>JAOXYM010000023.1:18104635-18122222 GCA_028567055.1 Leptatherina wallacei
TTGTTCCCAGGAACAGCTTTCAGCAGAGGGCCCCACAGCTGAGTCAAGATAAATCCCCCACATTTTTGCCCCAAGATAGTCTAACCACATGTGATCCCCATATGCGGTATGTAATGGAAACCATGTTTGGCTCATGGACGCACGTCTCCTAAAGACAAGCGGATATATTCAGGGATCACAAGACTTATGTTAACCACTGAGACTGAGAAATAAACATGAATGCTACAGCCATCGAACTAAAATCAGATCAGTCTGCAGATTCAACTCTGTCATACCACTACAACTAGGATTTTTCTGTAGTCACTACAGCTGGAGGTACCATGCTTGCTGGTTTAATATTCGATTATGCTACAACTACCACCCTAATAATGTTCCCGGTGCTAACAGCTGATGTGAAAAAAGGGACAGGTTTAGAGAAGAGGATTCTCATTTGCAGTGAATATGAGCTGAGCAGTCAGCCTGGTTCAGCAGCAGTGACAACTTACTGTTGTGTTTGTCTACTGTCCAGTTTGATGGCACCATCCTCCTGATCACCCTGCTGGTGTTGTTCCTCCTGCTGGCTCTTCTGTTCATGTGGTGGTTCTGGCCTCTCTGCTGCACTGTGGTAAGAAACTCCATCTCTAATCTGAAATAATTCATTATTTCTCCACAGTTTCAGAGGAGTTTTGTCCCAGGGCAGACCTACTCAGTGTCTACTCAATAGATAAAGAATTTATTCAGGGCTCTGCGTCTTTGGAGACTCTCATGCAAGTGAAGAACATTGTGAAATGAGCCATTAAAAGATGTTTAGAATTAGAAAGGATGTTTCACTTCATTTGAGCTCCTGAGCATGAAAATAAATTGTGGCACTCCTAAAAGCTGCACTACCCGCACAAAGGTGTCCATGTGGATGTTCTCAGCCTCCACAGATGGAATGTTTTCAATGCAACAAATATAACAACAAACAATAACAACACATAGCCCTCAGAGATGATGCTGCAAGTTCATTGAATGCTGATTGGCTGATGTAAGCTTGAGTTGGGTTGGACAACAACTTATTTTGTAACAAAAACAATAAATTAGGTTAAGACTTAACCATAAAGCAACTCTTTGCCAACTTGGACTTCTATCTTTTCCTCAGCAGCTAAAGCACCAACACAGCCAAGAGTAGCCCATAGTTCAGATTGTTCTATGTATTTCTCATACTGCCACCAAGTAGCAGCAGAAAGCTAAGACATGACGACATCTCAGAAGCCCCAACTCAAGAGATCCTGTAGGGCAGGGATCTCAAACCCTCTAGGGCCAATGTCCTGCAGATTAAATGAAAAGGAATGAAAAAAGCAACAATAAAAAAGATAGAATACAGAAATTCATTTACAGCTGAACAAGACTTTGACTTCTGCACTTTTTAATCTCTGCAGACATAAATGAATGACTCACTCATCAAGTCACAAACCTCTTTGTGTGGTACATTCTGCAAGGAGGAGTGCTTGGACTGGTCCTTGCTGCATGTTTTTGTTGTGCTTTTTTAAGCATCTGCATTCAGCAGCACCATTAAGGATCTGGGGCTGACACAGCTTTTAAATCTTACTGTGGGCCAGTTTCTCAGGGCACAAATCAATCATGATAAACTTTATTTGTCTTGGACTTGATGCTTATTATTATTATTATTATTATCGTTGTTATTAATATTATTAATTATTACATCATGATATGGTTAATTGGCTCAATTATCCAGCTGCCTACTGGATAAACTCACAGAGCTCCAGGCAGCCAGTCCACTCTTAGTTTCATCTACTCTGTAATAGCACATGCACAATAGATCACACAAGAAAAACCCAGAGTTCCCCTGAAAGGTGGAGAAGGGATTTTGAAGATCATGTTCTGTTTCCTGTTTGTTAACAGGTAATCAAAGAGCCACCTCCTCCACCTCCACCTGAGCCTGTGAGTCAAAGCATGCATGCACACCAGTACACAAACTAATAGCAACATAAATGCAGTACAATTGACTGGTTGGAATCTGGGTGTATTTTAGGAGTCAGATGACGAAGACGGCCTGCCAAAGAAGAAGTGGCCCACTGTGGATGCCTCATACTACGGAGGAAGAGGAATCGGAGGAATCAAGAGGATGGAGGTGATAAGATCACGCGCCATCCTGCCAACAGAGGATCATTATTAAAGCTGCAGATTTCATTCAATGCTCTGTTTTTTCAGGTACGTTGGGGAGGGAAGGGCTCCACCGAGGAGGGGGCCAAGCTGGAGAAACCAAAGAACGCTGTGGTGAAAATGCCAGAACAGGAGTACGAACCGTACGAACCCAAACCCAAAAAACCTCACAACAAGAAGCCACCTCAGAACCGGAAGTGGTACACGCCCATCCGGGTAAACACAGCCTCCACTTCACACGGGATCAGCAGACAATGGGGCACTGTAGTGTTAAAAACCTCTGCTATTCATTGTAAATGCATCACATGTTCAGGAATGCATATTTTCTGCCCAGACATAAACTATTACTGCTTTAGAAACGAAAGAATCTGCCTTGTTTACAGTTTGACCGCTGCATTTTTGAGTTTTTGCCCAACAAACCCGACAGAGAAGCCTGAGAGCCTCGAGCTGAAGTTGAAACATGAAAAGCGCCACAAGTGGAGTAACTTTTCATAAGACAGCAGGAAGGAATAAAGCCTGCTCTAACCAAGTTTGTTTACAATTGGTTGCATAAGCAGCAGAATCAGAGATTTAACATGAACTGCTATTAGACAGCCGGTAGCCCAGTCGGTGGTTAAATGGCTCACATCAGCACAGCTCTTCACTGGCCTTTCATACAGAAGCCCTACTGTATCTGCACACACTGCTACTTTGTATTCAAACTTTCAAGGCTGTTTTCAATACGACTGCTTTAAAAAGACACTGCAGTGATTCACAGGGAAATTTACACTGTTCCTATATTTTAGAAGATGCCCACTCCCTATGCATGCTGGATACTGTAAATGTTCTCATAAATGTGGTTGTCAGGTTGAATATTTACACCTAAAGATCTTTGATGCACATGTTTTTTTCTCCCTTTGGTTGAATTAAACACAGGATTTTACTATGTAAGGAAGAAGAAGAATTTCCTTAATCCATCTTATCCAGATTTTGCCTCAAGGCTTTTTTCCTACATTTTAATACTGCTTTCACTGACTCACTGTAATCGTTTATCTGTAATCATCTTGTCTTTCTAGTAATATTAAAAAGCCCCTGTTTTGTTTTCCTTTAGATTTGTGGCATTGACTGAGAGCCAGAGACTAAACGGTTGCTGATAGAAAAAAAATATCAGCTTGTCGTTTGGAAAGTTTAGTGTCCAGATGTGTGCAGCCGTATAAAACCTCCTCTCATCTGTCCTGTTCAGGGTAAACTGGACGCCATCTTGGCTCTGTTTCGCCGTGGGTACGACCAGGTTTCCCTGATGAGACCCCAGCCGGGTGATCATGTAAGTCTCTCAGCATCAAATGATTTCAGCATCTTTGTCCACTTCATCCCTCCTGCAGTGTTTTTGTTGATGGAGACACGCAGCTGGAAAACCAGCTCAGCTTTTGTTTTCTTGCAAAACAGGTTTGGATCCATAACCATCTTGGATCAGCTTCATTCTGTTGCACCACCAGTGCTCGTATATATTCACCTTTTTAAGTCCAGCTCCCTCTTTAAATTACTTTAACATCTTCATCCTCTCCTTCATCTCTTACCAGTCTGGCTTCAATCAATCTGGTTTACGGCAATGTCGGTGAATCAAATGAATCACTTCCTGTTTCTCTCAGTTTTCCACAAACAGTTATCCTGCAAAAGTAGTCTGTGCAAAGGTAAAAATGAAATAGAAAAAAATTTGTACAGACAGTTCAATAATCTTCAAAATGACCATTTTAGCAGAATTTGGCGCCATCTGTTCTCAAAATTCTCCAATTGAAGGACCTTAGTTGTAAAAGGTTAAATGTTTCAGTTTTTCTGAAAGACTGGCCCTTAATCTCATAATAATATTACAATTACATTTGGACAACTGACTAATATGAAGCGTATAGTGCTAGACAACGATTAAGACTTTTAATCACAATCAACTGCATTGTTACGCACAAAATTCATTAATGAATAAAAAGTAATGTATTTCATATTTTCAAACTTTAATCAGATTTTAACAGCAGTAGTCACGTAAAATAGCAGTAGTTCAAATATTTTTTGTAAACATCAATATTAAAAATATTAGATATACAAAACCTGATTAATCAGATCATACTGGTTTAATTACACCCTGCTGCCTTCGTCTTATGTTGCATGGAGGTTTTTACGGCCCTGAAGTGTCACAGCAATACAAAAGCCACAACACAACACAATAAGTCGCAACACCGTAGGCTTCTCTCAGTTTCTATAACAGGTCAGGGGTGTCAAACTCAAATGGACAGTGGACCAAAATTAAAAAAAACAAACAAACTCAAGTCAAGGGTCAGACTGATTCAGTGTTTAGTTAAAAGTGAGTAAAAAGGACCTTATTGCACACACGGAACCCAGAACTAGTCATGGCCTATAGCTAAACCAACGTCACTCAGTAAATAAGTGAACAGATTGAATTAGTTTTATTCTTGCTTTATCTGCAGCTTTCCATTGTAATTTCCCACTAGAACCTGGAACCAACAGCTTATTAGATAATTTTTATCTATAAACAACATTAAACACTAAATTAATGAATGAAGATAATATGGAATGAGCCTGATCATCCCTTCACATCCCACTTTAA
Organism: Leptatherina wallacei; assembly: GCA_028567055.1. Classification (NCBI taxonomy): domain Eukaryota; kingdom Metazoa; phylum Chordata; class Actinopteri; order Atheriniformes; family Atherinidae; genus Leptatherina; species Leptatherina wallacei. The sequence continues at coordinate 18,109,377 of JAOXYM010000023.1, forward strand.
CACTCACATTATTATTTTTATACATTCAAATTCAAATGATCATATCTCATATCATAGTTACGGTGCTTTGAAAACGTGTAATCTGATAGACTTCTGAGAGGTTAACTCCTGAAGATAAAACTTTACCTCAATGTTTGACCCTTACAAAGTGAACAGCTCGTGTTATCGTGCTCATTACATGTTCCATTTCCTCCTGTCTTTAGTCTGCTCAGCTGACATAAGAGCTGCGGAAACTCGCGCTGCGGGCATTTATTTGACTTACTGATGCGACACATTGTGGGACTTGTCGTACTAGTGGTGCGTATAATATACTGGACTTATCCGACGCGGCATTAGCAATGACTTGCTAATCTTTAATTCAAATTTCAGGGACCAAACAAAATAATGATGAATGGATAGAGTAGTAGGACGAGTAACCAGTGATGGATTAGTTAGTTTGCAGCTAATATGGAAGATAAACATCCATTCTTTGCACCTTGAAAGGCTGAAATAAGCCCTTGTGAAGGATACTATGTTGGTATGGGCTTTCCTCCTACAGCTGCTAAGCTTACAGAAGCTTAGACAAAATCTGTTTTGGTGCATGAGAATTCAGGCAGAAGTTCTCAAGTTGCCCAATTATCCACTCAAGAGTGTGAAAACCAACATCTTGTTCCAAAATGTCACAGTTTTAAGGGTCCCTTAGCATGCCCACAGCACTAAAACTGCTTCTGTCATCTTTATGGATTACTCATCATGGCCTCCCTTCCTCCATCTGTCAGTTCATGTCATTCACTCCTTGTGTTCCTGAGCTGGCTAACACCTCAGCTGGCTCCACTTCACTGTCTCGCTCTCACACCTGCTTCACATTAAACACCATAAATTGGACAGAAAGCAGAACCACAGCTCACATCCTTGTAGCTCTATGGGTTTGACTTTTTTTTCCCCCTCTTTGGTCCTGACAGATGAACCACATGGTTCAGTTTTAATGCCCAGAGCCTCAATCATAAAGCTCCAGATTATAGCTGGGGCTAAACGTAGAGATAAAGTGGGCAGAAGTCAGAGCAGAAAGCTCCGCGGGGATTTTATAAATACTTCAGACACATCCAACAAAATTGTGTTTTATTGATTAAATGTGTTCATCATAATTTTACAGCTCCACTCATCATCTCAAATGAGAAGTACACAATCACAATCACTACTTTGTTAGACGCACCTTGATAGTATTTGGTTGGGCTTTGGCTATGCTACCAGCACTATGGACACAGTACTGTTGCAGTAGCAAACACATACAAATTAAATATTAGGATTAAAGGATCACATTCTCCCTTTGTTAGTTGTGTTTATATCCCAAGTCGCACCTCCAGGCTGATTTTCTGTAGTCACTGAGGGAGATATGACAATGACTCATGCGGCAACGATCCAAATGTTAAAACTGTAAAAGAGCTGAGATAGTCTCAGATTCGCCTCGGAGTACTGTCTATGCAGAACTCCAGAGAAAACACATGGAAACATGACATGCCAGCAGAAAAACAGCTGCTTGTAACATGATCATCACATAATTCTTTAATCTTCTTTTTTCTTTTCATGGTCTTCATTTGTAATTTTTCTGTTTTCCCTAAGTCTGAATTCCTCCTTTTCTTTTCTTTTCAGCTGTTTCCACCTCTTTTATGTTCTTCCGCCTCTCCGCAGCTCACCGTCTCACGGATCAGGCCACATACCAGGCACTAATTAAAATCCTGCCGTATGATCAGAAAATTTCCAACGATCTTTTTTTTTTTATAACAGAAACTCCCCATTTTAAAGTCTTTTCTTGGCAACAGATTCAGCCACAAAGACGGAATTTGCTGAAACATGATCATTTAGCTTTTCCTGGGACAAATGAGACAAAAAAAAGTCACGTTTAGCTAACAAGTTCATTTTTAACCAAAGCATACTGGTGGTAAGATTTAAAAGAAAAAAAACTTTGGATTTATTTCCTCTGTCATCAAATTTCTCTTACCCAGAAAAGCTTTTAGCAATGACTGCATGCTTAAACTGTCTTGAAGAAATCCTGTCTCTTTTTCCTCTCGAATGACGAATCCTCTTTAAGTGATTTGCGGTTTGCATGAAAGCAGCAGAAACATCTTACGGGCCAGCAGGCCGGCTCATTTCCAGGTGGTGTCATGTTTTATTTCGAAAAGAAAAAACGTGGAAACTGGGGTGAGATACTTCAGTGTAGATGTTGAATTTCACAAGATAATAATGAGTATAAAATAAATGAGTTCAGTCTGGATTCTTGATGCATTTCTTTTGTTATGCTCATTGCCAAAGCAACAGTTGAATATCAGCTCATGGCTGCAGTGCTGTGCAGTACACTCATGAGTTTATTAGCCTCAGAAAGTCTGCAGAGAGTGCATGCATCATACATCTGCTTTCAGCTTTTCATGCCAATGAATGACCAATTCCCCCCCATGCAAAGATATGTATACATAAAAAAAGACAACAAAAACAGTATTCATATGGGACATATTAAGCTGTGCTTTGGTTATATGTGCGTGTTCATGATATCTATATTTGAAAAAGGAGTTAGTCTTTATGAGGTTGAGCATCATTAAAACACATCCATGACACTGACGTCAGAGTGCAGTCTGAACCAGAGTCGGTGCCTCATCCGGCTCTCATTCACATTAACACGAGCCTCCTCAGGGAGGCAGTTAGCTGACTAAATGGCATGAGGTAATACCTATGGCAGACAACTGCCAGGCCTGTCTCCACCAACTGACCCACCATGTCTCGTGTACACAGACACATTTTAGCCTGGCGTAGACAATTTTACGACCTCGGTAAGACTGCAGACAGCGGAGGAGGTCAGAGAGAAAAAAAGACCAAGGATATGTGGCTTTCTTTAATCCAATAAAATGTAAAGAAGTTCAAAGTGCAGTTAAAAGGACAATGTGTAAGAAAAAAAAAACTCTGATTGAAAAAGAAAAAGAGTTGACAAAGTAAAACAGTAAGGTAAGAAATATACATGACCAGAGTTTGTCACCCAGCCAAACTTAAAAGACCTCAAAGTTACAGATGCATAAGCAGTATTTTCTGCTTTTAGATAACAGTGACATTTTTGCCACATAAGCTCAAATAAACCACAATAACTAGGCAAACAGAAATGAGTCCTTTTCAACCAAACCAAACCAGATGTTTGCAGGGCAGAAGGATGAAAGCTGAGGATGTAAATGCTCCATTTTTACACTCCGCATAGTCTCCTTAAATCCTGTGAATGAATTTCACAACTAGTCCTTCCAATCTGGTTCTATAAGTCTGTGTAACAGCCTCTGATAGATCAGGCTTTTTTTTTCTTTAAAAAAAAAAATCTATTTCTTCTTTATCTTCCTCTCATCATTCCAGGTAAATTAAAGAACTTAAACTGAACCTTTGTGTGACAAAAGCAAAATGGCAGGCTCCAGTATTTTTAACACTTTGTGGTGAATACACAATCAATTATTGATTTTAGAATAAAACAGATGTGAAGCTGACAAGGAATTATATTAAAGTGCAATACTGCTAATGGCCACTAGAGGCTGGTTTCAAAACCCACAGCTTGAAACGATTTAAATTAAAGATCGTCAACTTCTTTCATGAGAGATAAAGTCGGTACATGTTTTACCACAAGTCATGGTGTCATCGTCAGATTTAAAACATCCTCGTGTTTATCCTGTAAATATGTGGTTACTGCCAGCAGCTAGCTTTGTTAGCTTAGCACAACAGGAAAGAGAACAGCTAACTTGTCTACACACACTTCTAAAACATTAAATGGTATTTAGTTTGCCTCTTGCTTTTTGAGGAGATTGTCTGTTTGATAAACCATATAAAACAGGTTAACTGCTTTTAAGGTGCTGGTAGGCCAAGTTTCCTTTGTTTTCATCTTATCTGCTAAGCAAGGCTTGCTAGCTAGTTACTATAGGTTCATATTCAACACAGAGACATTGAATTTCCCTTTAAACTGTCAGCAAGAATGCAAATAAAATGTCTCCCAAGATGACCACAACAATGTTAATTTCTTGGCAAAACATTTCTTACATGATAAAAAAGAGATTCTGAGGAACTAAATGGGAGTTTTATACCATTAGCTTAGTTACCCAAGTAAGCTTCCAATGGATTAAAAGCTTAGAAAAAACTTATAATTAATTTGTTTTTCAATAAAAAGCCTGTCTGGGATTAAGTGCTGCAGCACTTCAGAGAATATACAGACATTTGGGAAAAAGTAAAAACTTTCCATGAGGCAAGAAAAAGGGTTTAAAATATTTGACATGATCCTCAGTTCTGCAGAATACCAGGCTGAATAAGTGGTGGCGAACCAGAAACTGGTGGTTGCTGCTGGATTCTTTTTAGTTTTTATTGATTTTCTGCCAAAATGTGTGTGTGACCACATGTGTGTTACAGAGGAAGACATTGCTCAGTCTGAATCTGGACATTTTTAGGTATTTACCTTGTTTTTTCAATGTTTGCCTCTTTGCTGGTATAACATTTTTGCCATCTAATATGTTTGTGTAAAGAGAGGAATCTGTGTAAAAGCAGGATGACTGGAGTCATCTTAGCTGGCTGTTGTAGAGGGCACATTTTAGAGTTGTGTATTTGGCCTTCGTCTATGCCTGCACCACAAGAATAATACTGACCCAAATCCAATGCTTTATTCCACACTTTATATGTAACTTGAAATCCCAGTTCCCAGTTTTCCACTATGTAAAACGATGGTCTTGTGGCTCAGATCACAAACACTGCTTATTAGAAGATTAACATTAATTCTCCCTGCTCTGGCTACCAACCGCAAGCAACTGGAGGGTTTCTATGGTAGCAGCAACCTCTGTGAACCTGCTGAAGTTTGTGGTTAGTTTCATATTTTATAAGTAGCACAAGAGTGAGAACATTTCTCTGTTTTAATATATATGTCAACCTTATATTGTTAGAATTTTAACCTCAGCTGTGTCCTCGCCTACCTCCCCCCTCACAAACACACACCACCCCTTTGCTTTAACCCCAATCTTTTTACACCATATGGTTTCATCGTGACCAGGAGAACTTTGGTAAGTAAGTTACAGTCCTGGGTACAGAACATTGGCCGAGCCGGGATAATTTGGAGTGTGGGCGTAAAAGCAAGGATTTAAATGTAATCCACAACACCAGCTGGCCACACGCAGCTACATACACACACAAACATACATTGAGCAGTGACTGTACCCTGACCTGAGCTCGACTGACTTCTTAGGCCAGATGTACTTTAGATTAGACACCTGTGTGTGTGTGCACATCCATTTTTTACCTGACATCTCAGTTGTTTATAAAAATATCTAATCTGAGGTTTATGAAAAACTGACAAATGAAAGGAAAAACCTAAATGCTTGATCCCATGTGGCTCTGTTCAGCTGTGGAGTGCATTCGGCATGGGTTGGATTTTTATGCAGTAGGGATGGGCATTTCCTGATTTTTGAAGTCGTCTAGTTAGGCCAATGAAAATTGATTGGTCGATTAGTTGTGATATTGTTAATGTGGGCCCTTTTCACACAGTGGTGGTTTTTAGAACAAAAGGACTCAAACTGACTTTATTGTCCAGTTAAGTAAAGTAATTCCATGCTTCCTTCTGTTTTGTTGCCAGCATATGTTCAAGTCTGTTGCTTCCGCTGTAGGTGCAAACTCCGGCAGAATGAACGGTGTGAACATTAGTAAAATATAACTCCTGCCCCAAACAAATCTAGTTGACTCTTTAAAATAGTAGTCGACTACGTGCGCCATCTATCCATTCTCCTCCACTAATCCAGGGTCGGGTCATCTCATCTCAACATCAGATAAGTGATAACACAACTAAACACATTTTTCTTGAACAAAAACACAATTAAAAGCCATTATTGCATTACCAGCTACAGCTCTTTATGTATCTCTGCATGCAATCTTTGAGGTCAGTGCCTCTCAGTTTTGACATGAATGGAAAAACTAGAGGTAGCCTTCTACCAGTTCTTGTATCCAGATGGTGCATCATCGGTGTCTGGGGTTGTAGGAGGGATAAAATGTCTGCAAGCATAATGATATGCAGTCCTGTTGTTTTTAATATTCAAACCAGTTGTGAACTTCAAATCACGTTGCCTTAAAACTTCCTTGGTCCCCGGAAAGATGTTCAATTTTGGCTGCATTGTTGTGAAACAATAGCAACAAAAACACCTAAAGTATCTGGCAGTATTCCCTCTCCCGGCTTGTATCGGGGGATCCCAAGGCAAGTTTATATATATAGCACATTTCATGTACAGGACAATTCAAGGTGCTTTACATATAAATATCCCAAGCCATTCCCAGGCGAGACATAGTCCCTCCAGCATATCTTTCCTGGGATCTCTTCCCGGTGGGATGCTCCAGTAATATCTCTTCAAGGCAGCATCCATGACGCATCCTATCCAGATGCTAGATACATCTCACCTAGCTCCTCTCGATGCAGAAGAGCAGCGTCTTTACTGTGAACCCGTCTCAGATGACCGGGCTTCTCATCGTATCTCTATGGGAGAACACACCTGCGGAGGAAACTCATTTCGGCCGCTTGTATTTTTGGTCACTACTCACAGTTTGTGATTATGTGTGCCATTCTGACTATTAGAATAATCGATTAGTGCTGCACATGCTTATTATGTGCTAACAAAAAGAAGCGCTGTAGAAGAACAAAACAAACCTGTTCAAGAGGAAACATTTCTGTACTAATGGCAATGGTCTGTTCCAGCATGACACTGCCTCAAGGGTAAGGGTCAGTACATTTTTTAAGGGTATGGAAATGATGTAAAACATCATACAATCCTCACAGTCATCAGATGTCAATCAAACTAAAACAGATTGAAGAATTTGGGCTGGCATAAAAACCTCTCTAAATCGCCATCATTAAAACAGTAAATGAGACCTTATACAAAATCTATACCTCCAGAGACTTTTGATGCTGCATGTAAATGTAGTATCTAGATAATTTATGTCTGGGAACTGCTTGTTGGTTTAGTGGTAAACACCATCACCTCACAGCAAGAAGCTTCCTACTTTGGACCTTAGTTGGGGCCTTTCTGTGTGGAGCCTTTCATGTTGGACCCCAATTAAGCTAACAAGCATGTTATCTGAGAGGTTATTTGTTTCTGGGGACTTGTCTAGGGTGTACCCTGCCTCTCACCTGATAGCAGCTGGGATAGACTCCAACCCACCACGACCCTGCATTGCAATAAGCCGGTACAGAAAATGGATGGATGGATTTTTTCTGGACTTAACCCACAGTTGCTATTTTGGAGTGGGGGCTCCAGGGAAATACTCTGGAGTGGGGGCTGGGCTGGCCACATATTTCTGATACAGCATGACACTGCCTTATGGTCATTACATGTTTGCGATAAAAACTACATAAATCATCTGCTGCAATTCTCTCGGTCATAAGATGTCAACCAAATGAAAAGACATAAAGTATTTACACTAAGATGTTCGACAGATCTCTCCATCACCATCATCGAAACGCTAAATGAGAAACTATCTAATGGAAGAATGATGATCTACTCCTTCATTATATTCTCAAAGACTTGTTGATACCACCTTCAAATATCTGGAGATTTTTAATCCCCCATACATTTCAAAGCAAGAGAAATACTCTGGACTGGGGCCTGGGTCAGGCGAACAATTTGGAGGATATTGTGTAAAAAGTAGGAATGAGTGTTTTCGTTTACCGCACATCAGTAACTTCTTGTCTAGATATCTATACCACATGTATATGGATGTGTTAGCAATGGATGAGTGAGCAGAATGCAACAAACTGGTCAGCAGAAAGAGTATGAAGCATCAACTTTTTCAGTGCATGCATTTACTCACCATGAATGTTCCTGAGTATTATTAGCTGTGTTCACATTTGTTCTCTGTCATGTTTTGGAGCTACTGCTAAAGATCTAGTTGTGAAAACTGCAGAATATTTTTTCCTGGTTGCACATTTTACGTCTGAATACACACACAGACTGTCTAGCAGCAAAGTGGCAAAGATTGAACTAATCAGTAAACACTTGATCTGTCTTTAATCTTCCATATTTCTTCTTTTCCTTGAAGGGTCGATGCATCAATTTCACAAGAGTTAAAGATGAGGCCGCGGCAGCCAAGGCTCCACCTCGCACTCCGATCCACACGCCTTCGCCACCACCTCCAGACTACCGCCATGCCACTCGCAGTCCCCCCTCGTCCCCGACCTCCACCAGCCCTCCTGCCAGATCACCCCCGTCAGTACAATTGCCTCCAGGACCACCACCGTCTCGCACACCCCCAGGGCTTCCCTGTCCACCACCATTGCGCCCTCCACCCACCCTTCAACTCTGAATCAAACAGAGAACCCCCCCCCCAACATACTCCCATGCACCCGCTTTGATATCACATTGATATTACTGCCCTCTTGACCAGTTTGAAGGATGTGGTTTTTTATGCCAAAGATGCCCCTGCCAAAAGCCAAAGATGAGCAGTGTGTTGAAGCCCAATCATTGATTGTGTGTTCCTTTTCTTATACTGGATAGAGTGTCAAGTAATACTGGAGGCCCATGTCCTGCATGCTGCCAGCTCACATGGTAAATTATGGAAAAAGAAAATATTCCAAGGCCCTCTCACAAAATATGACTGTTTTCTGTTGTTTTGTCAATGCAGATAATGACCTCCCCAAAGAAAAGGAGCTAAAATTCTCTACATCGTATCAATGAGCAAGAAATTTATTTGACCTGCAGTTTGGCTTGATGTTGAGTCTCATACAGGCTGAGTGATCGGGGTGATTTGGGCAAGTGTTTTATTGAGTGTGAGATCAGGAAGGATTGTTGCTGGACAGCAAAGCATGTAGGAAAAGGAAGTCCACGGAAGAATACGGCAATGGATGAAATGTCTTTGTTGTCTTTATCAACTACTGAGTCAAGCCATTATTATTGAGAATTGATTGGTTGTCCATAACAATCTAAACTAACTCTGTTGAACTTAAAGCAGATTGGATTGGCTTATTTCTCCATTGCTGTTTGGTGAATAAACTTTTTAAATTGTAATTGGTGTTGAGTATCAGAACAGACAGCTCATCTTTACTGAAAAAAAGAGAAGATTTTAAAAGATTGTCTACTACTTTGTGTGTATTTTTTCTTTCTTTTTAAAACAACAAGTTCCAGCCATTAAATGCAGGAACAATAGCAACATGACTTTTAGTCCAGTTTCTGTACCATTAGAGAATTTTGCAAAGTTACATGGACAGTATGTTTTTACAGTGTATGTTTGAAATGTGTTTGAAATGCTATATTGGTTGACATCTTTGAGGCTTTGGATTTACTCCTTTATCAACATTTTACATAGTTAAATTTGGATAAAAGTAATATGATATTTCTTTTGTTTTTTTTTTTCTTGCTTTTTTTTTTTGTAACTGCGCACATAAACGGTTGGACAACTTTAGTATGTATTGTTTTTGTTAGCATCTGGAAGTTTAAAGCCATGAAATCAAGCATCCAGAAATCAGGTTCATATCTCTTCCCCCCCCCCCCCCATTTTTTTGGGTATTATTATTGTTTTTATTACACAGTCCTGATACTGTACTTTGGTAGCATTTTGTATATTTTATGTCTTCAGTTATATCATCACCGGTCACATTGCAACTGCAGGGCAGTTAAAAGAGCATCTAATTTATTTTACTCCCCGGCAGAGACAGAGGAGAGTATTTGAATATCGACAAGGTGTCCAACCAACAAGACGGACACTGTGTGCAGAGTTTAGAAACACAACAGTTAGCCATTTAGAAGAAATATGAGGCATACCAGCACTTTTTGACACCTCAGCTACACTGTAAATTTTTTTGGGCTGAAAAAAAAGGGACTTATAAGTAGCTCCCAGCTATCATGTACAAAGTCTCAGCTAGCGAAACATAAACTTGTTAGCAGTGACAATGCTGACAAGAAAGTGGCTAACATCAGCCTGTTAAAAAAAGAAAAAAGAAAAACAATAGTATTTCGACTTCAGGGTGTAAAAAAAGAGGTTCAAACTTATGGTATTCCTCCTATATCCAGTTACTTCTGGAATTTTCTTCAATTTTTGCTCTTTTTTCCTTTTTTATTTTATTTTGTTTTTTATGTATGTCATTCAGTTATGTCCTGTACCATTGTGCATCTACATGCATTCATAATCACCTTCTGAAAATCTTTAGGTTGCGCACTGTGAATGAAAAACCTGTGATGCATTTGGAAATAATCAAATTACACATGATGCTTTATTGTAATCAACATAAAAAAAATGACACAGACAACACAACCTACCAACCACATGGAGTTACTGCTAGCAGTTTCCTGCATTGAAATAACTATATTCCATATTCCTCAAATCCCTGTTGCCAAATACTCCTCCCTGATTAATGTATCATCTTTCAGTCCTGAAGATGATGAAAATATCTTAATTCTCTTTCTGTTCAGGGCTCAAACATTGTGGCAATGCTTCTAAATTTGCGGTTACTGTATTACTAATTCAGTATTACTGTTTCATTGTAAAACATGTTGCAACCTTTACAATTATTTTTCTTAAATTGGATTAATACGTTGCTCCTACTTAGTGCTTTTTACATGATAAAATTTTTCCTTATAGGAATCAACTGTTTCTGAATTACCAGGAGAGTGATTGCACAATAAAATGGCAGATTTGTTTTTTTTTACATTTTGCTAAAGAGGTTCAATTTCTTACATAATGATCATTATTTCTAACAGTGTTGGTATATGATTCATCACGGATGAGATACTTTATAATGTACTATGGTGTTTTCTTTTTACATGACCAGTATAAAAAGCAGTACTGAAGCAAATATGAAGACGTCTTTGTTTTTTTCTTTACTGAAATGTTTTTTTTAACAGTATCAATAAAGGTTGACTCCTAAGCTTCTGCAAAAGAAGTTCTGTGTTATTTTTGCTTGGACTTATGTGTAAATTCCCCTTTTCACCACTCAACATCTTTAGAATAACACAGCTGCTCTGCTGCATGCATGTTTAGTGGTGCAGCAATGAAATGGGTCCTCCCTGAAAACAATTTCCCACTGAACCACATGTTTAGGCGATTTAAAAGTGTTGAGGTATGAAACAAATTCCTATGACAAAAATAAAAAAAAAAACAATTTCTAGCATGATCCAGTGTTATTCGCAGCACTGAATGTAATTTTTAACATCAAAAATACATTTTGACTGACTGGTAAAAATGTCTTTATAGTTGTTGACACCTTTTTTGAATATGTTGGATAACCCAAATTTTTATTTTTCCCATCTTTAATTCTGTTTTAGACTTTTTCAAAGTATAACTGGTTATGTAACCTGGAAGTTAGATGCAGTGTTTTAAGTGTAACTGAGTGTGAACTGTATTAAAGCATCAACCAAGAAGTTCTTGTTTACCACTTTCTAGCCATTTCAGCGGGTTTCTCCAGAGGAACTGGGGAAAATGGACAAAGAGGGACAGAACATCTGCTTTCAATAAACTTTTAGGTGCAGTTTCTCAAGAAAGAAATGAACAAATCCAGAGGAGTTACTTTCTGTTACGAGACAACTTTTCCGACGTTGCCCTGTGAGACAACGTAAACTAACATGATAGTGTTAGCCATGTGGACGGTGTACATTTGTTATTAAGAATTAATTTCTTGGCTAAAAGTGGAAGCGGAGCAGTGAGTTTGTAGTGAAAATACATACATTGATATATATATAAATGGAAATTATTGATTCCTCATATGTGAAGGATTAAACAGGTCCTGAATATTCTATTATAAAAAACCCCTTACCACACACTCCCAGACACTTGGCCAGAATATTTCGGTCGATTCCCAGACTGGTCAGCTCGATCTTGCTAGCAATAGAAAGACTTACTCAATATTAGGTTGATTTGTATATATTAAGCACTTTTTATTCTAGTTGAGAGGAACAACAGACCTAAAGAATTCCCTGTCAAAATCTATGTATAGGATCTTTGTTAACGCTCCAGTTCATTGCCGGTTCATCTGTTGCTTGCAGCTATTGTGAGGATACCTGTAAGGATCTCATCACATCTGTTGGTACGTTTGCTTTACTGCAGAAGTAACTCAACTCGTGGTCATTAAGCTTCTCATCTCTTACGTCCACAGAATATTACTTTCAAGATAAACCACAATGTACACAATAGAAGAGTTTTGAGGAGATTGGCAGGCATTCAGGCTTTTATTTCACAGAGACTGTTGACCAGGAGGAGAGGGGGAAGATTGGAGGACAGCACTGTGCTGATGTATAGCTGAGTGTTGTGGGCATGTGATTGGAAATGTAGGACAGATTTCCTGCCCAAGGGTCAGCATGTACATAATAAATAGAAGGGGTCCAAGAACAGAACCTTGTGGTACACCTTATTTGACGAGAGCCGGGGGCTTAGTCTGGTGACAAACAGTTATGTCAAATCATAAAATAAACCCTCATTGCCACATTGAGATTAAGTTAGGCTTAAAGTATTTCCAGTTCTTATATGTTTTATGAACCAAGCAACTTTTCAGCTTGGTTATTTATATAATGTTTTATGTTGTATTAACCAAACTGCTGTCATTAAATGTGTTGTTAGAGGCTTGAAAATATGTTCAAATGGAGAGATTGGATTAATTTCTTTTTTGTTCAGTACAGACTGGTCTGATCCTGTTTGGTGGCTGTAGCATTCATGTTTTGGTCTCAGTTCCAGTGGCTAATATAAGTCCTGTGATCCCAGAATATAGCTGCCTGTTTTTAAAGGAGGTGGGTGTCCATGACCCATGTGCTTAGATTTTCTCCCATCAATCTTGGGGCAAAAATGTGGGGGATTTATCTTGACTCAGCTGTGGGGCCCTCTGCTGAAAGCTGTTCCTGGGAACAA
>JAOXYM010000023.1:18139078-18153502 GCA_028567055.1 Leptatherina wallacei
TCCCACTGTCCAAAGACATGCATGATAGGTTAATTGGTCACTCTAGATTCTCCCTAGGAGTGAGTGTGTGTGTGTGTAGATGGTTGTCTGTCTCTCTGTGTTGGCCCTGTGACAGACTGGCAACCTGTCCAGCATGTACCCTGCCTCTCACCTGATACTTGCTGGGATAGGCTCCAGCCTACCTGTGACCCTGCATGGATTAAGCAGTACAGAAAATGGATGGATGGATGGGCATCTTCCAGCTCCACATTATCATTTAACTCATCATCAGTATAATATGTACAACTATCATTGATAGAATTGAACACATGACTTTCTGGATCGACTTCATATTAAAAATCATATAATTTATGCTCCATGTAGTCCGATCTTGAGAAAATTTGACTTTTTTGTGGCTGAATCATCAGATTATTCCAAAATAAAGTCACAAGTCCACAGAGAACTGTGGATCTGTAGGCCTTTCTCTGGATTGACTATCTAGCCATACCTTCTTAGTCCTTCAATGTGGATTTCACCCTTGACCTCCAGCTTTTCCCGTTGCAACTTCTTCACAAATTCAACCATGTTGTTTCCTTCACATTTTTCAGGCACTGAATAAATTCTTAAATTCTTCCTTCTGTCACGACCTTCAAAATCCTCGCATCTTGCCTCCAGTTGTCTTTGAAGGCGCAGACTGTGGATCAACACTTTAGTCAAGCTGATTTCCCGGTCCTCAGCATCCGCAATTCTTAACTCTGCAGCATCCACTATTGTTTTCAACTCTCCAATATTTTCTCTTAATTCATTTATTTCCTTCTTCAATGCTCCAAAGTTCTAAGCAGCTTCCAAACGGAATTCTCAGATTTCTCTCAATATTTCAGAGTCCTAGGACGGCTTCCACACCCTCACCTGGTTGATTGTCCTCAGGTGAAATGTTTGTGCTGAGTTTTGATTACTTCTGTTTTTCTTTCTGCTGCTTTGACACTCTCCTCTTTTTTATGGTTTAAATAAAAAACTAACAAAAAGCCTTCAGCTGGTCAATGGAGTTTTGTTTAAATTTCACTTGTTTGTATTTATTCAATATTTTTTTTTAACAGACTGACTCTCAGATTTGATCTCTGATTTGACCCGTCATATTCTGACCCTCCCATCTGAATGTGGAGCTAAAATGGAAACTAATCAGACCAGACAACGTTTTTCCATCTTCTATTGTCCAGTTCTCGTGAGTCTGTGTGAATTGTAGCCTCAGTTTCCTGTTCTAAGCTGACAGGAGAGGCACTCGGTGTGGTCTTCTGCTGCTATAGCCCATCTGCCTCAAAGTTGGATGTGTAGTGTGCTCAGAGATGGTCTTCTGCATACTTTGGTTGGAACCAGTGTTTATTTTACTTCCTGTTGCCTTTCTGTCATCTCCAACCAGTCTGCCCATTCTCCTCTGACCTCTGTGCAGCAATTGATCTTCAGACAATTGCTGCTAACTGGATATTTTCTCTTTTTCTCAACTTTGATCTTTGAAACTTTGATCCCAGTGGATCAAAAGTTTCTGAAATATGTTCAAAGCCACTTAAATCCCCTTTCTTCCTTATTCTGCTGCTCAGTCTGAACTTCAGAAAGTCATCTTGGCCATGTCTACATGACTGAATGCATTGAGTTGCTGCCATGTGTTTGGTTGATTGATTATTTGTGTTAATCAGCAATTGAACATGTGGTCCTGATAAAGTGGCCAGTGAGTGTAAACCCTAATGCTTTGCCACAAAGAAAAAAAAGTCATACAAACGTAAGTTTTATTAGTTATTTTCTGCAAATACCTTAATTACCATTGATATAATGCTGAGTTAAATTGGTTTTCTCCTTGTGCAGTCTGTTAAGTTATCTTTTCATCTTGGTGTCACACCTGTATTCAGTTCCTAATTGCCACACATCTGCACTCTGTTTGTAAACTCTTCCTCCTCCCTCCCTGAATGACCTCTTCAGAGCTCATTGTTTCAGGAGGGCACGCAGCATTGTGAGGGACTGTACACTGCTGCCCTCGGCTCTAGCTATAGAGTAGAATAATGGGGACAGTCTTTACAACAGTGCAATAACTGATCAATGCCTTGCTTCCTTGAAGTGGCCCATGTGTAATATGCAAAACACAATTTTCATTTTTCTCTGTTTTATGGCTGCACTATTTATCTTTTTCTCTGCATAGTTTTTGACACAGAATTTCTCTTTGCACCTTACGTGGGTCAATAGACCAATCTAATTGTACTGCTGCATATTGTATGTTGGTATAATAACAATTAAGAATTTATCTTATTGATCTGATCTTAAACACCCCCTTCAGTATATACATACTACCAAGTTTTTCAATCTGTTTTCGTGCCATGGGATTTTTTTTTTAGTAACAGCCTCACTCTGTTTTTTTCCGGATTCTTTATCAGGAGAAACAGAGCTTTAATTTAACAGAAGTTTGTTAATATCTTGTCCACCTGCTTTCTTACACGACAACTTCAAACATATGCTGTGGGCCAGCAGGGGCCCCCAGACAGTCACCACCAGTATGTTCTAATCAATATCATAAATAAAAATGAAACAAGAGCAGCTTATGTTTAAACTATTGTCACACTAATTATCATTAAGGGATGAGATTGATAAAGGCAAAAGTTAAATGAGTCCATTTTCTTGGACTGTTGACAGGCATTAAAGCTTGCCTTGATATCGGTGCTATTTTAAGACAAGCGCAATTTCGGTTTGACACTCACAGGATGTTCAGCCGTTTGCCCAATCTTCTTCCCTCATTGCTCTTGAGGGTTCAGCTCTGATAAGCTAGTGTCACTGACTTCAAATATTTACAAAGCTGACTGAATCCATTACTACACAATGCAAACTGAAAATAGCAAAATGACTTAAAGGACTCTTAAATAATTGTTTTCTTCTTTCTTTGTCATGTCATAATAAACATTGAGTGATAAACCACCACATATTTCTGATGTGCAATCTGAATGTGTTATCTTTTATCAGAAGAGAAATAAAAAGGGATCTGGCACAGCCTGGATGAGGAATATGGGACTGCAGTCATTTACACTCACCGCCAGCAGGAGGCACCAGTGTAGTCCAGTGTGGAGTCAACTGAGTGATAGGTCAATGGCAAAGGCCTGGGGGGACAGGAAGGTCTTGGGATCTGTGATAACACTGTTTCCCCTGCGACCTGGTCTCAGATAAGCAGTAGAAAGATGAATGAATGGACGTTTACAACTACTAATGGTAAAAAGTCTTCTTTTTTTGGTAGATAAAAATCCACTGAGTGGTGACAAATTTTAACCTTTTATTCAGTCTTCTCGTCTCTATCATTATCTTTGCTTTCATAAAACAATCACTGTTAAGCTGCTGTGGTTTTTGTACATAATTAGTCATTTGATTGCATATAATACTCAAAATACGCACACACACAATCATACAATTTAATTACATTTATATCACAGATGTGAAATTTGTTGGTGTTCATTAATTTAAAAAAACAAAAGTCTTGTAGGTGTCCATATTTCTTCTTGAACCTTAACGACTTTTATTTCAGAGTCCTGCAGAGCTTAGTTGTTATATAGTCCATCACCTTTGAATAATGAATTGAATTTAAAAGAAATGAAAACATTTCAACCACTATTTAAAATCTTCTAACCACTCTCTCCAACTACCTGCAGCCACACTCTGCCACCTTCATCTCTTCATAAAGGTATCTTATAGTGAGCCGGCCATTCTCTTGATACATGACTGTGATAGGGTCCAGTTTTATGGGGACGCAGCACGCCATGTTGGCTTTCTTGGGGTCCCTCATGTTCATCAATGTCTGGATGAGTGCATGCTTTGATGGGGATGATTCATCTGTCAGCGGGTGGTAACACAGACCTCGACATTCAAAGGCATCGTATTCTAGAGGCGCCACAATCCAGCTGTCCCAGCCGATGTCTTTAAACCTGACTTTGAGCGAAGTTCGCCGACAGTGTTCCCTCTCTACCCTTCTTTTCATTCTCCGCGGGTGCTGAGCATCAGGAATCTCATTTGGAAGTTGATCTCCTCTGTTCCAGTCGGCCCCTGAGTGCAGAAGGATTTCTTCCTCGTGAAGGATCATGTCTCTTAGCTCCTTCTTTGCCTCCCTCCTCCTGCTACCAAAGTCATCTGAGAAGACTATTAAAGCAGCTGAAGTATTATCTCCGACAGACATACTCACATTTAAACAGCTGGCTACCTCCTCTCCATTATCAGAGGCGCCGCACTCCTTCCCATCCACCACTACATCAAAAACAGTTGCTCCTTGGCACGACTTCATCCCTCTTTGAATTCCTGTAGTCACATCAAACATTGCCCACGTGCTCTGCAAGCCTGCCACCTCTCTGCCAACATGCAGTTGATTTGGAAAGATCAAGTTGTCGTCAACTTCGTAGACTTTTACGGTGGCTTTGAAACTCTGGGAGGTGACCTTCGACCTGGCATTCTGAAAGAAGAGGAGCTGTAGTTGAGCAGTGATGATCTTTTCGTGGCTGGGGATGCTGACGTTAAACTGGAGCCTAAACTTTGACTTAGTGCCATTTGTCACAAATGGAGTGACATCTGTTGGAGAAATAAGAGACAATCTGATTAATTTCTAAGTTGTAAGGGGTTTGAAGGTAGATAGGGTGGGAAAGTTTGTATAAAGTTAATGTAGGAAGGCTGTAGCCAAGGAGGTAAAGAGATTGTCTTGCTTGAAAGATTACTTGTTTAGTCTATGAGCAAATTGAATATAAGGTAATTCACAAACACTCCTATGCCTCAGAGCAACAAATGTGGCAAGAAAATCATCTCATCAGCTATAAGGATTATTTCACTACTTCCCTCAATTCCAGCAAAAAACATTTTCCTGTACCTTGGACGGTGAAGCTTCGTATGACATCAGATTGAGGGACTGCCGACCTATTTGAGGCGTACTTGTTGTACAGCTCCACCATGAACTGAGGCGGCGAGATCTTGCCATGCTCCTGTGGAACATCTGACAGGTTGAGTTGCCTCAGAAAACCCTCCTTCATGGTTCCCAACAGGTTCTCCATTCTTGACTCCGAGTCCTCTTCCTCCAGAAGATCCTCTGACAGCTGAGAGTATATTTCCTCCAGGTCCTCACTCTGGATGTCATTGTCAAGAGGCTTTCGGGTGCAGGATCCAATAGAAACCACCAAACTCAAACAAAACTTTAAAAGGAAGGTTTTGGAGCTCCTCATCTTGAAATTAAGTTTGTATACAACACAGAGGGTTGAAAACAGGCTTTTCCGTGGCAAGGTTTGAAAATGGAGATCTCTAGTGCTCGAACCAGTCCTGATGTCTGCTCCCATGCTCCCAGAGTAAACATGGGGACTTGTGTCATCCAAAATAGTAGCTTGGCCATGCTTATCACTGCTGTTAGTGTTTTTTTTCAAAGCTTTGTTATCATTAGAAGACTGGCTGCTAATGAAGACACCGTAAACACTTGACAGCGATAATGAGGAAGGCACTGGAAAATGTAAGGTTCCTGACAAGCAGACATTTCTACAAAATCACTTTTCCAAGCTACAGACCTTGTAGCAACACCAGCCGGAAATTACATCATCTTAGTGAAATATCAGTATAAAGATAAAATATCATCTGCTGTTGAAACTCCTAATGCTCAAGTGAGATGTTAATGTGCAAACTGTCAGGGACAGTGTGATATATGTGCAAGTGTATTAAGTGTCAGAGATAATTAATATGGTATATTTAGTATATATGTAAGGTGTGTACACATTATTACAGTTGAGTGTAAACAGTCTGGTGGTGAAAGTGAAGGAAAGAGTTCCTGAGTCTGATGCCCTGCTCTTCAGACTCCTATGGCCTGAGGGGAGGAGGGTGAACAGTCTGTGATGGGTTGGGTGGAGGCAGCCCTCCTGTGGTCTCTGCGTCAGTAAATACTCTGCAGAGAAGGCAAAGGGGTCCTGGTGATCTTGGATGCAGTCTTCAGCACTCTCTGCAGGCGTTTGCTGTCCATGATGGTGGAGATGCTGTACCACACAGTGATGCAGCCAGTCAGGATGGATTCAACGACGCAGCTGTAGAAGTTGTTGAGGGTTTTTAGCAACATGCCAAACCTCCTGAGGAAGTTCAGTCACTAATGAGCTTTCTTCACCAGCTGTGTGGTATTGAGTGTCCAGGTGAGGTCCTTGCTGATGTGGACCACCGGATATTTGATGCTTGGTTTTGACCGTGTTGAGGATGAGGCTGTTGTCCTCCCTTCCTCTATGCCATCTCAGCCCTGCCAATGATGCGTCCTATCATAGCGGTGTGGTCCGCATACTTTAGGATGAAGTTGTCCTTGTGGGAGGCCACACAATCATGGGTGAACAGGGTGTAGAGGACGGGACTGAGAACACACCCCGGAAGTGTTCCGATGTTTGTCGTGATACTGGCTGAAGTCTTGTTTCCTATCCTTACGGTGCTGAGACCTGCCAGAAAGTCCAGAAGCCAGTTACAGAGGAGGAGGGGGTGGAGGGGCAATCTGAGGGAGAATAGTTTGAGTGAGCTTGTGGAGGATGACTATATTGAATGTGGAGCTGTAGTTAATAAAGAGCATCCTGATGTAGGAATCTTTTAGGATTCAGCTCAACAACAGTGTTCTGAAGATGAAAGAATATTAATAAAGTTTTTTTGTGGGGCTCTAAAATATCTAGAAGCAGAGATCATTTTGCACCCTGGCAAATGGAACAAAGACCTGGATGGACCGTAGATAGATGACTGAATTCCTGTCAGAGTTTTTGAGGCCAGACCACAAATCAGCGTATGTGGGGATGCTGGAAAATCTTGGAATTTCTCTTTCACTTAAACAGCCACTCAATATTGGATTCATGCTGGGTTTCATAATAATGCTTTCATTGTGGCCCTTTCATGCTTTTTCAGAGTTCCCCTCCAGCAATGCAGTCATGAAAGCAGGCAACAAAATGCACTGGCATTAACACAACAAATATTTAGGAAAACTATCACAGAAGGGAAAACTAAAGTGAAGTTTATATTGAAACTTCAGTTATGTGATTGTCTAGTTTAGATAAATGAAGCAAAAATTTGTTAAATCATGTTAGCATTTGACCGTTTGCATGTGTGACTATCAGGTTTTGTAGTCTGTTGTGTCTGGATTAAAACCACATTTTAGGTTCTTTTGTTTTTTGTTTGTGTTCATTTTTTATTTACTTTGAGAAAGAAGAACAACATGAATGAGCACAATATTGATACTGCTAACAAGCTAACCTCACCAAAGAGCATTTGTCCTCCTTTGGTGCTGTCGCATATATGTTAATTAGGATGATCTTTTTCTCCCCGACAGCCTCAGTCAGAGGAAATAGGATAACATTAAACCAAAAATAAAACAAGCTAACAAACAAAAAATAAAAGCAACATTTGGGCAAAACATACAGAAATACTCCATTAGCTCTGTTCCTCAATTAAAATGACATAATATAATCTGATCCATTCTTGATATTGTACAATTTAAAGTTTTTTCCCCCCACTTTGCTAGTGGGGTTGTGTATAGCATCTATGCGTACTTAGTGTGAAATAGTCTGAATGCTCTCAGGGGGAGAATAAGGTTGGATTTCCTCCTCAGACTGAGCTAGCGCCACCAAAATAATGAATTTTCTCCATCAAAAAACCACTCATATATTCTAAAGGTCATAGAAGTTTGAGTAAATGTTACTAATGTCGATTTACACCACATCACTAGTATTCATTCACAGTTACAGGGACCTGTTGCAGTAGGCTACAGATGTGTGCTGCAGTAACAGCTGCTAACTGATGCAAACAGATCTGACAGACTATTTCCAAACACAACGTAAAACCCTCCCACCTCAATAACAACAAGCCCAAATCTCAACCTCTCTAGAAATTCAGAAAACCTTTGTATGTGTAATAAATTTGATATAGAAGAAAGGCCATCAGCCTAACTCACCTCAGTGTAGTTTGGTTGAACTCGTAACCCTGTTTTGGGCACTAACAAGTGACCATTTTAAAGCAACATTGGTTATCCAATGACTACCACTGATTGATGATGTCAAGATTAACAAATTCTATCCATTTCTAAATAAATTAACAGATGATAGCCTATAAATGCAAGGACACAACATTTTATAGAAATGTACGTTATTCATTCTTGCCTCATGGTAACTATTTTGCTACTATTTTTTTCACAATAGTTTCTAAAATCCCACCAAATGTTGAGAAAAGCAGCCCAAATGTTATTAATATGCTCACCCCCCTTCACATTTCTTTCTTGAGTCTACAAACTGAGAGCACTCTAAATTTTGGGATTTCATCACACTTTTACTTGAACAATCACATATTCTTTCATACAACTTTATTTTAAAAAACAAACTTTATTAATCATTCACATAAAAAGGCAATTTATGTTAAAATAAAATTACAGTCTTAAAATACTTTGAAGCCTGTTAAACCATCCCCAACTTTAGGATTTGTTGTGCTTATATGATCCAAGAAAATGTATCAGTGTCCAGTAGAATTAAATGTAAATTATTTTTGTCAGTTTCAGGGCAGAAATTTGGCCGATTGCATTAATAAAGCTGAATAACTGCTGATGTTCATCTGTTCATCCCTGGTCGTGAGTACTTCAAATCATGATTATAATCAAACACCAACAAACAAACATATTATCCTTAGTTTTTTTTTTTTGCTTTTTCTATCTTTGAATATATGTACAATTCAGTTTTTTCCATACTAAGTATACAATCCGTTAAAACACATATTCCAGTACAGTTTAAGAACACTTTATAGCCATATGGTTATAAGAGCGGATAAATACATAAATGTCCCTTTTTAGTTACTATAGAAATCTAATAGTATTACTGTACATATTACTAACTGTACAAGTCATTAAGGAAAATACTGAATAACCACAGGAGGTACAGTATGTCTTTCATACGTTCTTAAACGCCTTCAATTTTCTCTAAACAGCCAGCAGGTGGCAGCAGCGCACTGCTTTCCACCCTGTCATGCAGCAGATTTCCCACATAATGTTTGACATGCTTTAACACTCAATGAGCAATAAAATACACTCTTTATATACAAGATATAAACAGATATCTACTGAAATTAGTGTGAGGAGGATAAGACCTCTCATGCATGATAGAATGCCACCACATGGTTTGAATTACATTACAATATTTACATGACAAGGGGTGGGTAATTTGTTGGAAAGTAAACACACTACAGCCTCTGTTTCTGAAAATATTCCTCAGGACCAGGCTTTTCATTATGACCAACACCCAGTTTGGAAAATAAATGCTTAAGGAGACAGAGGTGAAAAACAGTTTAAACCCACATCAGCTAAAAAGTCTGAAAACATTCCTGGACAGGCTATTTTGAGGAGTCCAAGGAGATCTTAAAATGAGGTCCACTTGAGTCTGAGTCTGTACTGACCCAAAAAAATATGAAATATCCCTTTATAAATTGTTCCAAATGTAAAACAGGAACAGAAGAGGACTGACAAAGCTTTTTAACAGTCAAAGGAAATGTGATCTACCTGCAGGGGCTCTGTACTCAACACAGAGAATTACAAACACAGGTTTCTTTAAGGGCACTTCCTCAGTCGTGCTTTGAAGGAGGGGAGAAAATCATTGAAAAGAGACCAAGTAATGAAACCTATCTATGTAAATTGTTAGAACAGCAGGAGAAACTTAAGGCAGAGTCCAGACATGTCGGACACCAAACAAGTTCAAGAATCCAGAAAAAAAAAACATATTCAAACTTCATTAGTTGTCCCTGTGGCATCCACCGCAACTGCTCTTCCCTCTGACATGTGCCATCCTGCACCTCCTGAGCCTTTATTATAGTCTTTGTTACTGTCTCTCATCATCACAGTTTCCCAGGTGGCCCTACCGACAGGCACACGTGTCCACGGACATGCCGGGGTATACCTTCAACACCATGTTCCTGTCTGGGTCCAGGAAAAGGACGCTGAGGGGGCTCATCTTGTCTGGAACGCAGCAGGGTTCAGGGATACCAGGAACAATTCCCACAGCTCTGACGATGCTCTGGATAGTGGCATGATTGGAGGGACGCGCCACCTGAAGTAACAATTGCAAAGAAAGGCAACTATTAATACAGCAACTAAAAAAAGAGTGTCTGAAATCCTTTCTTCTGTATTTATGTACCTTCTTTATAGGCTAAATTTGAAAAATAAAACATAGAATAACATATCTATAGCTCCGTTTACCCCACCCAACAGATGACAGTAAAAAAAAAACCAACCCTCTAGAGACATGAAGGTAAAAGTTAAGTCTATTTGGCTCACTTTGGGTATGGGGAATCCACAGGTCCCGGCACAGTAGTAGGCATCAAAGGACTTTGGTGCCAACACCCACTCGCTCCAGCCGATATCAGCAAAATCCACCCTGAGGTAGCGCCTTGAGCAAACCCTTGGCTCACTCCACTGTCTCCTTCTCGCCTTTTTCATTGTCCTCTCATCAAAGCTCAGCACCTGGGGCTTATTTATGCCCTCACTGTTCACCTGGCCGTGCTTTCTTCCAGCCTTGACTGAAGCTTTGGCTTTATCTGGGAAATACGTGTTCTGCCACAATTCATGGGTTTTTAAGTTGCTGAAATGGACCTCAGGGATGTTGTTGGTGTGCATCTGGAGATTGACCTCCCTCCTAATCCTTAAAGATGAGGTTGAAGTGGACAGGTCATCCCCGACAGGGAAAGGTCCATACCTCTGAAGTGACATGGCCACACTGTTTGGTTCATCTATAGCTCTATCGTCAGCATAAACCAAGATGTATGGCAGGTTGGTTGAGGAGAGGAGCTCTTGGCCACAGGAACTTCTCTGCTGCAACCTTGCTGCTTCAGACCCAATATCACACTCTACTGTGATCACAAGGTCCTTGACACCCCTGGCATGTTTCACCAACGCAGTTACATCCCGTGTTTGCCAAGAGCCTCTTTTGAAAGATGTAAGGGTTATGTTTCCAAGCGGAGTTGTAAAAGCATTGTTTGCAGAGGATCCGTAGAAAAAGAGATGCAATGAGGGAGGATGGGAATATTGTAGGCTGCTGGAAGAGTGGCGGGGCTTTCGGAAATGCCACTCTCTCTGGTGGTGACGGCGGGGACGCTTGTAGAGGAAGTGAAGGGAGGCAGAGAGAATGATCTCGGAGTTTTGGATGGAGGACAGGTTGAACTGGAACACATCTTTCCCATGTGAGACTCCTAAAAGGAATGGAAAGAGAAATGAAAAGGATGACAAGGAAAAGATGTCTATGCTTTACAAAGATATATTAAATGAAACTGATCATCAGACAACCTGCTCGCCTTTATCACCTTATTCATTTTACTGAAATGAATCACAGCATCCAGAATATCATGCATAGCATGTTGCTCAACACATCTGACCAACCACAGCAGCAGCATGGAAAATATTAAGCGCTGCACGGTTAAGTGGCTGCCTCATGCATGACTAAAAACCTCATCCCAGATAGGAATACTCTTGAAGTCTCCTGCACTTCCACCACAGCCTGAAAGACAAACATCAGGCCGGTCCAGTAAGTCTGTCGCAGCCATATGGAAGTGCTTAACGGAGAAAGAGCTCCTCTGAGGCTTTTTTTTTTTCAGTGCAGCCGGTGTCTGGCTGTGATAATAGGCTCTTGTCTAACACCTAGGCTGTTACAGCTACCGGGGAACTAACAGTGTTTGACTCTTTAAGTCCCCCAGTTCAGTAAATCACAACACTGACGGGGTATGGAGGTGAAGACGTTTGGCCCACAGGGAAGCAGGGGCTGCAGCGTGATTGACAAAACACCTGCGCTTAGGATGTTTAGGGTGACGGAATAATAAAGATCTGACTTTTTATTTATTTAAGTGTTATATTTTAGCTTTAAAGATAGTATTTTAAGTGTTTACTTTCAAAATAAATGGAGATAATTGGAAGATAAAAAATACAAAATCGCTATCTGAAAATTTCATTTTCTGATTGCTTCTAAAAATAACTTGTTTTCACAGTATATGTTGCGTTGGTTACATGAATCCGTTCAGTAATTATGACAGCATTTTCCAAAACTCTCAATTAAAAATAACTCAATCTCATATAAAATGTGCGCGAGGTCACTCACTCGGGACAGCTTTAAAACTTCTCACGGTGTTTCCCTCCTTTTGACTCTGAGGCTCTTCACTGTACTTCTCGTATACTTTGAACATACTGACGGAGACCATGTCCCGGTTCGCTCTTTCCTGCGCAAAAGCGCGCTGATCCTCAGCCGGCGGAGGGTCGGCGCCTTGACGCACGGCTCCATCAAGACTCTCAGACGCGAGTTGAGCCCAGCTGGACTCAAGTATCATCAACAAATTCAGAATGTGAAAAAGTCGGCTCGCCATAACTGTTGATCTGGAGGATGGTTCCATTAAAGAGTGAAATAAAGAAATAGAAGTCCGGTAAGAAGAGGAAAAGAGTTCGGCTTTATTATTTCGTTAAGGCTGATGCCCACCCAGCTTCAAGCCGGTATCCAGGTAGTAAGACCTCCACGGTTCAAGGTCTACAGCTGTCTCTACGATGGGAGGAGACCCCGGGGTAGGCGCACGCATGAAGCGATGCTGCTGGATGACAGATGGTGACGCCTCAGACCGCACAGCCAACGAGAAGCAGGCAGCCCATTAGGTAAACTGCTTATGAGTATTGACTGGCTGCAAAGTTTGAGCGTCTCGAGACAGTAACAACGTCTGCTGAGAATACATTTACAGTAAATGTTACATACATTATCTTTCCATCATCATTTGGCTCTGCTGAATCCATCACGGCCAGAATAAGAGATTATGTAGGGGTTTCCAAAACACTAAAACACACATCATTATTATTAGGCCTAAACCTTTGTCCTTGCTTACCAGATTTGCAGTAGGTGGAACGAAATGTGAAACTTGATTGGACAATCAGTAAAAGAGCGAGTTTGTTGTATTACTTTTAGACCGTAATACGTCTAAAAGTAGGAACTGAGGGTTTTCTGCGCCTACCAGCATGTTAGAATTAATTTACAAAAGTTGATATATCTTCTCATTTTAGAATGTAATATACACTCACTGGCCATTTATTACGTGCATCTTGCCAGCATTGAGTTGGACTCTCTTCTGCTTTCAGAACTACCTTAGGTCTTCGTGGCTTAGATTCAACAAGGTGTTGGAAACATTCCTCAGAGATTTTGCTGCATATTGACATGATAGCATCACAGTTGCTGCACATCCATGATGAGAATCTCCTGTTCCGCCACAACCCAAAGGTGCTCCATTGGATTGTGATGACTATGGAGGCCATTGGAGTACAGTGAACTCATTGTCATGCTCTGCCCAGTTTGCCCATTCTGAAATACTCAGACCAGCCCTTCTGGCAACAAAGACCATGCCACATTCAAAGTCACTTAAATCCCCTTCCTTCCTAAGATTGAACTTCAGCCAGTTGTCTTGATCATGTCTACATGTCTAAATACATTAAGTTGCTGGCATGTGATTGGTTGATTATATATTTCTGTTAACAAGCAGTTAATAAAGCAAATAAAGGGGCTCGTGAGTTGTGGATTTCCTTCCACATCTGTGGATTCATCCAGCTAGAATGAAAATGAGTGTCCAAGTTTTCCAACAACTTGTTCAACAACGTCTGTTCCCATTTTTATCTATCCTGCAGCAAAGTGTGTCATTTTCCACTGTGTTTTTGTCCAGCATCGTGTGTGCCAGGACATCAGCAGCAGGCAGGAAAGGATCTTCAGCAATGGGGAAGGTTTTCTGGCCTTATCCACAAGCAAAGATACCCCAGAAGAAACCTCCAGGGCTTTGATTATGTCTCTTGTGTTGATCTGAATTAAGCACATTTCCTGCTAAAAAAAAAAACTCAGGTGTGTTTTTTGGTAAAATCCTGCTGGAGATGTACTGGCTTCATGCTGCCGTTAGCTAGTTTCAACCAATCAATTCGAGCCAATTTGTTCTCATCCAATCAGTATTCATACAAGCCATTTCAAATAATAGCTTGGCTGAGGAAACCAACAGATTGCCTCGAATCTTGACTTTGATCGAATCCCCCATCCTGAGCATGCATTGGGCAACAGTGGAAAGGAAAAACACCCTTTTAACAGGAAGGAAAAACCTGTTCAGGGAGGGCGGCCATTTGCCTCGATCGTATGGGGTGGAGGGGACAGAAAAGAGAGATCAACAGACATCACAACTTTTATCCAGGGAGATCTGCTGAGAGAGAAGAGAAATACATTCATAATGGTAATATGTTTCTACATGGGAAATAAGGAGTAGAGAGATAAGGAGGAAGAGCCCAGAGTATCATGAGGCATCCCTCAGCAGTCTGAGCCTGTCTTTCCACCCCTAACTATAAGGCCCAATCTCAATTCTCCCCCTTAGCCCTTCCCCTCAGCCCTTAGCCCTACCCCTTCGCCTTTAAACAAAGTG
>JAOXYM010000023.1:18161976-18175052 GCA_028567055.1 Leptatherina wallacei
ACACACACACACACACACACACACACACACACACACACACACACACACACACACACACACACACACACATTCACACATCCCTTTGGGTCTCTCCGGGAGATATCCGGTTGTCTTGTTGCAAGTAGCTGCAGCAGTGCCAGCTGAAAGAAGAATGTCTGCCGGAGTTAGAGGGGAAACTTGCCCATGACAAATTTATGACTGCAAATCGCAGCAATTTGCCAGACTTCATGGTGAAAAAAGTAACAGCTGACATACGAGGGGGATTAGACAGCGTTTATTCATTCTTGCAGCACCTGGCTGACAGAGGAGTCATCACCACTGTGTGTGTGTGTGATGGATCCATAGGAAATGTGTGTGTCTTCTAGATATAAATACAGCCAGAATGGCACAAAGATCTTGTTCAGACTTCCAGCCAGTTTTACCAGATTTGGGACATTTTAGATAAAGTAATCCCAAGAAAGAAAGAAAAAAAACACAAAGAAAAGAAAATTGTATCCTCTTGCTGTTTAAATCTGATTCCAAATGTTTTTTTTTCTTTTAGCTTCATTCACATCCCAGAACAAAATGATGTGAAATCCAAGGCGACAGCAAATACAAATCTATGTTCCTACTAGCAAAGAGTTTGGGAAGACAACACGGAGAACAACAGAACCTGATTTGCCTAAAGCTTTGTGTTGATGGCAAAAACTGATACATTAGAGTCTTGCCAGACACAATCTGTTAATCATCATTACCAGCTACTTTAGAAGGAAACTGAATACCATGCTAACTAACTTATTGCTAACCCTTCATGCAGCTTCAGGAATGTTTCAAAAATTATTGACTGTTAAATGACTGATTTAGTCATTTAGAAAATGTATTATTCTCCTGCAAATAATCTCCAGCCTCACTCCAAGAAAAAACACTGCTTCCAATGTAGAGCATCCACAGATCCATAGTTGGTTTTCATTCACATTAGCAAGATGTGAATAAAGGGGCAACAAGTGAAATTCATCATTTCTAGATTGAAGGAATTAAAGACTAGATATGTGAAGAACTAGAGGTGTAATTTCATCTTGCATTTACAAGCTGGTCCGACCGCACTTTCATTACCGTTCATGTGAATCGCCGTCACCTCCTTCCTCTCAGAGCCCTCGGCCTTCCCTCCCAATAAGAGGTGACAGCCAATGAGCGATGGCATCGTCTATTTTCAAAGCAAAATGACGAACGAAACGTTCACCTGAAGATTACCAGGATCTAATATTGCTTCTAGTAAAACAACAGCTGTTGGCAAAGAAGAAACTGAGATTAACATTGGCCAATGTGGAGAGCCCTGCGAGAGCTAAAGGGGCGACCGTTTGACTTGGAGCTAGCTGCTCTACTCCTAGACAGGTGAGTAACGACATAAACGTTATAAGTTTCTTTGGCATCTTACACAAAATAGTGACATTGTTTTGCTCAGTGTGTTTTTACTTAGCACATTTGGTTGCAGAGGAGGTGGGGAGCCACATTGTTTTGGTCTACAGGCAGTGCACAACAGCAAACCTTGCAGTGAGGTGATTTAGCTTTTTTTTCCCCCAATAAGATAAACTAAATGGATCCAGTTTGCCAATGGGCGAAAAATGTTTTTATGTTTATTTGCCAGCTTGTGGTAGTTTTAGTCCCTTTCAAGAAAACTTACTGCACATCAGGGGTAATTTAAACAACTTTACAAACTATATCTGATCCGGAGAAGAATACATCACCAGTTTCTGAGTTACTCACCCACCCATCTGGTGCCAACAACCGTGCCATGCTCAAAGTCCCTTAAATATCCTTACCCCCTGAATGCACTGATTGGATGATTAGCGGTTTGTACCAAAAAATATTTGAACAAATGTACCTTATGAAGTGGCCGGTGACAGTAGACTACAGACAGCTTAGTGACCTTTTCCCAGTTTATGGTTCAAACAAATAACTGCTAGAAAAAAGCTAAATCATATATTTTCATCAAGCTCTTGCTACGTCTCGGACGTGCGGTTTCTCGACCTCCAAGCTGCCCGCACTGCTCGGTAAATGTCAGCTTGACCCTGCGCCACAGGGCTGTCAGAGCCACACATGAGGACCCGCTCATTTATCATCCGGCTGCAGACAACGAGGCTGATGACTAAGCACAATAATGAGTCGCTCTCGGCAGCGCGAGGGCTTCTCTCCTGGGATCCAACTAGCATGTGTCGAATCCAAAACCACAGGAACCCCAACAAACCCCACACAGCACCACCCCCATGTGGCTGAGCGTAGACAAGGCCAGCAATCAGGGTGATGTATTTCAGTCCTGACACTCTTTTCCTCAAACAGGCCAATTAGGAAAATACTTTTGTGAGATGTTTTTTCTTTCCTTAACAAAACTCAACGCCTATTGTGTCTTTCTGTCTGATCCTGTGGCTGATGTACTTCACTGGAGGCCAGAAGATGGCTTGACTTGAAAGAGGAAATTTTGTTTCACTATGGTTCGGGATAAAGAGTTTGGGAAATCCCTTTGCACTGAAGGAAAGTGAGAAACAAGCTCTTTCAGTAGACACTGAGCTAAAAAAAACCCAAAGAGAGACGGGCGCAAAAAGACTTGAGAGGACGCAGACAGGCTAACATCTTCTGAAAAATGAGATTGCTATTGTATACAACAGTAGATTTCCACTGAAGAGTGAGAGCCTCATTTTGACCTTACTCTCACGAATCGTGAAAAAAAACTTGTTATAACCGAAACCGTTGTCTAAACCTAGTGTCACTGTTACGGATGAACCAAATGTCTGCCACATTAGTAAATGATGATCGCTCTCCTCCAGCATCGGCAGAGCTGCAATTTTCTCTCGGCGAGTTGTTTTGGCACATCTTCTTCACAGGGCCCTGTCTGAGAACAATCATCCACGATGTGTTTGTCAGTTGCTTGAAAAATAGACATTGATCTCAAATTGCACCTATTATTCACATCTTGGGCTTCTGGACCAGCTGTATTTTAAAGGCCAGCCGTGATTGCACAGCTTTCTTTGCCAGGAGGACTGGTTTTCAGCACCAGCTTTCCAACAGATTTCCTACTCATACTTGGCCTCACCTTGTTAACCACTACGTTGTGGTCTGGAGACTGTGAGGAAGGTGATGTTGAAACTGAGAAAGCATGCAAAGTACAGCTTTAAGTGCTTCTTTTGTACAAAAATAACATTTAATTAAATCCTAATGTGTACACACTAAAATATACATTTGTTGACCAATTACAACCATGAAATAAGGACTTGTAATATACAAACATGGTTTTGTAGTCTGAAACAGACTATCGACAATTTAGACAACATATGTATGATGAGGTTTGCACAGACATTTCTAACTAGTGCTTCCAACTACTTCCAACTAAATCCAAGAAGGTGTTTTGTTGAGTTCTTGCATCACATCAATGTAAACACTCATTTCACCAAGAAGGGATATAATTCATCATTGGAGGCAATTTTCCCACCTGGTATGACATTAAATCCATGTGTTTCATCACTACGTAATCTGTTGGAAGAGCATGGCAGCGCCATGGAAACAAAGACAATAATAACTCAGTTAGGAGAGTTGTCACACTGTTGAAGTGAAGTTTGTACTGGATACAAATTCCCCCATTAAAATGATGGAATAAAGTCCACCTTACAAGAAACGGGTGGACATTGGAGTATATTTAAGAGTTTCTTTCAGGGGACTGGAGTTCATTTTTTTTAATTGAAACATTGTTCAAATTCCTCATTTCTTAGCTCCTTGAGGCTGATGATACTGTCATCTTCAGCAAATTGGTTAGTTTAAAGGGGCCATATTATGCCAAAATCACTTGGAGTAGTCTCTTACAGTGTTCTAAGTCACAAACAGACCAAAAACTCCCATAAAAAACAACCGCGGGACACAAGTAGGCTGTACGTGACTTTACAATTAAGTCTTTAGAAAGGCTGTTTGAAAATTCCGCCAGTTGTGACGTTCAAACTGGGAAAGTCCCTCCCCCAGCTGCTCTTCAACCCCGCCCGCCTCTGGAGCTCATGTGTTCGCCCCGCCCGTCCTGAGCCGACAGAAAGCAGCAGGAATTAAGAAGGCAACTGGTACATGAAATGTTCTGTAGACGGCCGTGTAGTTAAGCGTGTGTCGCTACATAAACTCCCACAGTCAGAGGAGTTACAGGCTGTATGGATCCAATTTCATTTTTTAGGGCAACCCTCCAGAAAAAGTTGGAAAATACCTGCTGGCTTGTGGTGAGCACTTTGAACCGGACTTGTTTTGAAAACCTTGGACAGGTAGAGGCTGGATAATTGAACTAATTTTGCATTATGGATCAATATATTATTACAGCCCTAGTAGAGATGGTAAGAAAACCATTTAAGAGATGGTTTCCTCAGCTATGGACTTCTTTTTTTAAAATTTCTTTTTAACGAATTGGCTTCATGTAAACACTTATGACTACAACTACTGTGGATAATATAAGCAATTAGATTGGACTGTATATTAAAAAGTGACTTCAGTTGAATTTTTTGTGACTTGGTGCTGTACAGCTGAATTGAGACTGCATTCCTGTTAGGATGTGCAGTTAGTTCAGGACCCAAACGCAGGTTAGCACAAATAAGGTTTTATTCATCCAACACAAAAAAAAAAAAAAAAAAGCCAAAAGGTCGATGAATAAAAACTAAAGGAGGCCACCAAAAAGGTGGTGAGGAGTGAATCCAAACCAGGGTTACAGAAGAGTGCTCGTAATGAGCCACAAGGGGAAGCAGGCACGCCGGGGAGATAGGAGGAAAGGCAGGAAGTCAGAGCTGGAACCTGGCTGAAGAATTGGCGACTAGTGGAAGGAGGAAGGCAGGTTTTATACAGCCACTGATGAGGCCAACACGAGACAGGTGTGGATGATAACACAGGTGAGGGAGATCAGCTCTGACAACCCACTCATCTTTCCCACGGCAAGCCCGGTGTGCCTGGAAGAAGTAAAGAAATAAAACAAAGTAAAAACAATCCCTGCCAACCCCAGCGGAACCTTAGGGCCGCATCATAACAGTTACCCCCCTTTCTAACGGCTGCCTCTCGGCAGAGGACAAGGTTTATCCGGATGAGCTTGATGAAAATCTTCATATCTGGATCCAGGATGGCTGAGGTGGATACCCAACTGCGTTCCTCTGGACCGTAACCCTCCCAGTCCACCAGGTATTGGAAACACCGACCCTGGTGGCGGACGTCGAGTAGGCGGCTGATGATGTAGGCGGGAGCACCATCAATCATCCGCGGATGAGGCGGGGTGAATGGCTTGGGAGACGTGGAAGACTGGGTGGACCCACATGGTGGGAGGCATACCCAACTTGAGGGCTGCGAGATTGATGATCTTGAGGATGGGAACTGGTTCCGATGAACAGGGACGCCAGCGTCTGGGAGGTGAACTGGAGAGGGAGGTTCCGGGTCGACAGCAACACCTTTTGACCTTCCTGATACCGGGGAGCCAGGACCCATCAACGGTCTGCTGATGCTTTTCGGTAGTCCAGAGCAGGGCCTGTCTGGTGCACCGCCAGGTCCGTCTGCAGCGGCGTAGATGGTACTGTACTGAGGTTATAGCAATGTCCTCCTCCTGGGCCGGAAACAGAGGAGGCAGGTAGCCCAGGGAGGCTCGAAGGGCGATATTCCAGTGGCAGAGCTTGTGTGGGTATTGTGCCATTAATTGACCCAAGGTTGGTAAGTGGACCGGGAGGAGGGAACTGGGGCTGCAACGCACCTCAGGGTGGACTCCAAGTGCTGATTGGTCCGTTCGGTTTGCCCATTGGTTTGGGGGTGGTAGCCTGAGGAAAGGCTCACAGAAGCCCCAAGCACTTTACAGAAAGCCCTCCAGACCCCGGAGGTAAACTGAGGGCCACAGTCAGAAACTATGTCCAGAGGGATGCCATGAAGACAAGCTGGACGAGTAGCTCGGCTGTTTCAGTTGCTGTGGGGAGTTTAGACAGAGGGACAAAGTGCAGAGCTTTGGAGAAACAGTTAACAATAGTGAGGATGATGTTACGGTGGGAAGGTGGGAGGCCAGAGACGAAGTCCAGGGCTATGTGGGACCAGGGTCTGGAGGGCACAGGAAGGGGGGCGGAGCAGGCCGGCCGGGGGTAGAGGCCTTTCCCTGGACACAAACCGAGCAGGCAGCCACAAAACATCAAACGTCCTTCTCTATGGTAGGCCACCAAAATTGGTGTTTGAGAAGGGTGAGAGTTTGAGAGACTCAAGGGTGGCAGGTCCAATGGGACGAGTAGGCCAGCGTGGAGCCTGCGGGACAAAGGTGCAGTCAGCTGGGCCGGGCTTTGTCTGGAGGGCCTCCTGGATAAGATTCTCGATCTCCCAGATAACGGCTCCAGTCACTCATGAGGCTGGCAGTGGGCATAGAGGGAGCGTCCATTGGACAGTGCTGGCGGGAGAGTGCATCAGGATTGACATTGTGGGATCCAGGTCTGTAAGTGAAGGTAAAGTTAAACTTTGCAAAAAATAGCTGCCAATGTGCCTGGCGAGGATTTAGTCTTAGCTGACTGAATATAGGCAAGGTTCTTGTGGTCTGTCCATACAACAAGCTGTTCAGCTCCCTCTAGCCAGTGTCTCCATTCCTCCAGGGCCAGCTTGACTGCAAGTAGTTCCCTGTTGTCCACATCATAGTTCTGTTCAGGAGCAGTTAGACATATGGAAATGTAGGCACAAGGAAGGAGCTTCCCGTCCTTCTCAGATTGCTGGGACAGGATGGCCCCCACCCTGGAGTCAGAGGTGTCTACCTCGACTATAAACCGTTTGGTGGGGGTCTGGTTGAATGAGAATAGGAGTAGAGCTGAACAGAGACTTGAGTGGTGAAGGTCGTTTCAGTCTGAGGTGACCAACTGAATTGCTTGGAAGGAGAGGTGAAATGGGTTAATGGTGCAGCTAGTTGACTGTAGTTACAGATAAAGCGTCTGTAGAAGTTGGCGAACCCTAGGAACCGTTGAAACGGATGACTGGTGGTTGGCCGGGGCCATTCTACCATAACCCGGACCTTCTCAGGGTCAGCTATGAGTTGGCCGGTACCACACAAAATCCGAGAAAACTGACAGTGGGAGAGTGGAACATGCATTTTTCTGATTTTACAAAGAGTTTTGTTTTCTAAGAGTCGTTGGAGGACAGCACAGATGTGTGTGACGTGGGATTCAAAAGTGGGTGAGAAAATAAGAATGTCATCTAAATAGACAAAAGCAAACAAAAAAATCACGGAGGACATTGTTGAGGGTTTGGAAGACCGATGGTGCATTGGTGAGACCGAATGGCATCACTAAGTATTTGAATTGGCCACTGTGAGTATTGAAACCAGTTTTCCATTTGTCCCCCTCCCTAATTCGGACCAGATGGTAAGCATTACGAAGGTCGAGTTTGGTGAAAAACCGGACCCCTGCAGGAGATCGAAGGCCAAATTAAGGAGAGGATGAAGATATTTGTTACAGATGGTGATGCGGTTGAGGCCCCAATAATCAATGCATGGACAGAGTGACCCATCCTTTTCTACAAGGAAAAACCCAGCACCGAGCGGAGGGGTAGATGGACGTATGAGACCAGCGTCGAGTAATTCTTTAATATATTTTTCCATTGACTCCCTCACGGGCCGCAACAGACTATACAGACTGCTGGTGGGGAAAAGCACGCCCGGGAGGAGGCCGATGGAACAATGGTAAGGACGGTGGAGGGAGTGAAGAGGCTTGATGCTTACAGAAAACAGGGGCTAAATCGTGGTACTGTGAAGGAACAGATTTGAGGTTGGGGGGGGTCTGGAGCTGGAGAGTCCATGCCCGGCGTCGGGGACAGCGCCGATCGTAGACAAAATGCATGGCAATTAACACTCCGGCTCAGGACCCGGCCCCGCTGCCAATCAATGTGGGGATTATGAAGCTGTAGCCAGGGGAAACAGAATAACTGGAGTATAAGAGGTGGAAATGATAAAAAAAAGAAAAAGGAAAAAGATGATTCCCTGAAGTTATTACCTCGAGCGGAAGTCTACTGTGCGTGACTCGGGTCAATAGATAGCCATCCAGAGTGGTGGCGTTGATGGGTGGCTCTAGCAGTTTCTGATGGGATGTTATGTTTTTGGCACCAGCTGACCTCGATATTGCCATATGCACCAGAGTCAACCAAAGCTGCAATGGAAAAAGAGGACGAGTTAAAACAGATTGACAGAGGAAGAGAAAGTCGAGAAAGTTGAGCTCACCACTAACCTCTAGCGGGGAGCACTGTCTTTTGGCTGAATAGTACAGGAGAAGATCAGAACTACCACAATAAAAAGCACCTACCCTCTTTCTTCCGGGGTGAGGCGTGTCCTGCGCAGTTGCATGGGCTCTGGGACTTCAGAGAACAGAGCGCGTTCTGCGAAAGGAAGAGTTATGGCCGAGAGGGGGCAATGATAGGAGGAGACGTGGAAAGGCCGATCCTGGTGAATGGTGAGGGTGATGAGAGCAATCAAAGTGGAGGGTTCATCATGGGACGCTAGTTCATCCTTGAGCTGATCACAGAGACCCCGGATAAAGATGCTACGAAGCGCCACCTTATCCCACCCGGTTTCTGCGGCCAAGACCCGGAATTCAATGGAGTAGTCCGCCACAGATCTGGATCCCTGGGTGAGGGCGAGGAGTCACTGTGAGACATTGCCACCATGGTCAGGTAGGTCAAAGACAGCTTTGAATTTGGACAGGAAGTCCTCCAGGGTGCGTGTAGTCCAAGGCAGTTGAGAATCTTTGGCCTCTGCCCACACCAGCGCCCAGAGGAGTCCCACAATAAAGAGTACCCTGGTGGTGTCAGAGTCGAACGACGGAGGCTTGAGGGGGAAGATGTGGGTACACTGTAGGAGGAAACCTCGACACTTGCCCAGCGGGCCATCGATTGGTTCAGGATAGGCCAGGCGAGGCTCAGGTCGAGCAGAGGCTGCAGAAAGAGGAGAAGATTCAGAGGTGGAAGTACTAAGTCCGTTCAATTTAGTTCTTCTGTTAGGCTGCGCAGGAAGTCAGAGCTGGAACCTGGCTGGAAAACTGAAGAACTGGCGACTAGTGGAAGGAGGAAGGCAAGTTTTATAGAGCCACTGATGAGGCCAACAGGAGACAGGTGTGAATGATAACACAGGTGAGGGAGATCAGCTCTGACTACACTCATCCCTCCCACGGCAAGCCTGGTGTGCCTGGAAGAAGGAGAGAAATAAAACAAAAGGAAAAACAATCCCTGCCAACCCCAGTGGACCCTTAGGGCCGCATCATAACAATTCCAGTACCAGAAGGAGCTCCTCTAATCAGTGAAACATCAACCTGCATCATACTAAATGTGTTTTTCTTCTTCTTCTTCTTTTTTTTTACTTTAAAGAAGGTACAACTTCAAATCCAAGTTTGGATGCTCTGTAAAAAAAATTAGATGATCAGGATGTAACAACTTTCAGTAGAAACCCAGAGCAGCTGTGCTTGAGGAAATATTTAACATCATTATCATGATAATGATGATTATTAGCTTATGTTGGAAGCAAATTTATTTTCTCTCATGAGTTAGTTTTTGAAAATGATAATAAAAATGATAGTGTTCAGGGAAACCATTGTCAAGAAGCAAACAAGTGAACAAAACACTCAAGCCTTAACTTACTGTTATAGGTTATGACCAGTTGCAACAAATAAATTAGGCGCCGATAACTTATTTTTCAGCTCACCTTGGAAAAATAGACCTGATATCTTGTGATAACCAGATATAGTAGAAGTTTATCTCAAAGGGCGACTTCTCAAGATAATGAGAAATCAAAGCGAGCTGTGATCTTGACATAACAGAATAATTAACTTGTGATCTTGATAACAGCATCAAAAATAAACAGCATAAATGGCCATTATTAGATTCTGTCATTTGCAGTGCTCATAAAACCAATATTTTATTTAAAGACTTGTTCCACAAAATGTCTTAACTGTTTTAGTATGAGGATTGTAAGGAAGAAGAGAGGGGGTGGTAGGAGAACTAGCCTGCCCTGAACCTACATGAAAGCAATGAGCTTTGCACATCAGACTGAAACAGGAGCATAAGATACTACAAAGCAAATTGGAAGTTTTCAGATTAAATCATGTTCATACGCTTGTTTCTGGTTGGCTGCTGTATTATGAAAGCACCCTCACTTTACAGAAAGCCCCCACTGTTGTTTATGTCGGTGATGAGTTGTGGAAGACGTAGCGCTGCACCCTGTCCTCACTGCTATACATCACTTCAAGGACTACCCTACAAGAAAGGGCTGTTTTCCCATCATCCCTCAGTCAGTGAGGCCGTTAGTCTTCACATTAATGGACCAAATGGACTGACGACTGGCACCAGCCACCCTCCGTCTCTCTCCCCACCCCCCCACACTTTATTAATCTTTGTATACATTTTTTTTTCTGTCCTTCCTTCACTGCTTATGCCTCTCTCACTTTCTCTCAGGCCTGTTTTCAGCATTTTTGGCTCCGCTGTCTATAAATCACTTGTCATATGGTTGTGACGTACTCTGGCCCTGCTGAGGCAGCCTGCGGTGTGATTTAGCCTCAAGTTGATTTTCGTGCAGAGTGATACTTTGTATGTCAGTGCCTCTGTCAGTCGTACACAATTCGGACACAGTGAGTTATGCAGCCAGCTCAGAACTTTTTATTCTCTTTTCATGCGAAAGAATGGAATTAAGACGGCGCATTACTGACTGCAGCTTTTCTGGCCAGGCACATTGTTTTCCTTGGCCGCTGCACTTAAAGTCTGTTGAAACAGGCCCTTTTTTCTCATGCCTATAAATGGGCTCTTTTCATGAATCCATGAGGGAGTGTTTGCTTTTTAAAGGAGTTTAAGAGGATCCTGCACCATAAGCAGTCAGGGCCCCAAGATTTGTGCTCCGTATTCACACACTCCATCATATTAGCGCTAATATGGAATGGTGAACTCGCTGCATATGAATTTCTGTGGTTTTTATCAAAACAGCCTGCCAAAGTGCAGGAGACAGGAACAACTGGAGTGGTGATGAGTGGAGGTAGTGAAATGCTTCCTGACTGATGAGTGAAAGAGAAAAGGAGGTAGAGAACAGATAACAGGAAATCAGAGGAGCAGCGGGGAGAAATTCAGCTTCAGCTGCTCATGCGTGAGTCTTTTGTGGCGCAAATGTATTCATCTGCACGAGCCCGCAAGTGTTCACACGGTTCATCTGCAGCCAATCGGAGACAGACCAAAGGTTTGCAACCCCGTAGACTGAGAGGGCTGATATATGCCCGTATCAATCTCACTTTAAAATGATATCAATCTGTTCAGTTGCTTTTTTATTGACAAATAGATAGTCAATCGTGGCAACAATTCAATTAATTTGACCATAGACATAGTCAAGACTTTATGAAGTACAATGAGGAAGAACAGGGATTCAGGTGAATTTGAACGTGGCATGGTTGTTGGTCTGAGAATTTCAGAAACTGCTGATCTACTGGGATTTTCCCACATAACCATCTCTTACACAGAGATGGTCTGAGAAAGAGAAATAATGTGCTGAAAATATTGACTGGTTGGAGATGCTAAAAAGACAACTCTAATAATCACTGGTTATAACCGAGGTATGCAGAATACCAATTCTGAACATACAACTAATCCATCCTTAAAGCAGATGGGCTACAGCAGCAGAAGACCCCATCGAGTACCACTTCTCTCAGCTAAGAACAGGAAACTGAGCTACAATTCCCACAGACTCACCAGAACTGGACAACAGAAGATGGAAAAATGTTGCCTGGTCTGATGAGTCTCCATTTCAGCTGCAACATTCAGATGTTAGGCTCAGAATATGATGGAAACAACATGAAAGCATGGATCCATCCTGCCAATGGTTCAGGCTGCTGGTGGTGTAATGGTGTGGGGAAAATGTTTTTGGGCCTCTTTATACCAACTGAGTATAGTTTAAACCGCACAGCCTACCTGAGTATTGTTGCTGACCGTATCCATCCCTTTATGACCACAGTGTACCATCATCTGATGGATACTTCCAGCAGGATAATGCATCATGTCACAAAGCTCAGATCATCTCCAACTGGTTTCTTGACCATAACAATGAGTTCACTGTACTCCAATGGCCTTCACAGTCTCCACATCTCAATTCAATATGTCACCTTTGGGATGTGGTGGAACGGCAGATTCTCTTCATGGATGTGCAGCAACTGTGTGACGCTATCATGTCAATATGGTGTAAAACTTCTGAGGAATGTCTCCATCACCTTGTTGGATCTACACTATGAAGACCTACAAGGTAGTTCTGAAGGAAAAAAAGGATGTCCAACCTGATACCAACAAAGTATACTTAATAAATTGGCCTGTGGGTGTATATACTCCTTTACTAACAATTCTTCACTGAAAAAATAGTTGGAGTGTAGAAACATGTAAAATGTCCCCATAACTGCTTGATTTTCAGCGTGCACTAAAACTCCAACAGAGGGGCTTAAAGCTCCCTCTGCAACTTTATTTCAGTCTCTTTCCACAAGGACCAAATGAGTACAATGTTAATTTTAAAGGAAACCCCTGTTTAAAAACTTGGCATCAACTCTTCAACTTGATCCAAACATCCTCTAAAAACCAGGCAGGATGGAGAGGAAAGATGAATGGAGGCAAGCAAAATGAGATGGAGGAGGAATGGTGGAGATATGATCACTAATGGTGTGGTGTGAATCTTAGTACAGAGTGGCAATAAATAAACACATGCTGTGTTTTACTATGAAGCACACTGAATGAGTTTGGGTTTATTTTAAAAGCAGCAGCTTTTAGTGGCAAATTCCTTTAAGCCCTGTAAGTTGTAGAGGGGCCCACGAGGATAAGACTTTTCCCGTAGATGCTTGGAGAGATTTGGGTAATTTGGAAATGAAATAAACACCTTGAACCCTTTGTGATGTTCCTCAGAACATTCCTGAATAAAGTTTATTGTATCAGAAATGTATCAGAACATAAACGATCATCTATTCCCTTAAAAGTCTTAAAGCGAGTGTGTTACTTCGTGTAACTTTCTTTTTTTTCACATGGACTTATCAATTACATCAATTGAAATCGATGTGCCTTGTCATCAGTCGAACTTTACTTCCAAC
>JAOXYM010000023.1:18189508-18201785 GCA_028567055.1 Leptatherina wallacei
GAGCCTATCCCAGCAATGTATCAGGCGAGAGGCAGGGTACACCCTGGACAGGTCGCCAGTCTGTCACAGGGCCGATAGAATATGATAGGCCGGAAAAAGAAGCATTAAAATCACAACATTTCAAATTATTAACAATTGCATGTTCAAATGCAGTACAGAGATGGGACTAGTGATCTGAAATGTAATTCTGGTTTAAAAACCCAAACGTGAACAATAATGAAAAAAATAATTTAAATGAGAAAAATTGATAAATAAAGGAGCTTTGCAGCCCAAGCAGAGAGATACACAAGTTTACTTCACTTTATGGAAGGAATACAAGCAGTTCCTCATAAATGAGTAAGGAAATGCATGTTCTGCAGCAGGACACAAAAACAACCGCTTTAGTTTGTTATAGTAGCATGTTGAACAGTGGTTCTTTGTTTGCAGACAGAAACATTCGCCTTGTGTGATCACAGCAGGATGCAAGTTTCATAGAAAACATACACACACATACAAGCTGAGGGAACCTATACATCAGAGTAGTCGCCCTCCTATGATTGTTTAATAAGCGAGAGAGGGGCCAGTCAAAATTCACACACATACAAACTTAATGAAGGGTGTCTCACACATAGTGCTGCTGCTGATGCCAGGAGCGGTGGGAGAGGGAAATGTGAGAGTGTGTTTGTGTGAGTGTGGTGGTGTTTAAAGGTGTGAATCAAACACTTAACTAAGCTGCTCCACTCATGCTTTCCAAAGACTTGTACAAACACTTTAAGCTGCCTGTTGTATGTCGTATTCAAGCACAGTAGACCAAAACTAGATTTGTACATAATAACCACACTTGAAATTACACCTAACCTGTTCTCAGCTAACCCCTTTTCATGTCAGAGGCTCACTGGAAAGATAAAACTGTTGACTTTGGGCCCCAAAATAAGGATCTGGCTTGGCTGATGTAAGACAAGAGACAGGCTGTAACCATAGATTGGGTATAAGTGAGTTAAACCACTGTGAGGTGACGTCGCCTCATTAAACTGATTTGTGAACTCTGGCATTTGAAGCATTGAGTACAGTTGCTGTTTTGCCTCACCATCTTGTTCTGTTGGGAGCCAAGGGAGGCCATTTTTGGACTACAGTTAAAGAGGGATACCTCAAAATTTCTCCAAAATATTTTTCTGAGCCTCTAGCAACAGTATTGAGCAAAAACAGCTAGCAACGTTAACTAATAGAGGTAATGCATTTTAGGACAA
This sequence comes from Leptatherina wallacei, assembly GCA_028567055.1. Taxonomy (NCBI): domain Eukaryota; kingdom Metazoa; phylum Chordata; class Actinopteri; order Atheriniformes; family Atherinidae; genus Leptatherina; species Leptatherina wallacei. Next base: position 18,190,735 of record JAOXYM010000023.1, read on the forward strand.
TTTCATAATCTCTTCATGTCTTAGCCTTTGGCATTTGTTCCTCACATACACTAACCAGCTGCTTTATTAGATGTATCTTCTTAGTACTGGGTAGGACCACCCTTTCCCTTCAGAACTGCCTTAATTCTTCATGGCATAGATTCAACAACGTGATGGAAACCTTCCTCAGAGATTTTGATCAATATTGACATGATAGCATCACACAGCTGCTGCACATCCATGATGAGAATCTTCCGTTCCACCGCATCCCAAAGGTGAAATATTGGATTGAGATCTGGTGACTGTGGAGAACATTGGAGTACAGTGAACTCATTGTCATGTTCAAGAATGGAGTTGGAGATGATCTGAACTTTGTGACATGGTGCATCATCCTGCTGGAAGTAGCCATCAGAAGATGCTCATAAAGGGATAGACATGGTCAACAACAGTACTCAGCTAGGCTGGGCTGGTTAAACCCTGCTCAGCTGGTCAGAGGCCCAAAGTGTTCTAAGAAAATATCCCCTATTCGCTAAACCTGTAGCTTCCCACAGGCCACACAACACTGTCGCAAAATTAAACAGTCTATCTGTGTTTTGGAATTGTGTTGCTAATCGTTCTGTTACTTCATTTATATTTACATGAATTATAGGAAATACATGTATTGCCTGCAAACCAGCCCCACTTATGCTAAATGTTTAGGGAGTCACATTAGCTTTGGTCTGCATCCGATTAGCAACTAGCCACATTTAACTTCTACTAAACAGCAAAATAAAGACAGACATATACTGCAATGTTCTGCAGCTCATCAGGCACTTACTGCCATTGTTTTTAATAAACGCCGGCTGAAAGATGTAAAAAAGTACATCATATTTTGGTTTGTATGAACAACAGGCAAAGAGATAACTTACCAGTCTGATAATACTGAGGCAAACAGAGAGTGGGTTTTGCATCCACATTGCTCTTTCATCAGACTCCAACCAGCTAATTCTTTGCCACGGTCTACTCGTGTCTTTCCTCCGGAGCGATCCCTGTCCCCCTTTTTCTTTCTGGGCTCCTTAGACACCGTTTTCACCCTCTTACTTCGTTCAGCCATGACAAACTTTCGATCAAAGAGGAAGAAAAAGTAGCGCAGAGCAGAGCCCTCTGTGTTTATAGAGGGGGAGCCATAAAGCAAAGCGCTCCAGGTCACATGATCCCATGAGAGACGGATCCGCTCCTGCAAAGTTACAATGTCTGGTTTCTGAAGAGGGTGGCCCCCTCGGAAAGCCAACTCACATCAAGCACTGTATATTGAAACTAAAAATCATCCATCATTACTCACATTAGGCTAATATATGGGTCAAAAGTTACATCCCTTTAAATAATAAACCAAAGTACAGGATGTTTGTAAAAAGCAGAATTTCCCCACAACAGAATCAGAAAGTCAAATGAAGTGTATTCTCTCAACAGTAGAAATGTAAACTTTCCCATTTTCTACAGACAGCTTCTGGTCATGGTGACATGTACGTTTGTTTTCAACCTTGCAAGCCCACACTGGGCTTGATTAGTGTTAGCCTGCTATGTGATATACACATGTGGTGAAGAGTGATGTTATTTCAAAGCCTGAACATCAGCACATTATTATACATTCAATAGAATAGTGATAATTTTTACAACAAAGCATCTTGAGGCTTACAGATTTCATGGGAACTCGGGGGGTCAGAAAAAAAAAAAAAAGACAGACGTTCATGACGTTGAAGTGCAATTTTAATCCTATTTTTTCATCCCATATCATTCTCACTGAATGTATGAGAATAAACCTACACAGTATCATATAGCAGCGCTGTGCTCACATGAGATCAGTTTCATCCGTCCTCAAGCGCTCACTCTTCTCATGTCAGTTACTGGAGTATTTGCTTCTCCCTCGGGCCTGAGCTGTCTCTGCAGCACTCAGGATGTGTTTGTTGTTTCTTCAGCTTGGCCTGCCAATTAAGGTTAATGTGATAGACATGATTTAAGCACATAAAAGCGTCTGAGTTTCCCTGGCAAAATACTTTGGGGTAGAGTTACTCTAAATAAGTATGTGTGCACATGCATGATGGGACACATAGGGACTGAAGCAAGCCCCAAGGTTTTAAATTGTGAAAGGTATCTAAAGAAAACCATTTAATTGAAGTAAAGATATGGCACCTGGTATTTATATGGTGTACAATGAAACCTGCCTGACTTACTCACTTTTCATCTCTTTGTGCCTTCCCATGAAGCAATCACGTGCATAAACATGGAAATCCCAACCTTAAACATGTTTAAACTAGCTTTCTTCTTTAAGGTTTTCTGTATTTAAGGTAATCGTTACTGCAAGCTACTATGTGATTATACTTGAATTCTCAAAAACTTTTACAGGAAACTGAATTGAAAGTATGATAACCTTTGCCAACTTTACCCTCAATAGGCTACAAGTCATACTGATGAAACGATAAGAGAATGGGCCTACGTAGGACAGGAGCCAGTAGCGAGAGACACCATGGGGCCCGATAGGCCAAACTTAACATTTCTTGATTGAAAGGAACAATGCAGGATTAAAACAACCATTACAGGTGCAAGTAAGTTCAGAGTCCTATGAAGACTAGGAGATGTTAAACCAATATAAAAAGATGCAAAATAGCTAAAAATAAGCTGTGTACATAAACTTAGTACAATAAATAGAACATTTGTTTTTATGTAACAATCGTGCATTTGTGGAATAGGCAACATGGCTAGACGTGGGTAATGCCCAATGAAAATGTACTATTCCCCTGCAATAAACTCCTGTTAGTATTCACTCTGGTTTTGAGTTGCTTGGTGGATCCATTAGTCCAGACCTCAATCCAGCTGAACATTTGTGGGATCAGCTTGGGCAATAGGATGCCATCCCACAGCAACATGTCACCGTGCTGATGACCAGCATGAGGAGGTGGTGTGGCTGCGTATGGATCTTCCACATTGTGTGTTGGTTTTATTCCTTAGGGGTGGGAGAAAATTTGATTTACATAAATATCGCGATTTTTTTTTATATATGAAAAAACGATTTAAATTTTTTTTTTATTTATTGTCCAGCATTATTTCAAGCAGAATGGTGGTCTGGCTGCTGTGTTGTGCCCCCAGGCAAATTTGCTTTGCCAAGAGGAGCTTAAGTTCCTAATTTAAATGCTTAATTTTCAGCTGTTAAAAACTGACTCACATGGGATGTGCATAAATTGGGGGAAATATGGCTCCTGATATAGTCTGTAGACATCATCATCAACATTCAATTTTTTCACATGGTCTGGTGTTAAAAAAGCAAACCAAAAATCACAAAAATCTGTAATATTGAAGAATCGCAAGAATTGCAATTTAAATCGAACAGGCACCCAAAAAAGTCATAAAAGAATCGAATCGGGAGGAAGTAATTTGACAAAATGTATTATTTGGAATTCAATTGATTTTTTTTACACATACAATGATTTCAATCAGCCCAAAGGGGATTTTCTATCTATATCTAATTGTTTATATGAAAAACAAGTGTCTACCTCAGAGTATTATAAGTATGACGACTTTGGGGGGCAAGTTGAACAAATAGGCAACACAAAAATTCAAACATTTTTGACCGTTCAGCAATATTCAAACCTTCTTCTTGAGAACTAATGAAATTTCCATCATGGTACTAATCTGACCGCAGCCCCTATAAGCACTCCTCCATTCAATTGGCGCCTGACATAAAGTGGTGCCTTGTGTCCATTATCAGTCCAGTGAAAACCCATCCTGGTTTATAATGAGTCATTCTTATTTCATCTGTTCATAAAATTTATCTTAAGATATCTGACTCAGTCTTGATTCTTTAACATGTGAATCTCATTCAGTGGTGAAATGAGACTAAGCACGTTTTATAGGGTCATGCTTACAAAGAACCTTGAAGATTTCCATGTGGTTGAGGTTAAATAAGCACAAAATATGAAATAATTTGCCCAAAAACACCTTTAAGGTTTGTCCTTAAGTTTTCCTTAAAAAGCATTCAAGGTTTTCTCATTCCCTTGATGTTTTCCTCGGAGATATTTGTAATATAGCCACTCCTAATTGTAAAATCAATCATTCATGCTGCACCCATCATTACACACAAATCACCAGAAACTGTTCAAAGCTAAAAAGCATTCAAGTTTATATTATTTAGAGATGGAAAATCTACACATAAATAATGAGAATTGCACACAGACTGGGGAAGCAAATAACCTGAAAGACATTAAAAGCAGATTTTAAGTCACAAGATGTCTAATCATTTTCTCATTTTACAAGAAAAATTGGCATTTTCCTCTCCCACCTTCCTAAAAATGTGCTCTTTTCTTGTGTTAAAAATCGAATCATTGTTTAAAGCAACATGAAATACTTTTTTTGCCACTAGGGGGCAGTCTAATAAGTACAATATTTATTACGCAGTATATGTAGTTGTGCTTGAAAGTTGATAGTGCGAGAGTTAGAATGTACAACAAGGATGTCACCAGACAGATCTTTAAAAAACACACGAGTCTACATTTATTTGCTTTGCTGTGGTTATCTGTCATCAAACTCTGCTCTTCCTGTCTACATGACAGCTTGTGTAGCTAATTGGTCTCTGAGCTGCCTGTGCTCCCAGAGTGATCTCATGTCGAGTAGACCCACCGCACATCCAGGGCAGCGGTGGTCCTCTGCATGATGATCTGCAGCGCCCTGTGGGAAAGTGTGTACTACAGTGTGTGGAGGAGATTCAAGACTAATCCAAGTTCTCACCTATTAAAACGAAACAGATCGCCAACTCAAAGAGAGGGCAAAATCCCCACTAATAGCTGTAAAGGCCTGTCATGGAGCCGCACACACACTCTCTCACACACACAGAAAAGACAGACAGTGATGAATTGTACTGGGAAAATCCCTGCTGTATGGATCCTTCAAAGGCACAAAACCTGCAAAGCTCTTCAAGGCAGATCCTCACGGCACTCAGACAGAGCCCTCTTTCCTCCAGTAAAGAGAATTAGGCCGAATGAAAGCACTGGAAAGTCATTCAAACACTTTATTAAGATCTCAAGTCATAAAGCCACTGGAAAGCCATCGGATGAACGGCCATTTGGGCGCCGTCTCGTATGGACAGCAGTCAAAAAGCTTGATGCGTAACATACATCTGGGATAGTACTTTGGAGCTGAATCTCCTAAACTGGGCTCCGGTTGAGAAAGACTTGCAGAGGTGAGTTGCAAGCAGTGCTCTTTGTGAGCCAATGCTGTTCAGCTCAAGCCTACAACAGCATGAAAACGGCAAACTTTTCCGTCGTCCTCAACTGAACACAAGGGAACACTGAACGCACTGAACACTGAATGGTTTTAACTCTGAATTAGACCAAAGAACTATTGGCTGCCTTTAAAGTGGCCAGAAACTCATAAAGCATCCACGTACAACATCATGTGCGCGTTTGGATGCATCAGTCGACCAACAAAGACCGTGCTGGTATATTCGAAGCTGTATGACTAGCTGTATGATGCTATACATTTGTTCTGGTTTTGAGGCTGCCTTCTTGCCAAACCATCCAACACTATGGTATTTCTTAGAAAACAGTCTTTTAAATATGATTCCAATAAGATTTCTGGTGTCCAACATAACAGAAAGGATAGAAAATCAATCAAAATGGTCCTTATTAAAAATACAAAAGGCTCAAAAAGAACTTCAGTTTAATTTTCCAAATGCATGAATCCACTTATATAAGCCCAAACACTTATTCCAAATGACAGTAATTAGCATACATCAAATCAGTGAGATGCCTCCACTGACTTTAAGCAGATTTTTATGGTTTCAGTTATGCGTGCTATGCAGTCAAGCATCCTGTGGATTTGTGGTATTTCATGATTACACACTCAGACAGGCAGCAACCAATGCTGGCTCTGACACAGGTGCATTCTCACACACCTGGACAGAACCACACAGCTTTTACAGCTGTTTAACTCGATAGTCGCGTAGGAGCAGTGATATTTTTACGAGCCGCACACCGTGATCCTTCGCTTTACTGGTAATTATCAGAGCTCTGAAAGCAACGTTTGATTTGTAGAATCTTTTTTTGGTACATATATAAGGTTTATCTCCCCAGTCACAAACAAGTCGTGTTTTTTCTGATTCTCTTCAAATGCAACACAAGAGCAAAGAGAATGGTTGATGTCAACATGCCTCAGTAGCATCCTTTAACACTTCCTTCTGCTCTCTTGGGTTACACAGCTGCCCTGTAAAGCCTTCCTCTTCCTATCTCTATATAATGTGTCTTTTTCACCGTGTTGCTCTGCCTGTGTGTTTGGGTCATATAAAGCTTTACTTTTACCAGATGCTTTCTGCCTTGTTAACTTGAGCCCATTTGTCCCGCTGTACCTCACCTCGTTTAATAAGATTTGCATGGCTGAACACGAAGTCAACAAATCAAGAAACTACCCACAGCTATGTGCAGTGAGTTCAACACCCTGGAGACTTTGACCCAGCACAACTCCTGCCTCTATAGCTATGTACAAAATGTCTCTCTGCATGCTATATACTAACACAGTATGCAATATTTTGCACACTGATTTCCAAAGTACCGTGCATTGTTAAACTATTGAATTCACTTAATGTGCAGAATGCTACAGAAAGCCAATTTGGTGATCTGCTGTATCCCTTCAATCTAAATAAAGACATAACAGACAGATTATATCTACCTTGTGACTGGTACGGATGCATGTAGTTGTTGCATGTTTCACAGTCAAGGTAAGGCTGGTCTGATACTTAAAGGGGACCTATTATGCTCATTTGAGGCAAATTTATTTTTAAATATATGAGTCCACAACAACAGGAATTGATCAGGGATTTTTCACAAACCCCTTTATTTATTTTAGATGGATCCTCTCCCTATTCAGCACAACTTTGTGTTACAACTGTCTCAAACAAACTGCATTTCCATTATTTTTTTTCTAATAATCCTAATTCATCTTTTGAAAAGCTGCGAAACAAGAAATGTTTCTATGACCGGTTTGAAGCTAATTAACTAACCTACATTGTTTAGAGGAAGTAGATCTCCGAGCAATAATCTTCTGTAATGAAGGGACAACTAAATCTGTGGAAATAATGAATAAGATGTATTGATATTTATAAAATATCATATAGGCCTGATATGACAACAAAAGGAAAAGAAAATAGAAAACTTTGTTTTCTTATGTTGCATTTTTGGCTGTGCAGAGTAGCTTAAAGTTAAGTACATAAACTGATCACTCTGCTCCCCTTTCATATCTTCTTTCCCATCTTATTTCATATGAGCAAACAAAGAGCAGCAGACCTCCTCTGGCGTTAGCCTGATATTCACCAGGCTATTTTCTTTCCCTTCATCTCAGACTTGGTTCAAACAGAGCTGCTACATGACTATAAAGGCATCCTGTCTGCATAAAATGTGTCTCTGATACATAAAATATGTCAGTCGAGGATATGAAAGGTTTTCATGCAGTTAGTGGAGCCTAACAGTATACAGGCGTCGTCTGACAGAAGGAAATGCTGGAACTGCATCTCCAGTTACTGGTATGCTGTCGATTTGTGCATTTCTTATGAGTCCTTTGTGCCTCAGAGAAAAACTTTGGAATTAATGGGAAAATAAAATTTGATATTGAATTACTAAACATATGTGAAAGATCGCATCAACAATGTTTTATTGCCATCTTTGTTTAGATCTGAAGTTGCTTTTCCCTTCTTTTTTCTGCTCTTTGAAAATGAGTCATCCTGTAAATGCAGCTGTTTTACTGCTTTAGATATTGGCTTACTTTGCTAAATCTGCACTCCATTAATGGAAAGGGGTAGCATATTGTCTAATGGCATTTTACAATAATGTGACTGGTTTTATAGTAGTATAATTTAGATATATAAAGCCATAGCATCATATGTGGATTGTCCTCAGTCAGACCCTAATCCCATAATATGATTTATTACCTGAGGATGTTGAAGCTGGGTTTTTGATGTTGACTTGTCAGTTTGGTTTGGCTGGAGGAAAAAGACAGAACGTACTCAATTAGTATGTTGGCTTATTTCAATTTTGCTAGCAACTGTACCTGCACATGCTGTTTTCAGTCATTAGGAGCAACACTTTGCTTTATGTCTGGAGAAACCTGGCCGTTTGCTAAGCTATGCTGCATAGGTTTTCTATTTGCATAAACAAAACAGGATGTAATGTTAGCATTAGCTATTGGGGGTCAGTGCTAAGGCCCTCATTTGCTCCCATTAGCCGTGAGATCCAGTACTAACCTTTATGTTTGGAGTATTCCAGCAGTTTGATAAACCATCATATAACTGGTTTCTGTTTCTATTAGTGAAATATAATTTATATGTGAGTAAATGACAGAGCCAAGCTAAGTATAACAGCAATATAACCAAAACTTTGACCTGTAGTTGCTTAGCATGGTAATTACGTTTGAGAGTAAATGTAATTTCAAAGATGGCTGGTCGTGCAAATAAGGAAGAAGATTGGAGAATTTAATGATGCAAAGATTAAGAAAATAAACAAAACAGTTAAATATTTTCCCCCTACATTTTCTTCCTGGTGGAAATACAGACTCAATGCAATATTGAGACTTGAAATAAATGATCAACCCTTGTTGGACTAATAAAGACAGTTAATTATTTGGAAAAGCAAACTAGAAATAACCTCATATTTTGACTGTTAAATCAACTATTTGTTGCAAGTTAGCATGCAAAAAGCAAATCATCATTCCAGGGTATAAGTTTCCAGAAATACAGGAACTTTTAAGAAAAAATTCAATCACACCTGGGGCAGCCATGAATTATATTGAGGGGAATCAAGGGAAAGTGGAGTTTGAACCCACTATAATCCTTATTTCTTCATGGCTACTGTAGCTGTTGTCTCTGTCTTTCCTGACCCCTGGGGGCCGCCTGGCTGGCATGAAGGGAAGGAGGTTGCTGTCCTTCTTGTTAGCATTTGGACCATTTAAAGCTGATTATAGGGAGCTGGCTGTGCCATAAAGCTTCCCTTCATGAGCGATCACCAAGACGAACTGCACGTCCGACTGTCAATATGACGGCTGTTGCCGGGCCAGCCAAGCGCAGTTTGCTGGAATGTGGAGTGTTTAATCAGAAGACAAATGCCATATTTTGTGCAGTTTGTTTTTACGACCCAGTGGGGGGGAGGGATGTGAGTCAGTGTGAAATATATGTCCTTTTGAATTTGTGGTGAGGTTATAAAAACATGCATGAAACACATTTTCTCTTGTTCTCATGTGCATACTTTCTGCGTATGTGTGCAAACCTTTGCATGTTTTCCCGGAGTTAAGAGAAGTGTGTGTACGTGTGTGTTAGCTGAGGTGAGAGAAGTGTGTGAATATCAGCATGCAGTAGATATTTGCACATGCATTTCCTGCAGAATATGTGTGTTTTAAGAGAAATGCTTAAATGCACCTTTACCACAGCAACATTTACATATATGTGCGTGTCTGTTCACGCAGGGCCAAAGGCCCAGTGAGGCCACCCATGATGATTGTGGGGCCTCGTAGTAACACAGCTTGAATCAACAGAGAGACAAAACACATCTAAACCCCACTGAGTTTCTCTGTTAAGTAACCAGTTAATGGACCTGCCTAGAAAATACAAACTGCACACAAACGCGCCGTAGCAACCACCGAGTAAGACTGACTTCATGCATCAACTCTGTTTTGACACGTCTGTGTTCAGTTTGGCAGAATATTATCAACAATAAAATTGCATTAAGATGGACCCGAGAATAAATGTTCTCCCGGAAATCTGAGAAATTTAAATGATGACTGAAGTGGAGACAGATCAGCCTAAAAGAAAAACAATTTTAAATTTTGGAACACAATTTGTCAGAACAGTCAACTGGGAACAACATAGATCTGATATCCATGTTGGACTCTTTTACCTTAAGAACCGCTTTAATTCTTCATGTCATAGATTCAGAGGGTGTTGCCAGGGAATTTGGGCCCCATGAAAATAAACTGAGTGGGCCCTTCCTTGAAAATGTCAATGCTGTTATACATAAAATTTGTCATTTTAATATTTTTGACCATTATTCACATATTTAAAAAGAAACAGATGACAGTTACTTGCTAGGGGAAGCACTAAAAATACAATGAAGTTCATTTAGATTCAGTTAATTGCTACAAGACTGATACTCTAAGTTCCAAACCTATCCCCCTCATCTGAGTGTCTTTTAACAGCTTGATCTTCAATGTCCTCACTCTCTGCTGTCTCTGTGTCTTCCTACACTCTCTCCTTGGTGAATCTGTACCCTCTTCCATCTCTTCCTCCATTTCCCCTCTCTTCTCTGACAAACTTGAAGATGATCTTGGACCTGGCTCTGTAGCGTACACGGCAAACAGAATTATATAATTTGTAGCATCACAATCATTATTTCCAGGTGGCCTCCCACTAATTTGTTTTACTTAAAGATTCTTTGAGTGATTTCACCAAAAATGTCAAGGGAAATGGATTTGACTACCAATACTCCACATCACTGTCTGCCTCATGTAGAAACACATGCAAGTCTAATTTATTTCCAAATCTGTAGAATCACAGGTGATGGCATTAGGTTTGTGGGGAAAGATATATAATGTTATATGGTTGTTGCTATTTAATCCTCTGATATCTAGAAGATGTCAACATTTCTCTGATTAGACTGAGAGCATCACCCAGTCTGCAGCATTAGAAATGTTCTCTGTTCTTACTGCAAAGCAGGAGGATGAGTCTCAAACTTCTCAACTCACATTTCAGTGATAGCAGGGGATTTTTTAACCATTCAAATAAATACTGACAAAATATTTTATCATTATTATCATTATCATCATGACTATTATTTCAGAGCGATTTTTTATATTTCATGTTCTTTTGTCCCCAATATCCAATTCATTCAACACTAAGGTGCTCACCTCCCTCCGGAAAATACCAGTAGATCATTAGCTTCTGAAGTACTCAGACCAACAAGAGTCTCTTATTAGTCTCTAAGAGTCAAATGGGAGGCAGAGCCTTCAGCTATCAGGCCCCTCTCTTATGGAACCAGCTCCCAGCTTTGGTTCGGGAGGCAGACACT
>JAOXYM010000023.1:18201885-18218362 GCA_028567055.1 Leptatherina wallacei
ATAGGTTTAGACTGCTGAGGGACATCCCATGATGCACTGGGCTTTTCATCCTCATCTCTCTGCTCCTTATCTCCCATTAGCCATCCCTTAGTTATGCGCCCATCAGACACTTCAATAAATGTCTGATAACAAATTGAAGTGTCTGATAACTAAAGAATCTTAATGACACTATGAACATTATTGAAGGAAAGTGGGTGTATAACTACATACATTTTTAAAACTTATAGAAAGAATTATTTGCAGCAGTATTTTCATTAGCCATTTCTTCTATAGCTAATCTAACTGATAGCATTTTCCAAACTCAATCATTACATAAAAATATGTAAAATTCACTTACAGACAATACTTATCATCACTTTGCATGAAGCTATTTCTTTTTAAGCAAAGACAGTCTTTGATTGACTTGAGGAAAAGGTAAAACTCCAAAAAAGATGCACGAATAAAGCTTTCCTGATAGTCAAAGAACCAAAGAGCTTGGAAGCAGAAAATAAGAGAAACACAGGGGGAGAGATGCTGCGTGCTCTGATTAGAGCATCATTACATACCTCAAGTAAAGGTCATACAACAAGTAAAGGTTTATTTTGTTAGGGTTTAAGATGTTGACTATTGGAACCTGTAAACACTATAGTAGTTGTACTAAAAGAGAATTTATGTGCTTCTGAAATAGTTGAGGCAATGATTTTATTTTCATCTTATAAGATAAGATAAGACATACTTTATCAATCCCCATGAAGAAATTCAGCCATCCAGCAGCTGACATGTGAATCTGTGTATTCCTATATTATTTAATTGTTAAATTAATTGTTTTAAATGGCCTCATTGCATTTCTTTCTTTTTAGATTGTAAAGTACTTTGTTCAGCTTGATCTGTTAGAAATGGGCTATATGAATAAACTTGACCTAAAGGAAGTGCTGGCAAACCAGGAATGTAAAGCATAAAACCTTCCCTTTAAATAGTACTTATCTAACCAGTCAGCTAACAGGTGACCAAAACCTGCTGTAGGCCATGTTATCAGTATTTTCTACCACCTTCTGTGTGTTGAGCTATAATGTGTCTGCAAGAGAATCCTCCATAAACAGAGTATATACTATTTGTACTGACAAAATGTAACAATGAACACTTAAGATTTGGAGGGAATTAAATATAACATAAAAAAAAGCTGTCATGTAATTTGATTTGCTTAAAGCCAACTTTTAACCCTTAAACCCGTCTCAGTTCTGTGGCATCAACAAAGAGAGGCTTTAAATAAGCTGATATTGTTTTTTATTATCTACTGTATAGTTCTATTTCCACCATTGTTTTTCCTTCATGTGACTCAAAACCTTGTGCACGCATTTGCACGCAATAATACAATAAAAACTTTAAAACTCCTGTTCCTGCTTTGTATTTAACATATGTTTGCATAAAATGCATTAGCAACTTGTCTCTGCAAGACTTTAAGGAAAATTCAAGCTTTTTTGTCTGGAAGAAAGACAAATACAAAGTCATGGTTTGGATATGGGTACGATTACCTTTTAAACAAGGGACATCTGTCTATAACAAAATGTGGAGGAACATTCAGAGTGAAATCCTTACTAAATAAATAATGAATAATGCAGATTTGAACTGGATTAAACTCATTCACCAGCTCTGCAAATACCAAATACAAGCAGAGCTTTTGGCAGACTGTTATGTTATTTTGTTCCAGTTCCTATGAATGATGCAGAATAAATAAATGAATAACAGTGTCCAGGGCAGGTTTTCCTTACACACGATGGTTGTGTTGCCAGCTAGCTTTAATTGGCTTCTGTAGATTAGGAGCACTTGATGTATCCTTTTCTTTTTTTTTCCACATATGGCCCGAATGTTGTTCTTTAGCTGATTGATGCATCAATTAGTGATAAGTTTGCCATAGAAACAAATATAACTGCAAGTAAACTAGAATTTCAACTGTAATATCTATCATTGTCGGGTCGTCCTGTGTTGCCTTTAAACTCTACAGTTGATCTTTTCTCTTCATTCTGCCTGAGGGAAGACGTTTTACATCTTTGTTGGAAATGATCCAGGTCAGACAGTCTTTGTGTGGGAAGCCAGCCAATTATTCTCACTAACTGCCTCAATTTTTCTGAGGTTCAGGGATAATTGACAGAAGTGTATGTCGCCCAGGTCAATAAGTTCAAACCATTCACCGAGATGCTCGTATCCACATCCCACGGGATCTCGGGAATCTCTGCTCATGAATGTGCATGAATCAAAACCAGTAAAAGTTCAGCCAGATACACAAAACTAATCATAAATATAGAGGAAGACACACCCTGCTACAGTTGGAATGTCTTGTTTTTCTGATGATGAATGTGTGTGTACAATTCTTAATATCATTCCCTTAATTTTTTCTGATAACATAGTTATGAGTTTGTGTCTTGTTTTGACTTTTCTCTGCTGTAGGAAGTGTAAAAGCAAGCTGTTTCTTCTCTGGGCTGAGCTGTGTTTTTATAACAGTTACGTGTGGCATTATGCTCTGTTTGCTGCCCTGATATCCACAGGAAGGAAAAGAAGCTCTAAAAGAAATGATCCCTCAAAAACACAACTTTATGGACTGTGGCCCCGTATCCAAAATAAGCCTGCAAATGTTATCATGTCATTGCAGAGTGTTATTTGTCCAGATGCTGTGGAGAGATTTTACAACTGCAGGCTATTCACATTACAACCCCAATTCCCCAAAAGTTGGGACGTTCTTTAAATCTCAACAAAATGAAAACAGAAAGACCCTCATATCACATGAGCCAATATTTTATTCACAGCCGAACATACATAACAGTAGAAGCACGCAGAGAGTCAGACTTCTGCCTGGCCATAAAGGGTCACCTGAGAAAAACCCCAAAAGCCGGAACTGCCCACCCAGTAACCCCTATATTTTGAACATTCTGGATCACCAGATCCAGCATAGCAACACGATCGGGGTCAAAAAATTTTGGATTACAACATCTACCATGATATCATCATGTAATTTATTTTTTGTGCCAGTGATTCTGGGCATATTCCGTTGAGTTAGAAGCAGTAATGGCAAAATTATCCTTATCTCCCCATAGTAAAGAATCCTTAAAAAAACGCTGACGGTGAAAAGATTATTTAAAGAAATAACAGAAGCAGAAGACTGAAGATAAACATCTTGACAGTATGCCGAGGCAGCATTCATCAGGAGCTGTAACTAGAAGATGGCCTGTTGTGGTGTTTTATAACATTTTGGACGTAGCTGCACTGAATGCATGTGTCCTCTAATGGAGCTGCATCCATGCCAGAATGACCTGCCGTGCTTTCATTATTGATCTCTCCACCTGTGAGAATCAATATCAGCTGACATCCTGTTGAAAGACAAATGAAAGAGGAAAAGGAGTCTGGATGAGTTGGAAAAAGATTAACAAGGTTTATTAGAAATAAGTAAATAAAATAAACAGAGTATGCAATTGGAGAAACCGTTCAGAAGTCCGATCTGACAGATCTCTGGAGGGGTTCTGCCCCAGAAGGAGATAACGAGTCCTTTTAAGCCAGAGTCCAAAAGACATCAGTGATGGTGATAGAAGTTGTTGTCCTCTGAAGTATATGAGATATGGTTCCCTCTGAGGCCTGTACCAGAGACTGTCTGGCACCTTTGTTGTGATATTGTTGTTCTCCTGAAGTATGGCATGCACGACAATTATTCTCTAAGGACAAGAATCCTCCTTGGCGAGATACTAGCCTTAACTGACTTCAAAGATGACCTAATGGGAAGACCTATACTATGAGAAAACATAACCTGTAACAGTACAGGCTAGCCTTTGACTAGAGCACCACCAGGCTTTTAAATGTCCGTCAAAAGAGATCATGTTCTGTATTCAGTTAGTATCTTTGGAGAGGAAAGATGTTGGTGGAAATCAAAAGACGTGTCATGGTAGGGACAAAGATCCTTGGCCTCCTCTCATTTTTCTTTTGACAGCAGAAACAATGTTTGAGGGTTGTGTTTTAATGAAATCATGGCAAGGGTACACATGAAGTCAAATGGAGCCTTGGGACCTGGAGGGGGCATGGATAGAATATCCATCACCCTGAGGAAGGATGACACGTTTTACACTGTGAAACGTTAGCCTCCACCAGCTGGCTCAGCTGTGCGTCCTGGGGCGTTTATCTTTGGCACCGAAGCACATACACACATACTGAAGCTGGAGGAGCTGCAACTTAGTCGTCAAACGCTGAGGATGGAATCTTAGTTAGTGATATAATGGAGTTATGGTTACACTGAGGTAATGACACATGGACGGGCCAATGTCACACACGTCCTAAAACACACAAGCACGTACCACGACCAGCTATTCACTTGTTCATTGACATGGAGAGACACACTGCAAAAGTTAAAACTGTCGTGACATATTGTACACACACCCTTGCACACACTCAAGCTCACATCTACGAACTGCTGGAGAGGGTTTGGGAGAGCTCTGCGGTCTCCAGCAGGAAGCAGAGCAAACCGTAAATGTGACAGATGCTGTCCTCTCTTCACCGCTGTCATTGCTCTAAACTTGATTTGTGTTGTTATTGGAAGAATTTAAAGCTTATGACATCTCTTAAGGTCATTTAACGTCACTGTAATATATTTAACTTTTCTTTTTTTTATCATTATCATTCAACAGAGCGGCCCGAGTTCAGGTTGGTTTGGTGCAAAAAACTTTAATGGCAGGAGGACCCAAATGCAGGCATAAGACAGTAGAGGTGTAAATCACAAGTTTGAACATGATACAACATTTTAAGGATTCAGTGGATAAGTTGATGTTTGCTGATATCACAAATTTAAGCACGATATCATTTTGATTTGATTCACGGACCAGCGCTCAATGTGAGACAATATGGATATAATTTTATTCCTGAGCTCAGTCAGATATTTCATTGAATAACAGTCAAAAATTGTGCAACATTATGTATATTGGTCTTTAAAATTGTGCATGTCAAAGAAAATTGAAAGAGTACATTCTATTGGTTTAGATTAAAGAGCGATATGGGATGAAGATCAGCACCTCCATCTGCTAGAAAAGGATGGAGTGTGATCATCAGGTCAGGAATGAGCTCCTGCCTCAACTAAAGCCACAAGATTTACTGGTTGATCTACGTCCTCACCCACACATTTGGCCACAAGCTGTGGGTAGTGACTGAAAGAATGAGATTGTAGATACAAGCAGCCAAAATAAGTTTCCACTGCAGGGTATTCAGTCAAGTTCGGTCATCTGGGAGTATCTCAGATCAGAGTTGCTGCTCCTCCACACCAAGATGAGGTGGGTCGGGCATGTGATTAGGATGCCTCCTGGACGCCTCCCTGTTGAGGTGTTTCAGGCGAGGAGGAGGAGGAGGCCCCAGGACATGCTGGGCCTCCTCCTCATCACTCAGATGAGCTGGAAGAAGTGGTAGGAGAAAGGGAAGTCTGGGCTTTTCTGCTTAAACTCCTGCACTGCGACCCATAACCTCGGATCAGCGGTAGAGGTTGGATGGATGGGAAAAGCAGGATATGAGGTCATCATCCAGGGTACTGGTCCCAAGCAGCTCTAGTTGAGAACAACAGCACTGTCAAATGCTAATTGCTTGCTTGCACACTTAGCAATGTTAACCTAAATGCTGCACTAACCTAAACCTAAATCTGAACTTTACTCCAGAATTGAGGTTGATGCCTGTGAAGCTCCCCAACACTATGCTTATAGCTATCAGGATGCACTGAAACAAGTGCAGTTATTGGGGAATGAGAGATCAATCAGGACCTTTACAGATTGTGTATTGCTTGTAAGCCTCTATGAGTAAGTAGAAGCAGGAATTTCATCTAAACATTTCTTACTTTTAACTTTCTTTTCCACAATTTATCCATTTAAACTGGACGACTGGATTTTGCAAACAATATGAGCTGCCTCTCATTTCCTAGTTTCCATATACATCACCAGTGTTACAGTGTAATTTAGACTTTTCTAAAACAGCTGAATGAACATCCCCCAGAAATGGTGATTCCATTTTTTTTGCAGGCTTCCTCCCCATATGTTTATTTTCCTCTGAAGCGAAGACATATTGGTTTACAGTCAGTGAAAAAGAACTTCTTAAACCCTGATTTCATCTTTGGCTACACAATCAAAGGAGTGTACAGAATTTCTTATAATGGCACATGCATGCATGCATGCATACGTGATTACATATGCACATATTTACATGCTGACCTCACGGGCATACATAGCAATAAAACAGATTTGAGCAATCTGATGGTCTGTCTGTGCTGGTAATAGAGACTGATAGAGTTGGCATTTATCTTTAATGACGGACACACACACACACACATGTGCATATGGACCAAAGCTAAGAGGAAATAAAACAGATAATAATTAGAAGAAACCCATTACAGAACAGGCAACAGCATTTTTCCACTGTCTGTATGAAAACATGTGGTTAAGTCAGAGTTTGGAATTACTATGCTTCTTTCCGGACATTATGTATCATGATCAAGAGCAGTTAGCACAAATAATTATAGTATATCAGTCATGAATCCTGAAGGAACTGCATGTAATGACTTCTTGTTGGTTCAGACCCCAATCTGAGAAGTAATGTAAGGGTAGGGTGGAGGTAGTTGGAGGGAAGGGGTTATCTCAGTGACATGGTGACATACAGACACCAGCTGAAGCCCTGCACTGCCATCTTCTGGATATGCACAAAATCAGATAACATCCCAAGACAATTTATCATCATTAAAACAAACTCCAGGTATACTCTGTTAGAAGAACTAAGTGAAGTCAGTTGGACCAGAACCTTCTTTTCTTTCAATGCATTGTCTGAGCAATATAAATCACGTTGCAATGTTAAATCAATCAAGAAATAAGAATATTTCTGTTTTTTTATTAAGCATATAATGTTAATCAGCTGTTGCACAATCAACCAAAATATGTACCATTTTGTTTTCTACAGTCTGTTTTAGAATTTTAATACCCACTTAAGCCTATTTATTGTTGTAGTATATGTAGTTTGGTGCAGAGCAGGTACTGTGAGAAGTTTATTCAGAGGAAGTTGCTGTTTTCTGTGTCTGAAAATGGTGCCAAGAGATGCCTTTTATACATGCTGCAACTCCTTTTCACTCCATATCATGAGAAGTTGGTGGGGTTTTTTTATATAAAAAAGTAACAAAATTGAAATCTGTTAGTCTTTTCACACCTTTTTATAACGAACAAAAGTGCAAAGGATATTCATTTTCAATGTTTTCACTGACTGATAGAAACTAATTTGGAATTTGACACCAGCAGCAGACTCAAAATAAGCGTGTATGTTTACCTTTGTGTTCCATCACCCTCCCTTTAATTACATGTTTTAATTGTTTGAGGAAATGAGGATACTAATAGTTACAGTTTTTCTAAGGAATTTGTGTCCATTCTTCCAAAATAGAAGATTTCTTAACAGTCTATGGTATATTGATTTTTCTCTTCTCTTCGCTCCATACATGTTCATTAGGAGACAGATCGGGGCTATGAAGCAATTCTGTTGTGAGTCAAGCAGAATGACAACTGGCAATGATATGGAAAAGATAATGACTTGATGGTAGGATATGTCTCAAAACTTCCAATACATCTATAAAGTTCCTCAGTGGACATTGATGCCCCCCCACACTAGCATATGTGCTGTCTTTTGCACCTTTTGTTTATACAGAGCAAGACATCAATTTTTCCCAAAAGCTGCTAAAACATAGACTCATCTGACCACAGAACACATGTCCATTGTCTTTCTGTCCATCTGAGATGAGCTCATGCCCGGAGACTTTGGTGGTGTGTCTGTGCAGATTTGATGTATGGCTTCCTCCTGGTTTAGGTTTCATTTCTGAATGAAACCGTGGACTGTGAGAGAAAATGGTTTCCCAAATTACTCCTAGGCCCATTTACCGGTGTTGATCATGGTTGGATGGTGGTTTCCTGTGCAGGGCAGCTTGAGGGCACAAGGGTCATGCTTATCCAAAATTTCCCCAGACTCACAGATTTATTTATTTTTTGCAATATTATTCACTGTAGTTATTAAAAGACCAAGGTTCATTGCAATCTTCCATTAAGAAATTAACTTTTTAGATCTTTTCTGACCAAATTTGCTATAAACTACAGAGCCATGACTCATGCTTGCTTGGAAAGCCAAAGTATTTTGGGGATGTCTCTTTTATACCCAATTATGACACCCTTACCTGTGACTAATTAATCTATTGATTGTAAAATAGTTCAGAACAGTGTTATACTCGATAAAGTTTCTGTCATTCTTTGCCCCCTATCCAACCCTTTTTTTTTAAAAGTTTGTTCCAGGTATCAAATTATATATTTATTTTTTCTAAATACATTGAAGTGAGTCACTTGAAACAGCAAAAGCTATTTCCTTTTGGACTTGTGTCTGTTAAATAAAGGTTCAGACTAATGAACAAATTACAGATTAAAGAACTTCCTCCAAGCACCTCCTTATCTGGGCAGCAATTTTTATACTATATGAGCCTGATTCATGGGAGACAATGTCGTTTTCTACACTAAACCAACCACTTTCAGTGACTGGCAGCTTTTTTTTCTCTGTGTGTTTTCTAAATTTACTCGTCCTTGATTAGGATTTTATACAAAAGGTCTCAAATGCTTCACAAAACAAGGAGATCCTTTGTCACCTTAAAGCAAAAGGAAATACGGCGAGAGAAAATAACAGGTGGAGACTATTTGACTTAGCAGGTCAGGACAGATTATGCAGTCTTCTTTCTACCGTTGCATGCACCCATCCCTTCACCCAAACTCCACCTTGTAACAATCAATGGATCGAATCATCCGCTCCCAGAAGTGATTGAAACAAGATGGGCAGGAGGATGATTTATAAAATACACGGCAACAAATTATTTTCATGGAATCCTTGCCACCGCAAAAAAACATCTACAGGATGAGAGCTGCCCGAGTTTTTACTGAGACAAAGAAGACTTTTATTGGATGTGATGGACAGATGAAGGGCTGGGATTTATGTGCTCTGGCATGACCGGCTCATCCACAGGGAGGCATTAAGGAGGAGAAGGGGGGGAGACAGAAGAGGAGGAAGCGTAGTTGGGAGAAGAGGAGGAAGAGGGAAAGAATGTCCAAAAGGGAAATAAAGTTGAGGAAACAGAAGACAAGGAGAGAAAAAAAGCACTGTGGGGACTGGTGAATTCCTTTCATTCACTACCATTATCTTAAAGTCAAGCAAAAAAGAAAGGCAAGGGCAGAGAGGAGAGGTCACAGCGAATTCCTCAAACCAGAAGAGAAAAACTACCTACGTCTTGAAATACTCTTGAATGCTTGACATTGACTCTAATAGAGCTTGCATTAAAACCCTCACTATATTTATTATATTTCCACAGCCTAGTTGGGTTTTAATAACACCGTAATCACAATGAATCTAGATATCTGTCTGTTTTAATAGGAACCCATGGCAGCCAATTAGACTTTCAGTTTTATGCATGTTTGCTGTAAAAGCATGAGTGGTCTTACAGTGGGAGCAATTAATGGCTGAAACCAGAGAACCGTGGTTTCTAAGCTGAAAGTTTTTCACTTGTGTTTTACCACCAACTGAGAAAAATATCCTGGAAGAATTACATTGCTGCTCACTCTTATTCCTCAATGTCATCAATTCTATATTTATAACTTTATTATACAGAACAAATAACGGAGGCTTTTTGAAGTAAAAGGAGAAGGTGGTCTGACAGAACACAGCTGAGGATGTAACAGGGTTTTGTAGATGTTTGGACTGTTGTATTTTATTAAATGTATTACTATTATCAGTAATTATCAGCCCATTTCAAAGCTGCCATTTGTTTGCAAGTTAATAATTAATTAAGTTAAAAATAGAAAGTCAGTTCAGATCTTTACTATGCAAAATACAGATTTTTGACCCTTTTCAGTCTGTCCTTCAGAAACAGCACTCAACTGTGACTGCTGTTTTGGAGGTTTATTATGATATCTTAATGGCTTCTAATGTAGGGAATTATTCCATAATAATTTTACTTGATGTCAGTGCAGCCGTTAATACCATTGACCTTAACGTTTTTAGCTGCACTAGCTGCAACACAGCTGAAATGATGACCAAGTAAAAAAAAAGAAGTTGAGAGGAATAGACAAAAATGTCCCAAGGAGGGCATAAAGGTTCCTTTTTTGATCCATTTTACTCTTTTTGTGAACAAAACATTGTGACTGTTTTTCAAAAGTGCTTATTGAATTCATTTTACTTTCTTATTTTCTTTCTTATTTACTCATTTACTGACCAAGACCCCAAATAGTTTAACACCAAACACAATAAACCAAAGTATCTGCCTCTAATATAAAACTGTAACGAGCTCACACGTCCTTTGGTGCATTTTTTTACATTTTCATCTAGAGAAATATTAACAGTAGAAACAAGAACAATGCTTCATATTCTAACATGGAAAATATAAATCAATAAATATTATAAAGAGGGCTGGAGACTTATCGAGGTAACATCAGGTGGAGCTCAGGATGTCTGTTCCCATAAAGATTATTCCTTTTTTTTACCTGGTTGTATCACCCGGACAACTTTAACTGGAAACTTGACCTTGCTTTGAGGCAAGTTAAGCCCTGTGATAAAAGATTAACCCTGGTGAGCACCATAAAAAGATAGAGTTAGAGGTCAGTGAGAGTCTGTTTGGCTTTCTTAAAGTCAAAGAACAAGTGTGCTGTTTGACTTTCACTGATCTTCAAGTTTTTGAAAGAAATATCAAGAGAATGGGGGGGGGGGGCAGACTGATTACTTTGAAGTTTGTTCATGAGGACTTTTAAAGATTTGAATTTAACATTATTATTTTTTTACTACAATAGTCACTGAATTATAAAAGATTTGCAATCGTTTTCTCCAAGAGTATATACAACTCAAACTGCAAGTGTTTTCTTAAAAGATGTGTTTTAATGAATTAATAATGGATTAGATTTATACAGCGCTTTTCTGGACACTTAAAGACGCTTTACATTGAATCAAATTATTCATTCATACTTGGTGATGGTAAGCTACATAATGTAGCCACAGCTACCCTGGGGCAGACTGACAGAAACGTGGCTGCCAATGTGCGCCAACGGCCTCTCTGACCACCACCAAACATTCATACACCAGTGGTGTATGAAGGGCAATCGGTGAGAAATAAATATATATACAGGTCTGGTTGTCTTTTGTGTAAATAATTATGCTGCAGCAGGAAAACAGATTCAACTGCGTACAAGAGTCTGTAGTTGTTTACTATTCATTCTTTCTATAAGAGGGTTTTACTCTACTAATGGTCTCAGCCCACACCACTCTTGGCCAATCCCTGCTAGTGCTGAGCGCGTGGACAGAGAATGAATGAAAAAAGTTCAAGGTAGCCTAAACTAACTCTCAACTCAATAAGACTGCAGCTGGAATGAGACTATAACCTACACTAACCTTTTCCTGGAGTCAGATTGGGTTTGTGTAAACATACGATATGAGTGCAGTCTGTCTGGTTCGGCTCTCAGATGAAACTTAAAGGTAGGGTAGGAGATGTTTTCCTGGAGCATTTTTTTACTATATTGCTTAAAATCCCCTTCACACCCGATTGTAGGCAATTAATCATTTTCTCTTACACAAAAATAAAATATTTTAGTCACCTGTGGAATGGACAGGACTGAAAAGACACCATCCAATCATTTTAACCAGGCCGTTCTAAATGATTGGATGGTGATATGTCTATCAAACTCAATTGCCATTTGTCCCTCCCTCCTCCCGTTCCTCTTAGACACATGGAGTTTTTGTGCTCTGGAGGCGTGGCTTCGGGGAATTGTTTATTTTCTTAATGTAGCTTGCTCGTACCGTTTTTCCAGGATGTCCTAAACCCTACCTTTCACCTCAGCATTAATATGTATCATTGCAGTAATATGAGGATGAATGTATATGAAAGCACCCTGCCTTTCGCCTGATACTTGCTGGGATAGGCTCCAGCCCACCCGCGACCTTGCGTGGATTAAGCGGTACAGAAAATGGATGGATGGATGGATGAAGATGCATAAAAAAAAAGAGACAGCCTGTTGTTCATTTTGTCAACACTAGATGGTGCTAAAGGTCCTGTTTGGAGTCGCTGCCCAACATCTTCCACTCTCACTGAAACACCTCGATAAGAGTCGACATATAAAAACAGTTGTTCTTCTCCTTTCAGGTTTCCCGGGCCGGGCCTGAAACGACTGCATCCTGGCTCCGAGTCCAAGAGCAACAACAAGCCCCCCGAGCCGGTCATCAGTCAGATTATCGATAAACTCAAACACATCAACCAGGTGATGGTTTAGTTTGTTTTGCTTCTCTTCAGTGAGCTTTAACCTTTAAATGAGCTGCTTCTCTGCGCGCTCACGTCAGCCTTTCCTCCCATTAGTTCCTCTCGGCTCGAAATTGGACATTGATTCTGAGGCTGCTGCTGGTCTCGCTCTGCAGCTTCTGGGTGGGGGTGTGTGTGGGTGGGTGGGGGGGGAGCGCAGGACAAGTGTGGATGGGACATGGAGATGCTTTTTTGTTCTACCATTTGTCTTCAAGCTTAAGTCAAAACATTCATTTCCTTTTAAACATAAAAGTCTGAATTTGCTCCAGTTCGTGTCTCTGCAGAAACCAGAACCCCTTTTCTGAGTTTTTTTTTCTTTTAGATTGAATGATCAGACTCCTGTCATAACTCTGCCCCCCCCCCCCCGCTTTCATCGCCATGATCAAATCAGCCCCCGTAGATAGATGTATCGGTCCGCAGATCAGCCGGTACTTCCTGGTTCTTGGTGGTTGTGCTTGTAGCTGTCAGCACTTCCATCTGGCCACCGACACTCCTCTACCTTCACACACAAACACATTTTCTAAGTGCTGCAGAACCGTCTCAGTGTATTACAATCCCTTTGCCATGTTAGAAACAGCCTGGGAGATCTAAGGACCCTCCTCCACTCCTCTCTGTCAGCTGGAGGCCCTCAAGGAAACATGTTAGAGGGCAGCAGGTTGAGACGCTGTAATTTTCTCATTTACGTTTTGCTGTATTACCTCATGCATATGTGTTGGATGCCCCCCTGCTGACTTCAAACAGGCCCCATGCATATATATGTCCAAGATCTGGCTTTAAAGGTTTCATGCAAGTTTCAGCCCCCCCCCCAAAAGCCCCAGGCTAGTTTTTTTTAAACGTACACATTAGAAACGCGCTGTAATTCAGCCAGTTAGAGCTCCACAACCGTTAGGGCAAAGCTGAACGCCTCTGGGCTCGATGGATGAAGGAAACCTGGGAGAATCCTGTAATACTGGGAATATGCTTATTTTTTATCTCAGGGTGAAATCTGAAAAGCCTCGTTCAAATGTTTTGAATTAGAATAAAAAACGGCATCATACTGTCAAAAAATATATGTAAAAATCATATTTTAGCAGGAAAATACTGAAAAAACGAAAAAAATTAATTGTAAGATAACAGTAAAATCTCATAATAAAACTACAGTTGATGCCTTTACTTACATGGGATCTTTTGTATTTCATCTTTTTAATCTTTCATGAAAGGCATGTATGATCATTTATTTACTTATAAATATGATCAGAAACTGTAAAGATAAAGAAAAGTAGTCTAAAATTTCTATTAGTTGGTTATATTTTGTAATTTTATGAAATATTCTTGTATTGAGTCAGTAAGTAATATAATAAAGATATCACAAATAAAACATTTTATGTGAAATATACTTTATTAATCACTGGAACCAGTGGGAAGCCTGGCATACTGGTGTCCGGGTGGTAGTTGGGGTTAAGTGTGTTGCTCAAGGGACCAGTCCAGGGACTTAAACCTCTTTAACCTCTAGGCCAAGACTATGTGTATGTATGTGCACTTAATTTAGTCCAATGGTTCCCAAACTGGGGGGGGGGGGGCAGAGTTATGACAGGAGGGCAGGAAGACTAAATACAATGAAAAGGGGCCCTGCAGAAAAAGTTTTGTAACCACTGATTTGGTCCAACATAATTTAACAGTAAAGATACATTTACAGTAAAATACAGTAAAATAAAGTATTAACAGTGTTAAACTTGAAGTTGGTAGTTAAACTACTTTCAAAGTAGTTCAAAGTTATATTCTATTGAAATTATGAAAAATATTTTAGTCTTTATGTGAAATTTAATTTAATTTCCTTTTTTTTTAAAAAATGTGAATCTTATGAATTTTCACAGTTACAGGTTTTTCCATGTTATTTTACATCCAATATACCAATTTGCAGTCTTTCTGTAATCTTATTGGTATTCCCCCGTATTTAAAAAAAAAAAAACAGATATGGGAAAAAACTGAAATTTTACAGAAAAAATTAACAGTTTTACTTTCTTTCTTTTTTTACAGTGCAGTAAGAATGAGTCATCATTAACCTGACTGAACCTATTTTCCTGCTTTCAATCCAGCAAATATGTTTTTATAACAAATAAACTGACGCAACATTAGGTCAAAAGCGGTGAAAAGAGATAGCTTCAGCCTAAACACATCGGTCTTTTTTACCTTTTTTTACAATCTTCTGGTCATCTTTTCTGTCTGTTATGAAGACGTCTTATTCACCAGAGTATTTCTGGAGGTCCAGCCACGGAGAAAATGTGCACATCTGGTTTAGCCTGATTGTCAAAACCATTTTATTTGGTCCCAGAAAATGTCTGTAAATGTCATTAATAATCACTCATTTTGCAGAAGATACATACAAAAGCAACCATGTGAAAACTGAACCAAGATGGCGTGTTTAGCCGACTCCAGCTGTTTTCTGCTCTTTATGACTTTTTTTTCTTTTTTTGGCAATCTTGCACAACGCTATAGCAACAAGAATAATGGGCACAAATGACCAAAAAACAAAGCCTAAGGTACAATAAACCAGAATCATCCTATGATGTTAAAACCACCGGACACATGAGCACACTCTCTAATGTAATAACCTTCTCAAAACTTCCTGCATCAACAGGGGACGAACTGTTGCATCCGTGTGATTACAAGCCGGAGCTGCTGCAGAAGAGACTGTTTACCATGAGGATCAGGTTCCTGATAGGCTTTTAATAAGATTCAGCAAGAAAATGCAGTTTGGTGAAATGACTAAGCTCATTGTGTTACAGACTTTCAGACAATCCCACAGAAACATGAGCTCACTCAAATCAAATGTTCTTAGTAACCCAATTCTCATTTCTAATTGGCTGCTGCTGCCATGATGACGCGGCGAACGTTGGGACATTTATGGAGGTTCTGTTTAGACTTTTGTGGAGCATATTTCTGCTTTAAGCCCAACTTCCTGTCGAACCCCGGCTTGGATTAACATCTGACGAGAGACTGGTTGCACTTGATTGCATATTTCATGCACATTGAAGCTGTTTGTGGTTCTTATCTGTGCCATTTTATAGATAAGGCTAATATTTTTAATGCCAATCATCATTATTCCAGGCAACACAGAGACAGCACGCTTTAACATATGAAACCGCTTTGGTTTTTATTACTGTTTTCTCTTCACAATCTTAGTTTTTGTTGTTGAAAGTCTGTTTGAATGACTTGATAGCATGCTACCAGAGCAGGTTAGCTGTTGCTAGCAATACCAGCCGAAGCTACAGTAGCAATGTGCTTACAGATGGTGCTGTATGGGGCTTTTTAATGAGATATAAATTGACAGAAGTACTAAGAAACCGAGTATTATCACAGCCGTCACCACTTTAAATGCACACTGCAGCCATATTGAGTTTTCAGACTCAGTTGAGGACTCAAGTTGAAACTTCTTGCTTGAAACTCAGAAATTTAGTCTTTGAATTTAATAGAAACTTAGCTTAGCTGTGCTCTGAAAACTAAAATGAAAATTTTTAGGCTTTATACGTTACTTGGATAGGACCATGTCTTCTCCGGTTTAAGGTGAGACATCAACGGTATCGGTTTCTTACAAGCTTCAGCATTGTCCAATCACTCCATGGCTCAACCATGAAGTACAACATAATCCCACTTGATAAATGAGATATTCCTCCGTTCTACTAGATCCACAGTTTCATCATTCAAGGGCGGATACGTTTATATTTTCTATGTTTTCACCACTAAACGCATCGTGTTATGACGAAATAACGTCCCAATTTCTTAAAATTCAGGTGACACCTATGTTTCCATAGAGAGACTGTGGAAAAAAGTAAAATGTAAAATACAATTATCTTTCCTGACTACAATAGGAAACATGGAATATGTTGCTAATGACGCTAACAAAACGATGTGTGTTGTAGTTCAGCTTACCTGTGCAGACACCGATGGAGTAGATGTATTTCTTACTGTTGTGATATTCTTGTTTTTTAATGAGTCTTCCTATCAATCCACCTTCAAAAGAGCTTTTGTTTAACTCATTGGCTGCCAGCCATTTATATAGCAGAGAGCTCCATACGCCAGCATTTTTGAACATTTGGGCTCATCTTTCAGGACTCACAGAATATAGAGTTCTAGGATTACAGAAACATGGAGGCTACCAAAAGAAAG
>JAOXYM010000023.1:18235153-18253834 GCA_028567055.1 Leptatherina wallacei
TACACTACGCTAAGTACACCTGGAGCCTTCTTTCGATCTTCTACATCCTCAATTTGAATTAAGATGCAACAATTGACATGAAACGATATCACAGGTAATTGAACACAGTCATTTCCATTCATATCAAAATCACAAAAAGCAACTAGAATAGCATTTAACATTTTCATTCCAGAGCTTGGGTATTCAAATTAATAAATTTCAATAAAAACAATCTGTTCTTATCACAGACTAGTAATAAAGGGAAAACAACATGCCAGGGAAACTTAAACTACAGTCTTTTCCTAAATAAAAGTGCGTTTGATAAATGGCTAGTTTATGATTTTTGAACTATGTTTGCATTTTGGATTGATATCGATCTATATCAAGCATATGATTGATATATCAATGTAGATCAATGTAAATCAATGCATTGTTACACCCCTAGCACATTATCATGATCTCCTCCACTGTCACCATGTTTGCTATTGTCTGAAACTGACTGTTAACTCGGAGGTGAACTCTAAACTCTGCATTGCCTCTAGTGGATGCATTACCAAACAACCATGAGAACATAAAGGACACATAGCGGTATAAGGGCAGTGACATTTGACAACGTTTGACACAAACAGATCAATTAACATAGGTAAAGGGGGCATAAATGAGCTTTAAGAAGTTTCTTAGCACAGCTACCAGCTCATCATCATCTGCAAATAAAGGTTAATCAGTTGCATGTCGTGCAGTACCTCCCCAGTTTTACTCAGACACTCCACAGCTTGCTGGTAGGTAAAGCCATGGAAGTTAACTCCATCCACCTCCAGGAGTCTATCGCCTGTAAATAAAGATTGAGACAAATAAATGAACAAAGTGATTTTTAAAAAGACGAGAAGACTTATATTTCACATTGTGTTTTTTATTGTTCTTATAATCTGAATGTGATGTTTAATATTCAAGATATAATTCTTTCTGGGTGTCTATTATTTGCTATTTGTTTTGTTTGTCTTTTTTGAAGAAAAACTGAGCTTTTACATTACTTAGGGTATTCGCTGCATTTCCATATTGTGGGTGAACAATAATGTTGACGTAAAGTAAACTAAGTGGCTGCTAAATTTCAGATTTTTTACATATCTAAGAATTAGCATTGATATGTTTGACACAACTTTATTACCTGAATGTAACCGTCCGTCTCTCTCAGCAGCTCCTCCTGGAACAAGGCTCTTTATGTAGATCCCTCCATTAGAAAGGTTCGTAGTAACTCCCCTCTAGCCAATCAAACAGAGGTACAACTCTGGTAAGGTTTTGATAAGCTGTTGATTATATTCCAAATATACAATTTTCAGATGCACTTTGTCATCTGACAGATAAAACATCCCAAGTTGTTAAAATAAATTAGATAAAAAAAACAACAACAAAAAAACATTTTTAGAATAGGAAGTCTTGCAAAGTGCTGCATAGTTAGTAACTAATGACTAACTGATCAATAACTTATCATGCATCCATGGAATTATTGTAGACATATATCATTAACATCCTTTGGGTTAAAAGAATAAGTTTTGTGGATGTTTTCTTCTTCCTACAGTCTATAAATACAGAATTGCAAGGGTTTTATTTACTTTTGTGCCATGGTGTTTCCAAGCTTTAAAGTGGTGATCAGTGTGAGTGAGGTGACTCTTACTGTGTCTCTAATCCTGTCAGACCACAAGTGTAAATCAGCTTGAGTCCAGCAAACTTTGTGGCATACTGCTGGAGATTAGTTCCTGTGCTCATTACCCACTTTTTACTCTTTATTCAAAATCTTTGAATCAAAAAATGATTGTATTTTAAACAGTTTAATTTGGATGGATAAAGACTGATACCAAACCTTGCATTTATTTAATTTACGATTGTTACCCTTAAATATTGAGAAAAGACGCAATAAACTCACAGAGATGCTGATGCCCAGATTCCCTGAAATCTTCCTGAGCTCCACAGTGAACTCCTCTGGCCTCCCACAGTTCAGAGCAGGAGACAGAGGACAGCCATCCTAAGGGCAATGTCGACAGAGACTAGCCTTGTAGAATGAATAAACTCTAACATACACCACCACAGCTACCTCACTTATAACTAAGAAATATACCAGAGTTTAATAGCTGTTAAAACAGCTACACTATAAAAACTGTACCTGTGTACAGGGGGCTCGAACTTCATGGGGGACATGCAACCTGTTGCTGTTTTTTGGTGTCATCATGACTGAAAGAATCTCGTCAAGGCTGTAATCTCTTGTCCGTCCGTCTGTGATGAGCGTAGTTTGGGACTCATACTTTCCCAACACAGGAGAACGCACGCTGACCGGACTGATGGAAGCTGCAGGAAAGACAGAAAGAAATGAACTGTTCTGCTATTCTTCTCAATATTGGATACACAATAAATGGATTTGTTGGTATGAAGCACAAGATAGCAGTCATTCAGCTTTTTTTCACCTCAAATTACACATGCAAACACCAAACACGCATACAAAGATATAAGCCATAAATTTTAAACATTTTTAGTAGATATTAGGTGTATACTGCCACCAGCATGCAATGCCTACAGCAATTTCCTGTTTTCAGTGTTGGTATAAGCTAACCAGTTGCTAGTTTTTGCTTCATGTACAAATTATAGTTAGAGGATCGAAAGCACATTTTCCAAAGTCTTTACGTCTGTCTGAGTCTGAGTTTTATGCAGAGAATGTTTTTTTATTTCTAATGGACCGTTGTTCATCCGTTGTTAGGTGCAGCAAACAAGCTAGCAAAGTTAGTACAAGAATAGCTTATCAATTCCTAAGCTATCTCTATTTATCTATTAGAAATAGATTCACTTCATTTATCTAAATTCCAAATATTTGTAAAGTAATTTTAAGGTTAATTAAATAGTTTTCCTTGGATTTTTTGTACTTCAATGAAAAGTTTAAAAGATGCAGCATTATGTTAACTCATTCTCTTATATAATTCTTATATTTAGCACAAAACTAAACAGCCCCAGAATGGAGCTTTATCTGATGAAAACTGAGGCTGAAACAGCCCTCTTGGGAAGATGAGTCACCATCATGAACGCATTGAGGTAAATAGATTTAACAAGTCTCTAAAACAGTGTTCTCTGGGCTATAGTTTTTGTTTGTTTTTGTTTATTTGTTATTTATGCATTATTCACCACAAAGAAAGAATAAAATTTTACATCTTTTTCAAAACAGAGCAGCTGAATTAGTGGAATAGATCATTTAGTGAAAATATACACAAGCAAAGGAAGGAAAAAAGGTGCATCACACTTCTTTTGTAACCTCACATGCATACACACGGATTACCTTTTGGCTGTGAGATAATGAGCTGCACCTCCTCTGGGCTGCTCTGCATGACCTCTGCTGCCTCATTGAAGGTGACACCCTCCAGGCTGATATGGTTCAGAGAAATCAGGCGACCACCTGAAGGCAAAGGTCACAGTGAAAGGGTGCCTTTGTCCATTGAAGATGTAGTTTAAGTACCCTATGGGACCTCAAAGGCTTCGAAAGTATCTTGAATCCCATCTTTGTTCTCCTTTGCCCCTCTACGACACATATTCTCTTCAAATTAGATTAAAGGATGTGTACAGGTTTGCAGGAAAATTATTTGTAGTTACAAATTGAATTGTAGATGCTTTTTGCATCTCTGGGGGGGAAATGAAGTCAGAATTGGACTTCATGTGTGGGTTAACATCGAGTAGAAATGTTCATGTGAGTTTATACCTGCTCTGATGCGTCCATCCTTATCGGCAGGTCCACCAGGCACAATGGAGGCAATAAAGATGCCCAAATCATACCGCCCTACTGTTTCTTCTCCGACTATCACTATGCCTGTATGGACATAAATTACACGTGTAAAAATAAGTTTTCTAAAAGTATTCATTAGAGTTGTCATACTGGAGCTTTTCTGTCATTCATAATCTATAATAACCTAACACAATAACTTCTAATTTAATACAATCATTTGTTGGTCTTTTTTTAGACTCATGCTCAAACTGATCACTATCCTAGAAGCCAGCTACCGATCTGATCAATAATAAAATAGCACCGGTAACCGAGTGACCGGCGGTGGCAAATTAGAAGATGCCTCATTCTACTTTGGTGGTAATTTCAGCATGAAATGCTGTGACTCATTATAATTACATATATTGTCCTGGATGTGATTTATTATTGGAGAAGCTAACAACTAGCTTTTCTTTGCTGGTCACCAACTGCATTGTGTACTCTCTATTATTTATTAGCAAGGAGATTTTGGCATTAGCATTAGAGAGGCTAACAACTAGCTTCTTTATGCTGGTCACCCACTTGATTATATTCTCTTTCTGCCATCCATTATCAAGGAGATTCTGGTGTCAGGTTGGAGAAGCTAACGAATAGCTTGGCTGGTAAGCAACTACATGGGATTCTCCTTCTGCTATGCATTTGCAAGGAGATGCTGTCATTAGCGTTAGGGAGGCTAACAACTAGCATGCCTAGGTTAATAATTCACTGGATCGGATGGGCTACTTCCTTTGCTCTCTATAAGAACAGGCTTTCCATTTGCATTGAGAGGCTAGCAACCATTATACAAGCTGACAGGTTACTGTTGGTTGGATATGTGTCCCTTTGACAAGAATGTAGTCATTGCTGGGTGAGCAATATAACAGTGTGCCCTCATAGTGCACCATATAAATCAGCATATTATGGATGAACTCGAAACATGAAGAAGAACAGGTGTTACAATTGTGTTGGCATATAAAGTATGTGACTGTGGTAGCTTATTACATTCCTATTCTTTTTTTTTTTTAATGTAGTGCGATCATCTTACCCAGGCCAAGTTTTGGATCTTTCTTTAAGGAAATACATATGACTTCTCTCTCTGATGACGTCCCCAGTTTAGGTGGAGTTTCTGTTAATAATGAAGTGGAATGATATTATAAACTATTGCAATAAACATATTTATTTTAATGACAAAGATGACTTCAAATTATTTTGGAAAAAGAAATTATTGTGGGAAATTGCTGATTACAGTAGCAGCACTAGAGAAAATGTGATGGAGCGAGCATTTGTCATGTAGGTTGCATCAGCCGTGGAGCATGTGTGCCTGGTCATGTTGTACCTCTGGCTGCCGGGGATCCAGACAGAGCTTCAGATCCACTCCTCTGGGAGCATGCTGGGGAACGCATACCAGTGCTGCTGCGCATACTATTGGAGCAGGTACTGCAAAAGGCACAATGAGGGGGAAATTGTGAAAATGTTATTTCATAAAAGCCTTAATATTCTCAGGCTTCTATGTGCTTTCTGTAAATTATACTCTGGGAGGAGGAGAGAGCTATGTCGACAGAAGTATTCCATCAAAAGCATGCTTATATGATTTAAGAAGCCCTTCCCTATGAATTAGGAGTCAAAGAAGTCATCTATCAGATTTATTCCAGCACACCCCCATCTCTGGTTTGTCTACCTCTTTTTCTGTTATTACAAGCCTTTCTGTTGTAGAGATAATCCAATCCAGATGTCTGGCAGCAACAATTTGACCACTCAGGCTATTAGCATCTGCCTGTTTCTGTTGCATCCAACACACTGAAACCAACATATATGATCTTATATTTTGCAGAATTTGACATGGCTTATCCTTATAAGACATTCAACATCATCTGAGTGGTCATAACGGTTTGCTCGTCTGTATTTCAAACGCAGCGTCGTCCTCATGAAAACTAAAACTAAATACCTGTGATGTTTTACTCGGGCCTCGATTCTGGCCGCAACATCGTCACACAGTTTGGTCAAAGACTCTTCCTGAGGGGTGGTCAGACCGCTGTCATCTTGCGGCGTCTCAGAACTAGAATGGGACTTGAGCTGGCTGCTTTGAGCGCGACATATTGCTGCATACTGCACAATGTTGTCCTCTGGACAAAGATAGAGAAGGTTTCTTTAGTAGTAGAGCAAAAGGAGTTGGCAATGAGCAGCATGGGGGTATTTTTTTAACAAAATATCATGAGGTTGTTGGAGATTAAAACTATACAAGAGGTTGCTAGCTGACATTAACAGCTCAAAAAAGGGTTAAGAAAAGTAAGGCTGCAGTAGCTGACCTGAGACCAGACTCTGGCTCAGCTGGCGGGAGCTCATCTCATTGTTAAACTTGTGCTGGGCTGAACAAAGGTTACACAGGTATTTGGCTATTTTGGACCTCTCTGTGATGAAAGTGTACTTCTTCTTGCTGCCACGGCACTCTATTACAAATTTGTGTCTCTGTGGAAACATGAGAGAAAAGTTTCTAGGTTAAGAAAAGAAGCTCAGAAGAATGATAGTTGTCTGTAGGAAAAACAACCTCACTCACATTAGAAGAGATGGTTGCCGTTTCCCTCCAAAAGAAATTCTGGGAAGTGGATCTGCAGCCATCTTTAATCTCGTACATGGTCACACCTTTGGCACAAACCCCGAGGATGATCTCTCCATCTAGGGGCTTTTTCTCCCGTGTAACGCGGTGAAAAAATACGCCGTACTCAGGCAACTGCTGACACACCTACAAAGGTAAGAATAGCAGTGATAGTCATATGAAGCAGATGAAGGAATCAGGACTTGAACTGTCAAAAAAAAAAAAATCAAGACTGTGTTTATACCTTCAGGAATTCAAGCTCCGATTCATCTGCGAGCATCTGAGCATTGTTGGCGTGAATTCGCTGCAGCTCCCCTTGAATATAAGGCAAAGCACGTTTCTCCATCACACTCTTGGAGACGTACTGATCAGGCCGGTAGTAGTTCCTACCATACACCTAAATGGAGAAAATACAACTTTTTATAAACACAATACATCTAATTATAAACATACTGTACAAAACTATGTTCAAGACTAAAAGTGTCTATGAGAATGGGATTATTTATACTTTAGAGGAGCTTTGTTACCGTATGTCAAAAAAAAAAATTGTTTACGTAATCAGGGTTGGAAACTTCACATTTAAAATCCTAATTAAGCGTATGGTAGGCATGGTGAATTTAATGAACCTCGACCCTTTTAGATTTTCACTATTTTTCTTTCAAATCCATCTCAAGTCACTCAACTTAAATTATTAATTTAGCTTTTAATCCACAACCTCAGGTATGCAGTCTCCATACTCTGTCTGCAGGGCCAGACCTCCCAGGTACAGAGCAGTCTCCTCATGGCAGGACAGCCTGTCGTCTAAAAGGTCCCTCCTGAGCTGGAGGTAATACTGATGACGGGTCTGTTTGTGCCTGGTGGAAAGAAGAATTGCTCACATTTCCGAACTTGTTAACTGTCTCATTATGTCTGCAGAACATGTCTCGTCATCTCTCAGCTAGAAGTTAATTATTCTGTAATCAGGAGAAGAAAACTAATAAGGGCGAGCATCTGTGGTGTGACGCCAGCATGCATGGATGGCATCTTAACAGCTGTAGCAACTGATCTGAGCTGAAAATGTCAGATGGCAAACAGAGGACAGAGGTTTTATTTGAGCAGCTGCTGGCTCACTGAAACCTTTTACAGGAAGGTATTGTTTCCTCTGATAGCTGCAGTTAGTAAGTCCAATATTCAGTAACTTAATGCCCCTTCACCTCCACAAGAACTAAGACTCTTGGGTTCAACAGCCTCCCTCATCCCACCCAAAAAGATCAAGACAAACTTACAAAAGAAGAGAGATGTCATTGACAAAGAATTTGATCCTGAAGAAAAGGACAAAGGTGGTTGTAGACACTTTCTTCCAGCTGTCTGGAGCAACTTTGGAAATCTTGGTGTCATTGTCCACAAAGAAAAACTCATTATCTGACCAGGGAATAAAGAAAATATCAAATATGACTTGATCATGAATATCACACACAGTGACGTAGTCGTTCTCAGCTGTGAAGCCTTTTTTACCATCAATGTAAGCAAGGCCAAAGTAGAAATGTTCCACGAGGTTTGAATGAGCCACAATCATGTCAAAAACATCCCCTCCTCTAGATTTCACTTCACACTTGACGAGGATGCTCTGTCCATTTGGCATCACCACGCTAAGCTCCCTGTGGTTGGTTGGAGATTTCCCTTTTTTTGACTGTGAAGAGGGAAAATAGGTTGTGCAAAGTAAACGTGTAATTTTATAGATTTGGACATAGACGAAGAGTCATTTCATGCCTTCAAAATGTCTTCTTTGTTTATTTATTCATTTATTTGAACTCACCAGTATAGATCCAGGCAGTTCCAAGACAACCACAGGCTCATCTAACACTCTAATAAACTCAGGACCCATGTCCTGCAACAGAAAGGACAACCTGGTATATTACCAACCTCCCTCACCATACTGTTATGTTACATATATATATATATATATTTTATTTTTTTTTCAATCACAAAAAAATTTAATTCACCTTTACTTTCTTGTCATTCAGACTCATGGTGGACTCAAATTGTGACAGGGGTCTTGAGTTCGCATTTCGATTCCCATCCATGTATGGGCTACATGGGCCGCGGTTCAGGTGCTGCCAGCCGGTGAAACTCTCCCTGTGTCGACCTCCTGAAGAGATCCTGGAGAAAATAAGTTTGATTGGAAGTAAGATCTGTCACTGATGAAGAAATGTGGTGTTCGGCATGCAAACTAAACATGATTGAAACAACATTCATACCCTGAGGAATCAGCTGGATATGATGCTCCTGAAAATGTTCTGGGGATCTTCTTCTTTAGCGTCCATGTGGAGTTATTAAAAGAGCCTTCTAAAAAATATATGGTGTGTTAAATCTTTTCAAGCGTTAAAGCGTCAACATTTGGCTTGTCGAACACGCTTGTTGGATTTATTTTTATTTTTTTAAATCATTTTGATCATCTTTTGGCTTTCTTGCACTGAGTTAAACTGGAAGACTGATATTTTTATTTGCTGAACATAAGGAACATGATACAACTGTATTAGCTTAGCTTGAAGTCTGAAAGCAAAAATGGCTTTTCTGTTCCTGTTCAGGTAAAAATACAAACATGGCTTATTAAATGTGCTTTTAACTCACGTGACTCTTTCAGGTGTTATTCAGTCAAGTCTTGGCTTCAATTTATCATGCTAAGCTAACAGTAGTTTAGCTAATAGGCTTATGCCAGACAGTTGTATGGCAGTCCACATGTGGTTATATTAGAGTATGACACAAGGAAAGGGGGGATGTTTAATCCACACAACACTCTGGTGTTATAGTGTTTTAGCATATCATAAGACACATGTCAAATCAATGGCAGCCAATTAGCAGCTATCTACTTGTCTTTATCTGTCTCTACATGCTAAACACTGGCTTCTAAAAGATACCAGGCATTAGCTAAACCTAGCTTAAGGACTTGATGAAAATGTAAACAGCTAGCTGTAACTTGTTAACTTATTCCCTAATAAAGATACAAGACATGCCAATTTAAAGCACTTGGGACTTATTCTACTTATTTATTTCTTCCTTAATTATGTAAAAAGGGTGTCCAAAATGACATCACCAAATGTTTTGTAAAATATTGTTCTGAAGCTCTGAGTTTAGTAATTTGGCTTTTGCTGCCTTGGTTTCTTTGATATATATATATATATATATATATATATATATATATATATATATATATATATATATATAGGAGTGTAAATCACCATTTTGATCACGATATGATATTATATTGATTCAATGGCTAGCGATTTGCCAATATTTCAATTTCAGTCATTATCCAATTTTGATTTGATTCGATTTAAGATCCAACGATTGACATGAAACGATATCAATTGAACACAATCATTTCATATATAGGCTATATATATATATACATAGCCTATGTCAAAATAGTGAGGGTTTTTTACGTTATCTTCCTCAACCCTAGCTGAGCTGAGTTATAACAACATTTGTTACTGGGACCATTAACTTATTAGGAGAATGCTTACCGGGGTCAGGAATCAAGTGAGAAGGGGGAGCTTTTTTTTCTCCCAGACTTTCATGGAAAGCCACTTTTTCTTGGAACCAGAGGCTTTGTACTTAGAGAGTAGATGTTAGATTGGAATTGATCTCTTGAACTCTGGGCAAGAAAGCCAATAAGCACATTCCTGAAAAAGTCCAACTTTAACTCAAACAAATAGGATCAGTTCCTTACTGTGTAATCTGTCCCTGACCATCTGACTGCGGTCTGTTAGCGGGGATCCGTTTTCAGCCATGGACACATGATCAACCTGCAAAGACATCACTGTCCAGCTCAAAGAAACAAGCAGAGAGCTGGTGTTCAAAAGCTAAACTAAACAGAACCAAACATTGGCTCACTTAACCAACTGAAAGTAAAGTAAACAAATGAACCGTCACTGACTGAGTTTCTGTAGACATCTTCTACCAGCTGCCTGACAAGCCGCTCGGGAGGAGGAAGCATGGAGGTTTTGTGGTGGAGCTCACAGGTTTCCAGCACCGTCAGCAGGTCGGTCCTCCTCATCACCATGTCCTCGCACATGCTCAGCAGCAACCCGTCCAGCTCAGCACTCATCTGGACCGGCTGGAGAAAAGAAATGACAGCAAAATGGACGACGTGCAGCTTCTGAGAATATGGAACAATAATTATTAGTAAGAGTTAGAGAAGGAAGAGAAGTACCTGGTTTTGAGGTAGATGATAGTCAACGCACCAATAAAGAGTCATCCCCAGGGAGTACACAACCATCTGAGGAGCAGATAGATGTCAGATATTAGTGAAGTTCAATTTAACCTAAAGTCTGTTTGGGTTAGTTTTAGAAATCAATAATTTACCAGAGGAAATGAGCTCATGATAAGGTTCATGTTGCAAAGTCAGTGAAACAGTTTTTATGCTCATGAAACTTATGGAACTACAGCTGGGTATAAACACAGTTATAGACAAAAGTATGTATACTGGATTTCTCCATGGCTTTTAATAATCTCCATCACTGCCTCTGTATTAGATGTCCTCTCCTCTTGTTTAGGAATCATCAAGGTCAAGAACTAAAAAGGAATCCCAATTGTTTTCTGTTTCAACTTTTAGGAACATCACAGAGGTTTTTCAGAGTTTCTAACCTTTTCAACAGCAGCCCTGGAGGAAGCAGCGTGACTCTGCTGGACCTCAGGAGCTGTGAAGGAGGCCACGTCTTCATATCGCGCACAGCTCTTAAAGGCCAGACTCCCATTGGCTGACAGCAGCACCGAGCCTGGGCCCAACACATTGTACAAGTTCCCTGAACCTAAAGAAGGGAGCAGACCACAAGCTGGTCACCAAGAGGTTTGTAAACTGTCTCTGGACCATGGTTTCAACTCTTGTTCATCAACAAGATGAAACCTTGAGCAGCTGGTAAGCGGTCACCTTTTTTGGAGATGTCCAGTAAGGCGTCAGTGGTAGCGAGCAGCAGACACCAGACCTCATCCTCTTCCAGCGGTGAACCCCGGGCCTCCAAGACTTCTGCCAGGGTCACAAACGTACCCATCCTGCTGGAATACACATGAACACACACTCTAATCTCCGTGTAAGTAGACCACACTGCTGCATTATGCATAAAAATACAGTTGCATGTTATCTTTGCTGCTTTTTCACAGGTTTAGATGTTTAGAAGCACCTTAGTTTAGTCTTTAAAGAAATAGCCCCAATATTCCACACAGTGGGTATATTTATAGGTATTTTTTAAGAGAAGGGAATTCAGACAGTGTCAAGTTCTCTGTGTTATTTCCAAACAAGCCTGACTTAATGGACCAAAATCCCATTGACATCTGACTTGGTGAACACTTGGAGATCAGAGTTTTAGACCAACAAGATTAAGTAGGATTTAGGCGAGCAAAGCAGAAACTAATCCAATATCTATTGTATGTTTAATGCAAATCATGATGATTTTCTCTTCATTTAAAGAGGATGTTTACCAGGCAATGACTTTAGATTGCAGATTAATTTTACCGGATTAAAGACTCACAGGCAACAAGAGACAGCTTTTAAAGATTAAGAAAAAGAATTGCTAAAAGATCATCTGTTGTACATGTTGTGTTGGATCATTTTGTTTGATCTGCAGCAATATAAGGTCTGCTATGTCCTCTGAAGACTTCACTGAGCACAACTCATCATGTCAGCTTCACCATTATCTTCCATTTCTCTAATTAGAAGACACACGGACGTCGAACCATACACCTGGAAAAGAGTTGTAGTCGGTAACAGTTCACCAAACTGTAGGAAAAACAAACAAAGCAAGGACGTGAAGCGCCACATAAATGACCATTTTTGATCACTTAATGCCCCCTCATGATACTCCATGAAATCACAGAAACACAATCATCAAAGATCAGGCTACATTCCAGATATTTCATTGAATTGGCTTTCAACATAAATTGAGAAGAAATGTTTAGTACTGGGCACTTACTACTGTAGGACTGTCATTATTTTAGAGAAAAGTAAGTAAGTTTTAAAGACTTGTAATATCCTTGAGTATTTTGCATTTCCAAGTATTTCAACGAGTGCCTAATAAAGGGTTAACTCCGGCTGTATCACTTTCCACTTGACCATCGTCATTGCCATTACAGGCATTAGAGGAGAGGCAGGTGACAAATTAGTTATTTCATTATGGCATTAGCTAGATCAGGGGTTCTTAACCTTTTATGCACTGGGGCCCAACTATTCCAGTACAAAGTGGTACCATTCAAACACCGTATTGGTTGAATTGGTTTCACTCTTGGTATAATTTCTATTCAATACCTAAACCAAATCTACTTACAGTTAAACAACTAAAACTTTGTAAAGTACGACATGATGCATGAGATCAGAGACATTTATATATCATATATGTATGTGACACTCCACATAAAACAAGAGGCCTAATATGTTGATAATTAAATCAGGCTCCTGCAAGAACACATTTAAAGACTCAAGTCAGGCTTATAGACACAAAATATGTATTAGATTTTACTACAGAAAAAAAGAGGGACTTGGGA
The DNA here is from genome assembly GCA_028567055.1 of Leptatherina wallacei. Taxonomy (NCBI): domain Eukaryota; kingdom Metazoa; phylum Chordata; class Actinopteri; order Atheriniformes; family Atherinidae; genus Leptatherina; species Leptatherina wallacei. The sequence goes on from JAOXYM010000023.1 coordinate 18,248,014, forward strand.
AAAAAAACTAATGGAAAAATATGGCAATATTATCAATAAAATGATGAGGTGATGAAATATATTCAAACAATATTAGGTCCAAATTAGATAAAATGGAAGTAAATTAATTTATAGATAAGTCAAATATTTAAATATATATAATCCAATAACACTGTCAATTTATGTATTCAATAAACTTTTCTTGTAATTTTCTTAAGATTTGATTTACAGGTTTTTTTGCATCTGTAGCTAATTTTTATTCTTTTTTTGTTTGTTAAAACTTCCAGCAGCTTTCCCTCCATGTTGGTGTTTGGTTACTAGATGCTAGCTAGCGTTAGCTAACAGTCCATACAAACCTCTCAGCTCTGCCTCCGTTTATAAAACCGCACTTAACTTGGTTGTTCTTGTGCAATATTTTTGCGTTTTAGGGTATTGGGGACCAATTTTGTCTTCATTTATTAGTTTTAAACATTTCTTCGTAACTTTCGCTACAGGCTAGCGGCTAGCTGCGTGTCTTCTTCAGCTTATTGGGGTTTGTTGAACAACTAACGGACAGCTTAACGCCACCATATGGCGGGAGGCTGTACTGCAATTTAGCTTCTTGCACACCCTTCATGGCCCTCGCGGCCCACCAGTGAAAAAAGTGAAATATTTTTGCAGCCCTCCAGGTGGCGCTCGAGGCCCAAGCACGGGCTGCGGCCCTATGGTTAATAATCACTGAGCTAGATGGCCTCTTTAGTTAATGTTAATACAGTTGGAAACGTTGAAGAAAGGTCTTTGTTGACTTTCTATGTAACAAAAACAGGCAGATCCAGAGCAAGGGGGTCCAAGTTGGAGGGGTTTAAAGGTATGGCTTGTTTAATAAAAAAAAGAAAAGAAAAAGTTCAGAAAGAGAAACATTTTATATATCATTAAAAACGGTTTCTATTGGTATCTAATCCCTTCACTAAAATACCTGTTATTTTTTATTCTCTACTTGCTGTGGGTCCACGTACATGGTTGCCATATTTGTGTTTAGCACAATGTCTGAATAAAGTACCAGCTTTTTTTAAACAGATAGCACCGTTTAGGATAAGTAACGCCTTCAAAAGGCACATAGAAGAAGACAGTACACGTCACGTGTACACAATTTTTGATGATCTACTCGGAGATAAAAACATATTTATGTCTGGAAGAATTTTGACCACCGACGGCCACCGTTCATTCTCAACTGTGTTTGGCATTTGAAATAATGTCTATGCATGTCTTTACCACTAGATGTCAGTGTTTCTTACACAGTGTGCCTTTAAAGGAAAACACAATTTTTTGCCCCCTTCAGTGTGTGTGTGTATCCAGCGGTGCCATTTACTGATGGATTTACAAGGGAAGTCCCAGAAAAGATTAGTCGGTGGGGAAAACATAGTGGCAAGCTGGATTTCCAAATGCTGACTGAAGTGGGGGAAAAAAAATTGTATTATTATTTAATTGGCATCTATTTGTCCTTAAACTACTCTAAAAGAAGAGACATGGAGCAGTGGACAAGGTTAACTCTCCCTGGAATCTCTATTCTGCCTCTTCAACTTATCTTCATCGTTTTCTGATGTGTTTTTGGTGCCACTTTTCGAATTGGAGGCTAGTCCACGTCGATGTCTTGTCAGCACATTTAAGTCACAAGTTTGATCAGGGTAAAACATTTTATTGATTCAGGGGATGATGATTTTGATTCAGAAGCCAGCAATCAGTATGAGATGATATCACATGCTGATTCAACCTTGCACTTCCATTCATATCAAATCCCAAAAAGCATCTTTTTTTTAGATAAAAAACAATCGGTTATTTTAACAAAATTAGACTGCACTACATTCTGAATTGAGCTTTAAAATGCTGATATCATGTCAAATAAATAAAATAAATGGAATAAATTTCTGTTTGAGCAAGGTATAGTGTAAACCTTACTCCTATTTAGAATTTCAAACAAAATGTTTTTAGAACTTAGTTATAATAACCAAGTCTGACAGTCTGACTTTGTCATAGTTACATTGATATCAAATAGACAAAGCAAAGCAAATGTAAATAATTCCATCTGGGTTTTTTTGTAAACTGTCACTGAATCTACATCTGATTGACATTTTCAATATAGAGAGATGCTTTTGGATTATTGACCACTGAATCAATGTGTTTTTACATCCCTATAGTAATCAATAATCATCTGCATGTTGCTCACAGAGTGATCAAAATATATGTCACACGGTCCTTGTAAATAAGAGGATGTGGAAGCTACAAAAATTTAGTAGGAGGATTAGGGTTGTTTTTTTTTTCAGGCAAGATGAGTGAGATTTAATGTCCCTACAAGCCATGAAGTCACTGAATGATTTGATATGTATAAAGATGATGTGAAATCATAGGACCCTCCAATCAACAGTTCTCAGTCTAGTTGAACATCTATTGGAGATTTTGATTGGACATTATAGTGCTCTCATCATCACCAGATCATCCAACCGAGGAACAGATTTAGGAAGAATGCCGTTTTATTACTCCTCACCTCTAGAATGAAGGCGGTGTGTGGTGTCCCAGCACTTTACTGAGACACTTTCAGTTGTGACTTGTCTGACTGAAGTCAGTCAAACAAATGTTAACATATTCAATCTATTCAAATATTAATTTTCCAGATTTAACTCATGGGGTTTCTCACGGATATTTTGCTTAGTTCATAATCTAAACAGCAAAAAGGACAAAAATACAAACTCATAATTGTATGATAGAGATAGGGTGATTAAAGATGGTTTAGAAACAAGGGGGGGGGGGGGGGGGGGCGACATGAGTACAGATAGTTTCTAGTTTAAATCCATACTAGCCTGTCCATTAGCTGCAAGTCACTAAAAAATGTCTCAGATGTTTCCTGACTCTTTGCTTTCAGTCAAGACCACAACTGGTCAAACTCTACAAAGCCACTTGTACTCTGTCAAAAACAGGGAGGCCTCATCCGGGAGAGATAAGCTGCATTTGTTGTGAAATGATACGACATTCACAGGCGGTTTATTTTTATTAGTTCTTGTCTCCTATAAATATCAACACGACTGATTTAGCAGCGACAGCAAAGAACCTGGCACCCATCGGGTAGACTGAATATGTAGGAGTCAAAACAAGGAGCTTTAGAGGCAAAATATCCTGTAAATAATCTAAGTTATACAGAGACCTGCTAATGAAATGCCTCCATGAAATATCTTGCAGTCATATAACTGTTGCTGTTTCACAATTTACTTCATAACTAAACTGGAAGTGTTGTCTTTGCTGCTGCCGGCAAGTCTGCTATCCAGCAGGAAAATACAGCTTTACTTGCATTTAATTCTGTGACCCAGGCAGCGAGACAGCTTGCCAAGTAACCCAAGCTCAGTTAATCAGGTTATGGCCACTTCACTTTAAACAAGATAACCCAGAGTGTTGTTTTGACTCCTGATGGCAGGAAAATGATCAACACTTCCCCTATTTAAAGGCCGGAGAAGACAATATATGTATATACATATATATATATATATATATATATATATATATATGTATTAGCCTCTTTGAGTAAAGAAATCCTGTAATAATTTTTCAGTATACTCAAATTCAGGTGCATCTGAGAGAAAAGAAGATTTATACACCTCCTCTTGGCTGTATCTCCAGGCTTAAGAGGTTTGGATTGAGCAGAGCAACCCTCATCCAGGAGAGCAAAGTTCAAGGCCAGCTGATGGTGATCTCGTCTTTTAACACTGAAGAAGCAAATGCAAATGCCCGTGCTCGCCAGGTGAGGCTAAAAAAGAAAAGCCGGCAGTTCTGCAACGTTAGATTCTGCGACTTGAAATTAAGTTTGTAACTACAACCTAAGCAGACGACTGAATCGAGCCACCATTACATGTTATTTATAGCTATCTGATATTTAAGGTGACAATGACCTATTTATTTGACCCATATTCACAATATATGGCCAAACGAATGGAGCACAAACAATGATGCTAAAACATCAAATGAGGCACTTTCTCCACCAGAGAATGAAAAATCATTACTTTTCCCAAAGTTTTTATAAGAATACCAAAGTCGACTGGGTTTTCCTTCCAGTCACACACTGCTGTCTTGGCCCACTATAAACGCACGTCCACCTCGCTTTTCAGCGACAACCTACTTTTAAATCCAAGGGAACTTTAGCTGCTGGTTTTTCTGCCTTGCTCAGTCCTTTAAACTTACTTCTGCTGGGAAAATGTGCTTTTAAAGCATCTGCTATGGAGGTAAAGTACAGAAAACATGCTTGATTGGTGAGTGGAAATAACGGTTGCTATGGGAAACATCATCTCTGCCATCAGTGTGTATGGAAACACACCTTTAATTCCAACAGTCTGATGACTAATGTTCAGACTAAAAACTATATAATAAGGTTTCAACACGTTATGCAGCCTACCTTATTTCATCCGGTACCTGAGAAGATTTCTTTTTAAGTTTCTTCAAACATCCACCACTCTGAACTCTAATCCTTCCTCCTCTTATGCATCCCCCGCTGCCATTCCACCCACCTCTCCCTCGTCCCAGAGCTCCTGTCTGTCATGGCAGCTCATCGCACACTGTCACCTCCGCATGATGATCAATCGTTTCCCCCAAGAAAGAGCCAATGAGCACCATCACATAATTTCTTCTGCGCTCATCTAATGATATGTCGTGCTGCGTTTTCTGGCATTTTCTACTATTTTTAGCCGGGGGAACTTACTGTAAGAACATAATTGGATTTGCAGAGCAGGCTGAAGGCAGATGGGGCAGCAAAGGGCCAATCCATTGTAGGCAGGACTGTGTTAATCTGATGTTTCAACTACCACTGATGAATTAATTGTCCCACTTTCTGTCAGGACCTAACAAAGATGAACACAAAGCTTATTGTCTGTGGTTTTCGACTGTTTAAATAGATTTAAAAAAAAGAGTTTTAAATGATTTTTTCACAACCAGGGGGCTGGAAGACATGTAAAAACTTTATTTGATTAATCTAATATGAAAAAGATTTATGTGTGATGCTGCAGTGAGTTGTTGGCATGTAAGCAGCATCTGTCCAACAGAGCTGGTACATCTAGTGTGTAAGCCTAGTGTGTAAGACAATGTGTCTTTTAAAAAATGTTTTTTTTTTACATATATGTATACTGTAAATGTGACATTAAGATTTTTACAGAATTTATTCTGTAAATTCAAAGACTAATTATTACCAGTGGAAACATACACATATTATCTTACCAGAAAAATGTTAAAAGTTCATTGTTCATTAATTTTTCATAGGAATTTATCAAACTGCCCTTAAATTTATTTATTTATTTATTTATTCATTCATTTATAATCTCACCATTCTTTTGCATGCTTACCAATGATGAAGCTTTGAAATTGTCACTTATAATTATATTGTATGTCATTATTCAGAGCTAGACTGTATTGCATAAATATTAAAGAAGTTCCAAAAACAGGATTCTAAGGTAACTTTTTATAAATAAGTTCAATAAAAGCCCAGCAAAGGTACAGCTCAGTTAAATTCAGTTGAATTAATTCAAACTCTAATCAAATAATTGTAATGATAAAAGAAAGCTAGTTTAATCTATTTGATTAATTATTTTGAAATACTGTCTAATATTTAAAAAAAAAAGAAAGAAAAGTTTAAATAGCCTATAATACAAAAGTTCATGTAAAATATACATTTTAAATTTAGTCTAAGTGGGTTTTGGCTAAACAGTTCACTAAATGTGGTACTTTGGAAATATTCAGATTTTCAGATGCAAACAATCTTTTCACAACACATGTTCTGAGTTTGATTAGTTTGATGTTTTTAATGTTTTATGTCAAAATTTGACTCAAGGAA
>JAOXYM010000023.1:18265058-18310475 GCA_028567055.1 Leptatherina wallacei
CACACTGAGGACGACCGCGGCTGTAATGTGAACAGACGAAACCGGGGTGGTGTGGTGTCGGCTGAATGAAGGCTGAGCCGGGCTGGCCTGAGTAGGTGCTAGTGTGAAAGGGGCAATAGTTTACTAATGTCAGGTCCTCTCCCCAAAACTGCTATACCCCCACTTTTACAGCACATGTAGCTCATTCAACTTTAGTCTTCATAAAAACGACCAAATGTGTAATTATTTTAAATATTTTAACCCTTTTCATTTAATCACATTATGTCACTGTTCTTACATTTAAAAAAAACAACCAGCAAACACATAAAATAAGTTATTTTCCGGTAATTGATAAAGCTAAAAAAGCTGCACAGTATTGGAGAGCATCAGTTGTCACAGCATTTAGGGCAGGGTTGTCCAAAGTTGGTCCCCGAGGGCCGTTGTCCTGCAGGTCTTGGATGTTTCCTGCTGCAGCACACCTGAATCAGATTAATGGGTCAACATGATTGCACAGAACTTGACAACAAGCTGTTGAGGAGAGCCATTTAATTTGAATCAGGTGTGTTGGAGGGAGACCTCTAAATCCTGGACCGGAGCCGGACACCCCTGATTTAGGGGCTGTTAAAAGGAAGAAATGTTGGGATCTGCTGTCACACCGCATGTGCGAATATGTTTTTATCATCACTAATCTGTGCGGAAGTCATTTGGAAACACTGGCTGGATTTCTTGAGAGCGTTCACAAACACAAAGTGTTGTTGTAAACCGTGTTCAGACAGCCATTTACTGGGGAAATGAGTCATTTACTGTAATTTGTTGTTATATAAACTGTTTCTGAACTGTGGTTCTTTACTGAAATTCAGAATACCATGAAGGGAGAGTCAAACATGTATTGGAAGAGAGGTTTAAAGGGATTTAATGATGCGGCTGTGGAAAAAAAACCAAACCAGTTCTTAGCTGGAACCAACTTGGAAGTGAAACTAACTTGAGAAGGGGTAATACAGATCCAGAAGACCGATGCTGGGTGTTGCCGTCTCTACAACGGTTTTTTTGCTTCCTCCAGACATTTGACAGTAAAATAATAGCTGCGTTCAGTCTCTTTTGTCATATGAGCTCTTTCTTCATCCCTGCGCCTCGGCACTGTGTTGCTCTGCTAAAGCTACTCGGGGTTCTGCATCAGGAGAGAGAAAATGTTCTCATCTGAGTCAAAGTGAATAAGACAGGAGAGGGAGAAAACGGAGATGAAAGGATGAAACTAGAGCAAGCAAGGAGACGCAGGGGACCTGGCGTGGTTGCACTCCTTGAACGTAAACATCTGGTTCTGGCTTCTGATAATAAATTGATCCATCTTTGAACAAATGAATTTGAAGAATCGAAAAGAAGCTGGGGCTGAAAGGGTAGAGGTGGAGCCTGGTTCGCAGTAGTTGGGAGAAATCTCGTGGTGACATGAGGAGCATGCAGCGATCACCTCCTCAGCACAACGTTCCAAATCTCACTAATGATTCATCTTCCTCAACCTCGGCGTGAAATCCGGCTTCCTCTCTGCCTGGATGCCCGCTCCATCAGCCCGACCCTTGGATCTCAACCCGACTGCAGGCACGGCTCCTCTGGGCTCGAGGATGGATTTCACGGTCGTAGTAATCATTATAATTGATAACCCATCGAATGCATAGCCGCTTTGATTTGTGACATTGATTCATATCTTTTGCCGATGACTTGAGGGTTTAATTGGACTGAAGAGAGTGTGATGAGATTCACTCTGTTGGCATGTCTACTCTGCAGTAATCATTGCCAATGACTTGATTATGCTCTTTTAGGAAGACTTAGAATAGAACTTAATCCAGATAATGTTCAACATTCATTCCAGTAGATCCCACACAACGCTCACATTCATCAACTGATTGCAGTTGATGGGCTGTATCTACCTGTCGTGTCGTTGAATCCCCTTTCTTCCTCATTCTGATGCTCAGTTTGAACTTCATCATGTCATCTTCACAACATCTACATGACTAGATGCATCGAGTTGCTGCCATGTGATTGGCTGATTAGCTATTTATCTTAACAAGCAATCAAACTGGTATACGTAATACAGTGAGCAGTGGGTATATAATCATTTGATTGATTTGAATTGGATTGGTCGTAGCTTTAAAAGTGACTTGAGATGATTTTGTCCTGAGTTGTTGAACAAATAAAGCTGGCAGTAACTTTCTGGTTGGAGGCGTTATTAATGTTTACAGCACTCGGGAGCAGTAAACCGCTACTGAAGTGTCTCCTCTAGCTGCTACAATGAGCCGGTGTTTGTCACTATTCTGGATCTTTCTCCTTTTTTATTAGACAGGATCAAAGAAGCAAGAAGGAACCAGTGATTAAAATCATTTAACGGTGTTGAAGAAGTGAACGATGGAGAACATGAAGGCGACTGATGTATTGGTTTGTTCAGATGACGTTGTGTTGTTGTTTGGTGGCTTTGTATCCACAGACCCTGAATTCTGACTTCAGGATGATGTTTCTCTGCACTGGATCTGTAAGATCTGCCTCTAAAATCACACCTGTTCCCATTTCTACACCACAAACATATGATAAATCCACAAGATATGACTCCATCAGTAAACACATAACTGAATATCAGCCAGATTTATGAGGTTGGTGATGATCAGGTTTTGCATTCAGTTTCTCCTGTTAGTCATTATTCTTCCTCCTCTTTTTGTTTCTTTCTCCATTTCTTTACTTCTCACTAGTCGTGACTGTTTTTATCCAAAGAAAACCGAATTGTAAATGGAAGTGATGGCATACCATTACAAGATGCCTCTCCTGTCCCAGCACGCAGCATGGTGCGATGTACCTACATGTTATCCAGATGAAGCCATTACCGAATCGCCTTTCTTCTTTATAGCTGAGAATATGATGCTGTTTAGATGTGTAGAGAGGCCAGATCCGCTCCACACCGGTTCCCACTGTTTGATGACTTCGCTGGTCAATCTTTAGGTTTTTGGAGAACGAAAAAAAAAAATTGGAGAATGAATTGATTTTCTATGCAGCACCCATCAAATGTGATCTTTTCTTCGTTTCCCGCAGGCTTTGACAGGCAATCCCTCTTGGATGCTCAGTCACAGCGTTGGTCCAAGGTGTCACCATGAACCGGAACAAGCGTGAAAAGGAGTACTACAGCATAGATGTGGGGGATTCAACTTTTACCGTTTTAAAGCGCTACCAGAACCTCAGACCCATCGGATCTGGAGCACAGGGAATTGTCTGGTGAGTTAAACTAAACTCAAAAGTTTTAAGATATTTCATTTGTTTTTGGGACAAAACAAAATGTCAGATTATATCAGCAAATGTGCTGCTAATTGTTTTCTACCGCATCCTAATGCAAGATGGCAGGAGAGGTTAGACTGATGCAGGTGAATAAATACAATTTGCACAACAATAATAAATCAAATATATGTAATCTAGATGGTAAATATAGCATGCTACAGGTATGGTTAGTTGCAGTGTTTGGCTATTGCATCAATAAAACAAAGGAAAAGTTCAAATGGAGAGACACAAAGTACACTTTAATCTGTCCTCCATTTCTCAGTTTATTTTACAGACAGGCCTGCAGTGGTTTTAAGAGAAATAATTTAGAGTGCTGTTTTAGAATAATGCATCCGAGCTTCAGTGAATTTTTTCTTCCAGGTTGGTTTGATGTGTTTTATGGTAAAAGAGGCTCTTGTGGTGTTTTTCTCTTTCCAATTAGGATTTTATGCAAAAGCTTTGCTTTGATTTTCTTTATGAACAGCTACCAGGATCAGGCAGATGTAAATCCAGTTGTAGTTCTTGTAACACAAACTATCAGAAACTATCGTTTCTGTGTCCTCATACTCACTTGGAACAGCAACAAAATGACACCCGAGCATCAGTCCAGATTTCACTTTGCCATGTGAGGAATAGAAAACATCCCTGTCTGCTGGACTTCTCTAACACCGGTTTTGTGCAGGAATACATGTTTTACTTTTACTTGTTGTAGTTCCGGCTGACCGCCTTTAAACAGGAACTTCCACTGAGTGGCCTTTTATACCCTCACTCACTGTTGTACAATTTCAGAGACACTGTTTATCCCAGAAACAAACAACAAATCAAGGTTTAACAAAGCTTTGGAAAATAACTGCAGTGATTAAAATCATGAGAAACTAAGGGGAGCTCGGCTCCCCCGGAAAGCAGATGAGCTCCCCTAAAGACAATAAGCTGATACTCGAAGCCAGGGATTACCAAATCCAGACCTCTTGGGCCAGTGTCCTGCAGGTTCCCTGCCCCAAACACCTGAGTCAAATTAATGAGTCATTACGCAGAACTTAATAGGCTCTTGGATCCATCTAATTCGACTATTACAGGTTACGTTTTTCCACAAAGTTCCTGATGTTTCTTTAAAAGAATAGCATTGAATTGTCAGTATTGTGTTTATTGTTTTATTCAATTCATTCCTGATCCGTTTGGTTTATTTCATCACACAGCAACCACTCGATGCTGCTTTCTGTGATTGCCAAGAGAACTTCCCATCTCTATACGAGATGTTTCGGGTTGTATCAGCTGCATACAGTAGTAGCAGGATGTTATCGACCACGACCATATATATGCACGTGTACGTGACATGCAAATTTATGGTGCACGCTCGAAAAAATAAGCCCCCTCCAAAAGCCCATGTGTAATTGGAGCCCTGATTATAATTCTCAGCCGGTAACACTGTATTCGACCCACACTGATGCAGTGAGCAGCTTCTCATGACTTTAAACATCCATGTCAGATTGAAGATGCATTAACAACTAGAAAAATGGTGGACAGCCATCATCTTTGAAGAAGAAGAATAATGAATGAATGGTGATTTGAGATCACTTAAATGTCCTGGTTTAATTTGCTCCAGAGGGGGGTATCAGGGTAAAAACCGGGGACCCATCATGCTTCGTTCCCACTGAACAAGCCTGTAGGGGGGGGAGATATATGATCCGAGTTTGCTTCGGTTGGTCAGGTTTACTTGCAGCAGCATTATTTACTCACTATCATTCAATAGTGGCAGAAGCGTTTTCCTAGATGACAATGCAAAGACGGAATGATTCGGGAAGCGTGAGACATCATTTTCACTCATCGATTGGCCACCACAGAGTCCAGACCTGAACCCTGTCAGGAATCTTTTCTACATCTCTACACAGTGCTCCATCCCTACATGATGTGAGAGCAAATACACAAGCTTATTGAAAATATGCCACTGGGAGTCTAAACTGCCTCGTTACACCACTGTTATAGGGTTACTCTGTCAGATCATTTTGTTTTTTTATAACAGGGCTGCCAAGGAAATCTGTTCATCCCTTTAAAAAGTGCAGAAACATAACTGTGGTCCTCGGGGAGGGGGAGAAACAAAAGCAAACAAAAGGAAGATGGATTCTTCTAACATGCATCACTGAATTTTTCTGTTGGTTCTTCACCTCAGTTCAGCGTATGACCACAACTTGGAGAGAAACGTCGCCATCAAGAAGCTGAGCCGGCCTTTTCAGAATCAAACCCACGCAAAGCGGGCCTACAGAGAGCTGGTGCTCATGAAATGTGTCAACCACAAGAATGTAAGAGCCTCAACTCAATCTCTTAGCATTGGAAATGAAGGCTTTGCCTCATAAGTGTTCTGTCCTGAGTGAAATGTTGCATGTGAGGAATGAGTATTATCAGTAGATATCAGCAGAAATAACACAAGTGTGGATGGATTGAATCTTTCCTCTGGAAAATGTCTGGGAGAACATCATCTGTCTTTAGTCTACATCGCTTTAATCATCAGTCTTGTCCCTGTAGATGGTTTTTCACTCAGCTGCATCCATCTTGATTAACTAATGCAGATCAAAAACTTTGGAAAGACATTCATCCAGTTTCATAACTTTCCTGTGTTATTTTGGCAGATTATCGGCCTATTAAATGTATTCACGCCACAGAAGACACTGGAGGAGTTCCAGGATGTGTGAGTATTGCAAAGCAGAAAAACAACTCCTCAAACACCACAGCACACAGCATGCTGGGGCTTAGATCGTCCTTCATGCCCTGTACAGCTTAGTTCTACCTCTGGTTAAATGTTGGATTCATACTAAAGAAACCCTGAATGCAGCATCTGTGCTGGTGTTCAGGTGCATTAGTGCTCTCTGAACAGGTAACCTGCACATCTGTAAAGGCAAAAATGTATGTTGCCGACTAGGGCTGGGCAATATATCGCAATTTTCCAATGTGGAATCGGAGAAGGTGTGGCGTTAACTTGATGGCAGGAGCGTGTAGTTTGGTGTATAAAATGTGCATCTGATATATCCTTCGTACCATCACTACAGTTAGCCATTAGCCATAAGTAGCGCACAGTGTAAAGTACAACGACCCAACAATATTAAAATGAACTTGGGGCAAAAAGTAAGGACATTTGTTTCTTGATAATTCCAATTGGTGTTTGTGAATAGATCATTGGATCATAGATCATTAGTCACCTTTACACCGAGGTTTAATTTATAAGGACCGTGCTTCTGTGGAATAAACACAGCTCATCCCACAGAAGGTTTCGGGAAATGCCTCCAAAAAATGTGCCAAACCCCCTGCAATGCTCTCCTGTTGGTTTTCACCCTTGCTCTGGGTTGCTTGGTGGATTTGGTTATTGATCTCTCAGGTTGATAAGGAAAAAAAACAACATATTGGCTATTTTTATGCTGTCGGGGACTGCAGTAGTGTTGTAGTAGATCCACACACACCCATTACGGCACCTTCTTCCTCATGCCGGTCACCAGCCTGGTCACATTTTGCTGTGGGATGGCATCCCAGTTGGTCAGTAGCAAACATGACATATGCCATAAAATCAATATAATCTCTTTTTTTAAAAAGCCAGATATTTGATAGAATGCCTTTTTCCTTCCCTCATTTGTTAACCAGTGTTATCAGTCAAGGGCAGCGAGACTTGGAAAGACATTTCAGCTGGAACAAGAGAACGTAACAACTTTTAAATGTTTAAAAAAATGCATCTCAAATGACAGCTTAAGAGCAATCAGATCTGTCCTCAATTATTTTATACTAAGATGTGTTAGGCTGAGTGTTCAATTGGGCTGAGGTCTGGTTGAGATGGGAGCAGGTCATCCCATCATCTCCTCTCCATCATTCTGGAGGTACTCTGTACTCTGCGTTGTCATCCTGGAGGATGGAGTTGGGTTCCAGATATTGGAGATATGGGATCATTTCTGGCTCCAGAGTCTCATTCTGATATATCTGTCTTATCAGTAAGGTGCCAGCCACACATCTGTGACTGACACACACCTGGAAACACTTAAAACACACAACAAGAGTGAATGCCAACAGGAGAATATTTCAGGGGATTTTTGCCCTTTTTTTCCAGCAGCACTACCCACATGTTTAGCCGTGTTGCTATTTCCACAAATGCATAATCTTTACAAGTTATATCTCGTAGTAAAAGTGACTAACCAGGCTTTTCAACGATGTATAATGCAACATCAGTTGGTAATGCGAAAGGGGAGAAATAATCAACCAAACATAAATTTCCCCACAAAGTTTAATTAAACTTATCACGTAGTTGGTGTGTGTGATTCAGCGCTGATTGCTTACATCATCATCATGCACCATCACGACGTTATACTCTCATGCTGCGATGCCGACTAGATTAATAAGAGCACACATGAGGTGGGTCTGTTCTCCCACTGTTACCACCTTCTGGGTCAACTCTGGCCCCTCATTTCACCCCGGCGCTCAGTTCTGGCTTGAATAGGTACGCGAAAGAGGATTTTTTTTAAAATACAGTATTTTTTAAAATACTGTACTTTCAACATTACACATGTTGTCTTTGTGCTATTGCCAATTAAATCTGAATTCTTAATTTTTTTTTTATGTCTCAGCATTTATGTTAAACAGGGTCTTAAACCTCAACTTTGATCAACTTTCCATCTGAGTGGACTCTGCCTTTACATAAGAACAACATCGGGGTATATTTAGCAAAGTCCATGATGTATTTAGAAGTTGACAAGACGTTCGTGTGAGAGGAAACTGGCTGGTAAATCAGAACAGAATACCCTTCCAAGATGTGGGGGAAAGCAAAAGAGCATGACTATGACTTGGATGTGATTAATGCCATCTTCTGGAAGCGCACAGAGTGTATGCGCGTGTGTGTGTGTTTGAAAGAGAGAGAGGAGGGTGTGTGTGTTTCTGCGCTGCTCTGTCTGCCTGATTGGAGCTAAAAAGGAAACTGGACAAATCATTGCCGGAGGGTTGCAGGGCCAACTCGAAGTTAGAGGACGAGCACTCAATTTTCCAGCGTGTTTGTACACTTGAATGCATCCCTTGCACGAAAGGATGGGTGATGGGGTATTGTTTGAATTTCTGAAAATATGGATGTCAGCTTACACATGTGTGCACACACATGGTACGGTGCCATAAAAAGATCAGTTCACAGTGTATTTGACCCATTTTGGAGTTTTCTGCTCAGATATCCCACTTGTGACTCTGTCGCCAACATCGTGAAGGAAAAAAACAAATGTAGTTTAACTTTTTTATGTCTATAAAGCTGCAGAGTCACTTTTTAATTGAGTAACATCCCATAAACATAAACCCTGTTTCAGCCTAATGGGAGAGAATTAATGGTTAACGTGTTCATTTTAACCTCTGTGGTCTCCCTGCAGGTATCTAGTGATGGAGCTGATGGATGCCAACCTCTGTCAGGTGATCCAGATGGAGCTGGATCATGAGAGGCTGTCCTACCTGCTCTACCAGATGTTGTGTGGAATCAAACATCTGCACGCTGCAGGCATCATACACAGGGTGAGTCATTGATCATCGTTATTTTGGTTGCCAGGCAACTAACAGTGACTTAAGGTTGTCAGCAGATGTTTTATGAACTGCAGTTTGGAAGCCTCAAGTTCGGCGTCCAGCCGTCATCATGTTGTGTTTAAGGACTAGAGCCAGAGGGCGGAGCTAATGTGTGATTGGACAAACATGAGAATCACTGAGGATGATTGTCTATCACATTATAAAAATCCTTTTGAAAGGATCAATAATCAAATGTTATTTATAAAGCAATTTTATTATGCAAAGTGCTTTGCATAATAAAACAACAATGTTTGCATATTGAAAACAATGACATAATTTTACACAAACAAAAATCTGGCTTGATGCTGCTGTGAGGAAACATATGTTGAGGATCCGTCCACACCTGGAGCAACTTCACCCATGACCACAGAGGCAGCCACACACAGGAACAGCTCGGATCAGGGCCGACCGGGGTCCACACCGCAAGAACTACAGTGCAGGGATCTGCAGCGTCTGGTTTTACCAGTGACTGTAAAAAGATATGGACGAACCTCCACGTGACCCGTAGGTTTCTGAAGAGCTGAATTGAGGCTCGTTGGGAGGTTCCAACCTTCACCATCTTGGCAGCGTCACGAGTCTCGTCACTCCCGGAAAATACAAAAATGGGCGACAAGGAGGCGCTGAGAGGGGGGCTGTTGGCATGGGGATGGATGATTGACACCCATCAAACTCTGAGTTGCCTGTTGCTAAGAGCTAACCAAGCTAACGGGAACTAACCAGCTAACGGAGGTAGGCGGGCTAAAACGCGCTGATAGCCGGCTAAAAACCGCAGTTGTGCTACCCTCTGTCTCCTTACTGCTGGATATCTGGCACCTGTCAATCAAAAGGACACGCCCCTAATTGTTAAGAATTTCAAGATTAAATAACATTTAAACAGATGAGTTATAAAGAAAATTAACTCCCCCCCCCCACAGTTGTGATGTCACAGCCAAAATTCCTCCAGTTGTCAAAGAATGAGCCTCTCTTCTGAGTTGACTCGTTTATTAATAACAGAACAGCAGAAGCATAACAGCATGTAGCCTTAGCTGTCGGTCCAGAACCTGCTAAGTTTACTCTTAACTCACAACTCTCGGCTGTGCCTGCGGAATTCCGATCTCCACCAAAGCTGGTCTATAAACAAGATGAACACTCCGACGTATATCCTTGACAACAATGACGGTAGATTAAGCCGGTTCAGCTGCGTCTCCGTGATGGACATGAAGTTCTCAGCATCTTCACCTTCCTGCAGGAGACTTAAAAAAACCATGTTTTCTGTCGGATGTTCAGGTGGTTGAAGCCACACATTGTCAGATATGTGTTCTCTGCTGGTTGGAGTTCGCGCACGCGTCTGTTCCCGCCCTCTTGTCTGCGTCAGCTTTATTGGAAGACCAGAGAGCGTTCCAGTAATAAATTCTATTCGAAATAAAAGCAAGCATCAGCGCCTCCATGCTGACACAATAGTTCTATAACCTCCCAACACGCCAAAGCCCCGGGCAAGACACCGAATCCTACATTTGCCCTGAATCTGACATGTGTAGAGACCAAATGTTGCTAATGTAGAGCGTAGAGTAGGGCTCAGCGATCACAAATCACATCTCGATCATTTTTGGGATAAATGACGATATTTTTTCTCCTGTAAAAGAATAAAAAGACAGTGAAGACACCCTCATCAGCCGGGGAAACTTCTCCTTCACATCCACACACATTTACAGATTACTTGCAAAATAATTCTGACTCAGCAACTGATACTATAGCAGCTGTATACAGCTCAGTGATATGGTAAGCTCCTGCTTTACTAATATTGCATCATTACTCACTCTTTCTTTTGTATGGTAGCATGTGTAGTTGAGTTTGTTACGTGGTTTGTCTCTGGGGGGGAGGGGGGAGCGGCTTCACGGTCCGGGTTGCAGCCTGCGGCGTAACCCTTCACGCTGCACTTCATGGCGCTGACGTAAACGTTGGAACGGATCAGTCGTGCTTGAATCTTTAGTCAGAGCCAGCTTCAAATCTTCTCTACACAAAACATTACTCTGCTGCTTTCAGTCCAAACCATCTCCAAGTATTTGAGCCACCAGCTCCTCTTCAGCAACTTGTTGCAGGACAGGAGTGAACCGTGGGAAAGGGGGTGGGTTGTGCTCCGACTCTGGTAGAGAAGGAGCCACTTCATTGTGTTACTGTCAAGTAAAGGAGAAATGGGCAACTCCAGGCCCTTTAGTATAATTCTAACACAACATAAACTCTACATCAAGATAAACAATATTGTCTTATCTTATATCTCATGCAAAATTATATGTATGTGATTTAAAAACGGGAGCTATCACCTGGCCTTAGTGCAACATATATAACAAGAAATACTTTTTGTTGAATTAGAGGTTTTCCATGTATCCCTGCTTCAGCACACCTGACTCAAATTAATGAGTCACTAAGCAGAACTTGATTGGCTGTTATATCTATTTAATTAGATGCAGGTGCGTTGAAGCAGGAACAGATTAAAAAACCTGCGGGATTGTGGCCCTCCTAGGACTGAACTGAGCATCACTGACCCAGTGTTTATTCAGAGACTCTATAAAGTAAATCCGCAATGAGTGATCCATGAAAACACCATTATCCATCACATTTTTGTAATTAAAAACAAATGATCACTGCCGTGTTGCTAAGAGGCCTCTATGTTGACCCAGAAATTATGATCAAGGTACTTCCTGTTAATCAATTGACCAATTAGATCACTTAAATTAACAGTAATGTCCAATCAGGAACAGCCAAAGATCAACAAGTAACCAGAAAGTTATATGTCTGAAAAATAAAAGCAAAGAAGACGGTTTTACAGCTCAGTGGTGCCCAAAAATCAGCTGAGTTGGTTTTTGTGAGGATACTAGGTAAGTAGTAGCATAAATAACTGTAAATAGCAAAACATGCTAGAGGAAAGTGTGTTTGTTTCAATGCCAATATTTTTCTCACGGTTGATCTGTGTGATGTTTCTATAAAGTACTGTTAATGATAAATTATGTTTTCGTTGGCCTCTATGTTGCTATATCTATTTATATATTATTAATGTGTATTATCAATATATCATTTTTACCTGCTAGTCTGACAACTGAGGCTATCCGGAAAAAAAAATCTCTGTATGTTGATTGTGCTAAAAAAGGCTTAATCTACTACATGCATTTTTACAGGTAGACAAAAAATAGCTTGGAGATTTAAGGGTCAATGTTACTAGCAGCTATACTGCACACTTCTGCATCAACTTCACGTTCAACAGTGAACGGCTTTGTCCATGTTTTTTATGTAGTCGCCTTGTTACTACACTTCAGCTTTGTTATGGTTCAAAGAGAACAGTAGTGATCTTTAGAAGTGCTGGAGGGTGAAATTATCTGTTTCCTCATGCAAGCTAAGCATTGTGGCCTCTAGTGGTACGATGCACACATGAACCTGAAGTAGGAACCAAAAAAAGCCCACTTCCTAATGAGAAGAAATGAGTAGTAGATTAATTAAAAAGAGCAAAAACAGATGGAGATTATGAATTATATATTTGATGTAGGTTGGTATTGTTAGATCATTACTGAGAGGAAGAATAAGGACCTGAAGAAGCCTCTGTCTGAAGATGCTGCTGAGGATTTAACAGAATAATTTCACATAAAAAAAATCACCAGAAACACAACTGGTAACAGGTTGTCACGCTGTGCAGACGGTGTGCACGTTTCAGTAACACAAACACACACATACATGCTAACGTCAGTTTAAAACTGTTCACACAGGATGACACACGCACTCAAGAGTTACTGGGATATACTTTGTGACAGAGTGACAGCACGGTGTCAATCAACCACAGCCAGATACCAGCGGTAGATTAGCAGAGCTCCTGCTGCTCCGTCAGCCAGAACTAACCGAGCTGCAGGCGGAGCTGACCAGCCTCCTTCGCGTCGACACGATTCGGCACGCAAAGCTTTCATAAGACCAACAGATGCAACATGAGTCATGGCTCGCCAAAGTTCTGCTCTCTTGTTTTTTTTCCCCCTCTGTTTTGACTGAGTGGTCTAGGATCTTATGAAGATACAAAGCACTCGCTCTGGAAAAGTTTCTATATCAGTCAAAGCAGCGAAGCGTAACACAGCCTGGTCATTTGTAGCCAATGAACCTTTTAGCTGGATGCCTTGTGGGTTGGAAGTCCAGAGAGCTGGATGGATAATGTCAGTGTGCTTTATAAGGATTGGCCTCAAAAGATGCTGCAAAGTAAAGCTTATTCAGATTTGTATCTTAATCCCTCAACACATTGTAAATGAATCTGTTTCCATCATGTTGTGTTTTCTCTACAGGACCTGAAGCCCAGTAACATCGTAGTGAAGTCCGACTGCACACTGAAGATCCTGGACTTTGGCCTGGCCAGGACGGCCGCCACAGGCCTCCTCATGACGCCCTACGTGGTAACCCGTTACTACCGCGCCCCAGAAGTCATTCTGGGCATGGGTTACCAGGCCAACGGTGAGTGGAGGAGCACCTGGTCATGACAGCGCCTGGCCAATGAGGAGCTGCTGCCTGGCCTGCTGCATGGCCCTCACCCCTCCCCTCTGAGATGTTTCAGAATCACCTCCCAAACACACACAGACAACACTCCCTGTTTCTGTAAAGGTTACACTCAGAGGGGGAAAATGGCATGTGGGGTATCGGTGCTTTGTGGGGAACTTCCTGTCTGAGGACTCTGGTACCCAGCAGTGCTTTAAGCATGTGTTTGATGTTTTATTAAGAGGCTCCTGGTCCTGAGTTCCACTCAGCCTGGCTAAAAATGCCAGTATGTACACAGGCACCTGTGCATGCTTTAGCTGTTTCACTCCGCGCTCCTGCTTCCTTTAAGGAATAGTTCAACATATTGGTGCCATGACGATTTATGTTTACTAGAAGGACGAGACATTACGACCGATGAAAGGGGGGGTGATGTGCAGATTTGATCCTGAAACATCGATATAAGCTATTCATGTTCTCGAATAAATTTTCAGATTAGAATAAAGATATTTTAGTTATTTGGTAATAAATATGTAGTTAATCATTAACAGACTCAGTGGAAACTAGCTGTCCTGTCTGGATCTAGACTAAATTATATCCAGTTTGTAGGAACTACTTTTTCTTCCGCTTGCTGTAGTCATGTGTGAATAATGAGGCACATCATAGAGTCGTAGCAGCGCGTTGCCCACCCACTTGCTCAGTGCTCACTAAGTCCTACGAGAGGTGTTGTGGCAACACCACAAGCTTGTTAACCATCTGAGAATCAAACATAACAGAATATGATGAAGTTGTGATGAGGCGATCCAAAGAGGAGGAGAGGAGCAGGTGCTGCTAGGGCGGAGACAGACAGGTACTATCAGGAATAGAGGGCTGAATTTTGGGAACGTGATTATGTCTGTGCTAGGGTGAGGTTTTTATGTTGATGTTAAAACAACAAGAGTTCCCCTTATTTTTAAAACTAAGGCATCCCATTTGTTCAAATTCACATGAATAAATATGGTTATGAAGTGAGTAAATGCTACAATAAATAGCTGCAATCGTTCAGCTTTTGAGATCACCTCATATCAACTCAGCAGGTCTAGATATAATCAGGTAAGGTCGCCTGCACCCCATCAACTGGGTGTCATTAAAGTGGATTTGTGTCCGACTGCTCCGCCTAGGCAGTATCATCGAGCGTAGATCCACAGAGCTTTTAACACTGAGCATCTCCAACATGCATTCACTGAAGCAGGGGTCGCGTTGACTGGAAATTTTCTGTCATTGATCGTTTTTATTAAATTGATGATGGAAAAATTAGAAGACCATCCGTCAATTTGATGGATTACAATTCACACCCTCGACCACTTGGTAGTGAGTGAGCATATTAATTAACTATTGTCTTGGGGCGCGACTGTGACCACTATGGGTCTCAGACCGGTGCAGCTGAACCACTGGTGCGGGAGTGCATGTAATAAAATTACAAGTTAAAAAAGGCATTTTTGTATCAAAAAATATCAAACCGTGACACTAAAGTATCGAACCGAACCGTAAATTTTGTGTATCGTTGCACCCCTAGTTTGGACAGAGTCAGATCAGCTGATTCTTTTACACCAAGTTTTGCTGACTATTTCCAGACAGTGTCCTACAGGCGTCAGTGGTTTCAACCTTCTGGATCCGAATAAAAATTATATATTTCCCCAATTTATCAATTGTCATTGATAGAGATGTAACTTATTCTACCGATAGACTACCAGATGAAATGATAAATATACTCAATAGCTGTTTTCAATATTATTTTTGTGGGTTTCGTGAGCTTTCACTGTAGTGCAGGCATCATGAGATCCAGATAAAGTTTAAGAATCTTCTAATTACTAACGCTTTCACATCTTTAATCCTCTCTTAAAACATTGACCCTAATTTTTCCTGCTGACTTGTTGCATTTGTTGCTTATTCTCTTCTTCCTCCTTTTATGCTGCGCATATGTAGTGGATATTTGGGCTGTGGGCTGCATTATGGCAGAAATGGTTCGCCACAAAATCCTTTTTCCAGGAAGGGATTGTATCCTTGAGCTGCTTGCAGCAGTGTCTCACCTTTTTTTTTTCTTTCTGGACAAAACGTAACACAAACACACAAAAAACAGTCTTCCACCCACCCACCTTTATCAAATGCAACTATTAAAATTCTATTTCTCAGTTTTGCCTGACACCTTGACTCACAGCCACCCACCTGCTCTTCCTGCAGATACACTAACACACACGGGACTCCCTCCACTCACGCTGCAACACTGTTGCCAGCAGCAACACGACTGTCACAAGAAAGACCTGAAATAGAATGAAATAGTTTGCTCCTCCATCGCCGAGAGCATGACTGCCAAAATGCCCTCATGTATCCTCCAGCTGCTCTGAGAAAACCTGCCTGGTGACACAAAGCAAACATCAGTCTGTTTTAGATAAATAAATAAACTATTAGAAGAAGTTTTTGCTTTGAACATCCAGCATGTATTGCAGTGAGGATATAGAGGGTTTTAAATTTGCATCCCTACAAAAGACCTTGAGAGTCAGTGTCTCACTTGAAGAAGAAATGATATTAAACATCTACTATTTGCATTGTGTTATGGCAGAGAAACTTGTGGGACCCTGACTTGGCATGAGCTGCATGCACTTCATTTTTTTTTTTGTCATGTCACACACATCACTTCACTCACATCATGGTTTTTATTATGATTTTTTTCCCTTTTTGTTTTATCATTTTTAATTAATTTATTTCTTTTCTGTTTGCTTACCCTGTCCTGCATGCTAATTTGGTGGTTGTCATTTTCATTTTTCAGTTGATGTCTGGTCTGTTGGCTGCATCATGGCTGAAATGGTCCGGGGTAGTGTGTTGTTTCCAGGCACTGATCGTATCCTTAAGTTGAACCTCCATCCAAAAACCTCCAGAATACTGTGTTGTCTCATCGTTTGTCTGACATTTTGTTCATATTGTCACAAACACAGGGAAAAGCTGCTGCATCTTCTTAAACACTGATGTGGTGATGTAGTCAGTCTGCTTGTTTGTACAGCTTTCTAAATAGCTGCAGAGTGTGTGTGTATGTGTTTGTTTGTGTGAATATTGTTGGAAATGCACCAGTCTTCATGTTTAAATAATCTGGGTTATGCTGGAAGAATGAAAATGCAGCACAACCTTATTTTAGAATAATGAGTAACACTGTGAGACATGTGAATACAAGGTTGGGAAGAAAGATGTTGTTGTATCCTGTTACCAAAAATATCACACCTTTGTTTTTTGTTTTCTTATTTGTTTTTTGTTGTTGTTATGTTTTCCAGAAACATGGTTGATATGAATGCACTTTTTTTGGGGGCTGTTTATTGAGCAGTCACAATTGATTTTATTTTTTTTAATTTTTCTTAACAGCTTTCCAGAGAACGTTTATATCCATCTATAGAAAAAGCATTGCACCTAGCATATTTTGCTTTTTTTCTCCCTTTTATTTATTTATTTATTTATTATGAACTCTTTATTTAGTCTGACCTTTTCAGGAAGGCACTGGTTTTATTACGTTTCGCTACTTTTCAGGTAATTGTTCTTTAGAGCAGAAAAATTGAGGAGAAATGGATCTGGACCATTCTGTCTGTCCCTATTAAATCTTATATGGAAAAAGTCCATTTGTAGGAGCAGACGGTTGCTAAATGTTGTTAGCAAGGTTTTCACTATTGCTGTAAAAACCAGTACGAAAACCTGTAATCTTCTACAAAAAAGGAGGAAAACAAAAACAAAACATGTTTATTTTTTTTATTATCATTTTAGAGGTGTTTTTCCTCTAAAACTTTAGTTATTTACATTTTCTAGTTCATAGTTGTATAATACTTACATAAGCTAACTTTTTATACTTGGTTGCTATGGTTAGCAGATGTTTTGATAAGAAATGTTTTGTACTGGGGGCTATGTCTTGTAATCTTTATTGTCAAAAGGCCAGCTAATTAAAAGGGGAAAAAAATAAAAGTTAGGACGTTTGTTGAAAATAAACTCTCTTCTCTGACTGAGGCTAATAGAGTAGAGGCTAGCTTGAAATGAAGCTAGCTCTCCAAGAACGCTAACCCTGATTCAATAACTTGGCAAGTGCTGAAGTTTATGTAATGAAAAGTTTTATTTAACAGTGACCATCTGTTGTTGGTGATAATAATAATAGTTTTGATAAATATCATCAGCTTAACTTTAAACAATCACATATATTGACCTTCTTAAGCATCAAGCTAAGCATTTAGCTATCACTGGTAAGTTAGCTTGGATCGGATATAATGTTTAATAAATGGATCTGAACAAGAAGCCAAGAGCTCCCTATCCATTGGACTATTGGATATCATTCAAAACACACCATATTCATTCATGATTTGAATTCTTTATTTTAAATGACTGAGTAAAATAAGAAAAGAAAAAACAGGTACCCTGTGGACCTAGCACCCAGGCATAGATTTTCATGAAGGGACAAGTAGACAAAACTGATTCATACATAAGGCTGTAAACATTATGGAGTTGGCATTTAAACATTGATCGATCGACTTACCATTGAAGCCGGTCCCAAGTGGACGTTTGAGGAACTGCTTTCTATTAACATTTTGCATTGGCCCAATTTTTCAGCCCTGGAGGATGCATCTTTGTCAATGTGCAGTATGTGTTTTCTGAAAGAGTTTTCAAAGGAAAGTCTAGTTTGGGTCGATCATAGTAGTTTATCAGCTCATAACGTAAGGATTCAGAGCCGGTTTGGTGACATCAGAAGGAAATGTACTTTATTGCATGGCCACAGTTTACTAATGCCTGGAAATGAGATGTTATATCATGGCCACACGTTTCTGAGTTATGGCCATGGATTTCTAACACGTGGGACCAACATATTTGAGATATAACTACTGCTTCAACAACTTGTCCAATGTCAACATTGTTTTTGTTTCATAACCGACACCTTAAACGCCCGAGTTAGGTGCTTCTTAAGTATGACACTACTTAATCGCAAGAGACGACTGGACATGATCATTACGGATCATCTTGTTCTTGAATATTTTGGGCTTTTAGAGTGGGACATATGTCCCCCCCGAGGGTTACCATAGAGTAGTTTGTAGTTTTTTGGGAGCAATAAAGCAGTAGAGCTGTTGTTTAATGACGCAGCTGGTGTCCCATCTCCTTGTGGTTTTGTTTCAAACTTTTCAGTCAGGCAAACCCAATAAGGTCGGTTACATGATCATAATTCAACCCCGAGATTAAATTTAGATCAAAATGACCCATGTTTTATGCCATAAATTCCCATGCATAACTAATGCATGGCCATGTTGATTATTTCATTCCTGTGTGTTAGTAATCTGTGGCCACAACCTAGTAACCCGTGGGCACATTTTCTATCAATGTCACCAGATGAATTCTGTAAAATTATGCTTATTTCTGTTAATTAACTTGAATCAAGTTGAATGTTGCTTTATTTTAAACGGCAGGTTTTTTTCTCACTGTAAAGCACGAACAGAGATGTCAGCAAGTTTTTTCTGTATGTGTTACATCTATATTTTTATGTGCATTAGTCTTCAAGAAAGACCAAGAACGCTTTATATGTTTTGTGTGACCTGGTCTTCTACTGGAAAGAAGAGCATCTGATGATGTTCCCAGTGTAAATGTTTGATTTGTTTCTTTTGATCACTGCTTGTCTTAGGGATTACATGCAGATGAAAGCAGCCAGTTGTGGCCACTATAAACATTTAAATTTGTAAATTATTAGATTAAATTATTATTTGTTAGATTATTTTCTACCACAGAAGAATGAAAATGCTTTTCTCTGTCAGCAGACTTTAACATCACCAGGTTTTTTTTTCTTTCTATATTGCTTGGAGAGTAACAGACATTTCCTTCTTCAGCAGAGTTCTACGAGTATTTTAGAAAACCTGTCCCGATCAGAGCGGTCATGGCCTACGTGACCAACCCCATCACTCGTTTTGTCCAAATTCAGCCCACTGCTTTTCTTAATGTTGTAACCACAAGATATCGACCAGTGGAATAAGGTGATTGAGCAACTGGGAACGCCGTCCCTGGAGTTCCTGATGAAGCTCAACCAGTCTGTGAGGACCTACGTGGAGAACCGGCCGCGGTACGCCGGCTACAGCTTCGAGAAGCTCTTCCCTGATGTCCTGTTTCCTGCTGACTCTGAACACAACAAGCTGAAAGGTAAGGATCGTCTGCTCTCTGACGGGTTACAGCACTGCCGGAGCTGAAGAGGAATTTTTTTTGGGAAAATCCAAATAGTCTTTACCTCCAGATGGAGAATGCGAGGAGTGATAACTATAATCCTTAGTGCCTCAGTGAATCATTCATATGGCATCACTTTGTGCTGTGCCAGGTGTTTGCTACTGAACAAACATCTGCTGACAGCTAAACTCAGGTGACAAATCAGTATGCAGCTACTGCCTCACATCAAGCATTTCCTCCAGAAGCTGACAGTTCAGGACCAAGTTATTAACTGTGAGGAAAAATATACCTCATGTGACTTTGTGTGTAAAGATAACAGAAAGGAGCTGCAGGTGTTGCTTTAAAAAAAGAAAAAAAGGAGAAAAGAAGCTCAAGTTTTCTGTCCTTGTTAATTCAGAGGTAGAAATATGTGACAACACACTGCTTCCCTTGAGGTTTAGGGTTAAGCAGCCTCTACTCTGACAGCTCTGATGGCTCATGCTGGCAGAGGTTTCATAGAGAATGTGTAATGATCAAGGTTGGATACACACCAGGACATGGGAGCAGTGTTTTCTAATTTGGTCCTTATTTGGGTTTCATTGTTTTTTGTCAAATAATGCTCAGTTTAATCAGATAACAGCTGCTCTTGCATCGTGTCCTCCTCCAGCTTCCTGTTTCACCAGGAAATGCATGACATTACTGAGCCAGACTCTCCCAACAACAACAAACTTCCTTTTTTCATTATTTTGTCCTTTTCCTCCTCCTCTGCCTTTCAGCCAGCCAAGCCAGAGACCTACTATCCAAGATGCTGGTAATAGATGCTTCAAAGCGGATCTCGGTGGACGAGGCTCTACAGCACCCCTATATCAACGTGTGGTACGACCCAACCGAAGTGGAGGCGGTAAGTACCTGGTTTAAACCCATCTTGCATGATGAGCTACTGTTTTTGTGAAAAATTTGAAGCACATGAAGTGTAAAACATGGTGCTCTGTTTGCAGCAAAAATGTCTAAAAACCCTTAAAGTTCAGACTTTGTGTCTGGAAACACAATGACTGAGTCGCTGCAGAAAGATTTTTGCCAGTAGTCGGGCAGATTGGTAAATGAGACAAACTGCTACTTTCTTCCATCTCCTTTTGTGGCATTGAAAGATTCCTCAGAGCTGACTGTCGGGTTTTGACAAGTGCAGATATGTATTGAGATCGTGTGCTGACACTTCACTAATGCATCAAATCTCAGCCTGTTTCTGGGGAAGAGGAGTCGTTCCAAGTCTTTTCTGGCTTTCAGCTCGTTCATTTCAGCTCCTTTCGGTGCAATAAAGTGAACATTTAGCAGTTTGTGGGATTTTCCTGGAGAGATTTCTGCTCTCCAAAGCAAAAACAAAGATTTAATTTAAGGTTTAAAGCTGCAGTTTTCTTTAGTAGTCAGTGGCTGAGTCTGCAGTTTCAGTGTCATTAGTTTAAGACTGATCTGCTGGAATGAAACGGATGTTGCTGCAAGCTCAGCTTTGATGCGTTTGTATATGTGGAAGGCTTACTAAAACAGGAAAACAAAGCACATAGTCCCATCGGCCACTTTATTAGTGCCACTTTGCCCGTTTCCTGTTGGACCCCCTTTACATTCAGAACTGCCTCAATTCTTGAAGGAAGAGATTCAAGGTGATGGAAACATTCCTAAGAGATTTTGCTCCATATTTACATGATAGCCTCACACAGTTGCTGCACATCCATGATGAGAATCTCCTGTTCCACCACATCCCAAAGATGAAATACTGGATTGAGATGTGGTGACTGTGGAGGCCGTTGGAGTACAGTGACCTCATTGGAGATGATCTGAGCTTTGTGACATGGTGCATTATCCTGCTGGAAGTAGCCATCAGAAGATGCTAGACTGTGGTGATAAAGGGATGGACATGGTCAGCATCAGTACTCAAGTAGGCTGTGGGTGGTTAAATGATGCCATGTTGGTTCCAAGAGGCCAAAGTGTGCTAAGAAAATACCATTACACCACCACTACCAGGCTTAACCATTGATCCAAGGCAGGATGGATCCATGCTTTCATGTTGTTTCTGCTAAATTCTTTTGAATGTAGCAGCTGAAATCCAGACTCATCAGACCAGAATCAAATTGGCAGTTTCTGAAATACTCTGATTTACTCCAGATAGTATTCTGCATACCTTGATTGTAACCAGTGGTTATTTGAGTTATTGTTGCCTTTCTATCATCTCCAGCCAGTCTGCCCGTTGTCCTCTTACATCAATCAGGCATTTTCATCCAGACAACCGCTGCTCATTGGATATTTTGTCTTCTTTAGACCATTCTCTGTAAACCCTCGAGATGGTTATGTGTGAAAATCCCAGTAGATCAGCAGTTTCTGAAATACTCAGACCAGCTATTCCATGTTCAAAGTCACTTAAATCCCATTTCTACCCCATTTTGACGCTTGATTTGAACTTCAAAAAGTCATCTTGAGCATGTGTACATGCCTAAATGAATTGAGTTGCTGCCATGTGATTGGCTGATTAGCTATTCACGCAAACAAGGAATTAAACAGGTGTACCTAATATAGTGATAGGTGAGTGTATCATGTCAGTAACTAAAAAGAGTATCAGATGGAGTCTCTGCCCATCAGCCACAACGTAATGGCCTGTAAAATAGCCCTGGATTTCTTAAGTACAATATAATTTCTTTTCTTTTAACCCAAATATCATTTATCTGATTTTAATGTGTGTTTGATTCTTCCTCCATGTTGAGACAGAGTGAAACATAGCTAACATGTGCCTCTGTCTTCCTTTTTCAAGCCACCACCTGTGATCACAGACAAGCAGCTGGATGAGAGGGAGCACACAGTGGAGGAATGGAAAGGTAGGATCCTCTCCTCTATTCTTCTCCCCAATAACTTGTCATAATTGTACAGCTTTTTGCAGTGTATTGCATAAGGTTGGTCTAGCTTTGTGCTTCATAGCCTGTGGGAAATTTAATCTTTGTTCTCAAAGAGGGTTGCAATTTTTCCCCTCTGTACAGCCTGTCAGACTTCATGAATACCCTAGTGTTGAATGAGTCGTCCTAATAATACTGTGGATTTGACTGTTCCATATGCAGAGCCAAACAAATGGCTGCACATTCTGTTGAGAACAAATCCAGGCCATATAATGTTAAAAAAGAATCTGTTTTTAGAACTTTTTTTCACATTTTGCTTTAAAATGTGCATTAAATCCAAGATGGACACATGTCACCTGTTCTGGTTCAACATCATCTTCCTCCTTTGTGCAAAGTGATGATTACTTGTTGCTGTTCCTGTTCAGCTTTCAGGAGGACACTAATTTCCAAGTTTACCTCTTAATAATGTAAACGCATAAAAAAAAATCTGGACCACCAGATTTTTTGTCTTTTTTTTTTCATACCTTCACTGCCCAATAAATTATAAAAAAAAAATGTTTTATCTTTCAGAGCTGATATATAAAGAAGTGCTGGACTGGGAGGAAAGAACAAAGAATGGTGTAATCAGGGGACAGCCGGCTTCCATAGGTTAGTGGAGTTTGTATGTACTCGAACATATGATTAAAAACATGTTTATCCATTGAACATGCATTTATTTTTCTAATTGTGTACGACTCGGGTTGGGCTTTCAGCTATAAAAAACTTTTTCCATGGAGAGTTTTGCTGCTCAAACATGATTGAATCTGTTTGAGGACGATGCCTTCTTTGATGTCGGTATGCAATGGATGCGATGCAAAAATAGGATAAAATGATTCATTTTCCCTGTTCCTGGATTGTTTTTGTTTCAAACAGCAGCTATGGTACTAAAGGGCAGCTGGAAGGGAAAAGCTGTGTAGTTATTATGTAGTTTATAGAAAAAAAACCTCTCTAGTCCAGGTAGAAGTCCTGTAGCCTCATCCATCTATTTTCTTTGTGATTAATACAGAGTTAATATCCACCCGTCCATTTTCTATAGCCACTTATTCCAATGTAGGGGCGTGAGGGGGTGGAGCCTATCCCAGCAGCTATTAGACGAGAGGCAGCGTACACTCTGGTCAGGTTGCTCGTCCGTTGCAAGGCCAACACAGAGAGACGCACACACTCACTCCTTGGGAGAATTTGTAGTCACTAGTTCATCTAACGTGCATGTCTTTGGGTTTTGGGAGGAGGCCGAATTACCTGGAGAGTACCCACGCATACATGGGGAGAACATGCAAACTCCACACAGAAAAACCTGGCTCCAACCCCTCCCCCCAGCCGAGGTTTCAACCAGATTTTCTGCAAAAAATGAATAAATACCTTTGTTGGGATGGGATATTTTAGGGTTACATTAAGGCTGTATGATTTTGTTATGTTTGCATAAGAAATGATTTAAACTTGGAGACCTAATAAGAGTGTTTATATGGTTTTACACATTTATAGTGTTGTGTTTGGTAATAATCGTAATACCACGATTATTTCTCTAACTTAATTGTAACATCTATAATCATGACATCCCAAGTTGTAATGTCTCTGTTGAGTGAACAAGTCCCACTAATGGGAGCATTTAAATGGTGTAAACCATCATCACAGCACAGGGTTATCAGGAAGGATGAAGATGTTTCCACATCTTTGCCCCCACTGACCACAGGTCTCTTTCTGCTTCTCATAGCACAGGTGCAACAGTGAGCAGCAGCCCCTCGCAGCACCACCAGCACCGCCCCTCCACATCCTCCGCCAACGACGTCTCCTCCATGTCCACCGACCAGACCCTGACCGACACCGACAGCAGCCCGGGGACGGCTAGCACCGCCTCCGTCGCTGCTGCGGCCAACGGCCCCGTGGGCTGCTGCAGATGACTATCAACTTCAACTCCTCCAGGTCCCGGGTCCAGTCCCGGTTATAACCACCGGACTGGGCCACCACCCCTCCGGTAATACTCAAGACCACCAGCCTGACACCGGCTCCTGGTCCCTCCTCTTGTATTCGCCTCCTCTCCGTGCTTGTGTAGCGTTTTAGACAGATAGCTGTTTGAGAAACATTTCTGAAAGGACAGATCTTTTTTTTTTCTTTCTTTTTTGACAAATATAATCTTTTAGGGTTTTTTTTTTCTTTCATTAGTTTTTCTTTTTATTTCTAGCTGTAATTTATTGTGGCATTTCTTATTTCTTTTCAGAAACCTAAGATGATAATTGAATTTTTATTTCACTATGTTTCGGTTTGTAGTAACCGGCAGTGAGAATTTAAAAGAAAATATATGTAAAATGTTATAATGTGATCTATTTTTCTGTTGAAAGTCATTTGTTTCACTTGTAAGCTACTGCTTTTACAATTTGCCATATAAATGTAGATGGAGTTTGTACAGATTTTGGTAGATGTAGTTTTATCTTCGATGCGAGTTTGCGGTGAGCCATTGAAACCTAATGTAATTGACAAATGTATGGTCTTAGAACTTTCCTCATCCGTTTTTATCTGACATAATATGGATATTGCGTTTAATGCATATGACATATCCATTTATTTGACATGAGATCATATAGATTTATTTGTAAAAAGACATCACTACTACTTCCTGCATTGTAAAATTTCACTTTTATGAAAGCTTTATAATTTCCTGATTCCTCTCTTCCTGTTCAGTCATACTGTCAAAATGCTGACATTAGATTTATTTTTTACTTCCTGTGTTTAGGCTATAAGACGGCACACTTAAATCCCGCAAAGATTACTTCTCAATGACTGTCTTCTGTAATTTTAAGTGCTTTAAAGCACCTCTTCTGTCCAATGTTATGCAACGTTGCAACGGTGCAACGTTATGGAGCTGGTTAGGTGGGATAGTTTTTGTAAAAGTTCAGGACTTTAGAATGTCTGTTCTTACTAGAGGGTTTTTGGACATGTAGAGATGTGTGTGAGGTTGTCAAGTCGGTGGTGGCGAAAATGAAACGTGTTTCAGTCATGTAGGGAATCGTCTTATTGAGAAAGCATGTGAACGTGTGTTGTATTTGGTGTCTTGGAAGGGATAGCAATTCTGCCGTTTGGAGCAGTGTGACAAAGGCCTCTGCCTCCCCATCCCAGATCTTTTGTCAGGTCTTTATGAATTGAATCATTTGAAAGTGATTTGATTTGTTTTGTTTTGTTTTTTCTATATTGGCCAAACACTGCATTTACCAGACTTGCCTGCAATTATTAATCAAACTATCAAAAATCCGTACGGCACCATCAACCGGACTCAAAAGAAAGAAATGAATCCTTACTGTATGCAATAATTTTACCCTCTTTGAATATATTAGATATGCTTTTTGTTTTTTGGGGGGTTTTCGAAAGGAAAAGTGCCTGTTGTTAGTCATTCATTCCTGAGGATGTGGGACGAAGTGTTTTATGTGTAGGCTTTTGTGGCATCTTGATAACAGCAGTAGTTTCCACGTCAAAACAATAATGTATGATGTGGTTGTCGTTCTCACAAATGTATTGTATATTTTTCTACTCGTTTGGACTTCGAACCCCTTCAGCAGGAGACTGTTTTGTCTTGCAGGGTAAGAAACGGATGGTATACGTAGTGGTTCAGGTGCTTAAGCTTGTGCTTGAGTCACTTCAGGAGAAATGGCTCCAACACATGCAGTTTTATCAAGGTCTTTCATCAAAGAAGTCTTTCTTTGCAGTGCAGCAACCAGATTATAGATTGATCTTTTATTTCCTTTTTTTTTTATATTTCATTTGAGTACTTAATAAATGTATTGATTGTAATAGAGAAAAAAATAACTAAAAAGATATTTTGCTTCTGGGTAAAACATTTACAAACTGCTTTGGATAAAGTTAACTGTTGGGAAAGCAGATTAATAGTTTAGATGGAAAAAGACAAGAGCCAAAATACCACAGTGTTTCTGTAGTAAATAAAGCCTGTGGTACCAACTAAGGGAAAATAGCTGAACTATCAATACTCAACATATTTCCTGCAGTGCATAAGGCTGCTACAAAATATTTGCATCAAGAAACAGATCTTCAGGAGTTAAGAGATGTTCTCTTTTATAGATATCAAACTATTGTTGCAGATGCTTACAGCAGGGAAATACAGGTCGCTGTGCTAGCATTGTCTAACGCTGCAAACTTTTAGAAACTACAAAGACACAAGGTTGTGTTTCGGTGCAGTCCCATTTCCCGCCCCTTGAAACTACCACCCATCCCTAATCCTTCATTTTGAAGAGGTAAGGTGGCTCTTTACTTTGAGGGATCAGAGAGTAGTCTAGTTCTGGCCCTTCAGCTGTGGTATTTGGGCCTTTTGGATAGCTTGATGACTACTACCCTCTGATCTTAAAAAGAAAAGGGTCACCATATCCACACAAAGAAGGAGCAGTGTCAAGTAGAAGAGCGAAGTTGGATGAAGGGAACTGTGACTTAGTGTGTTGCATACGCTGTAGCTCTTTGCTGTGATGACCTTGGGCAACTTGCCTGCCAAAAATGTCAAGCTACGGATGTAACCATCTTGCAGCATATTTCTCTAATATTGCTTCACTCTAGCTTTTTCTTCAAGTTTTGACAGGCACCAGCTATTCTTAAATTCATTCATTATAAGGTGTGTTGGCAACAACTAGAGCTTAAAACTAGATGTACTAAATCGGGTTGCATCATTAAACTTAATAAATGTCTGATAGTGAAAATCTAAGCAACTGCTGCATTGGGTACCCACTTATAGTTGCTAGCAATTGGCTATGTGAAGATGTGGTTAGCATAACAATTGACTGCATTTTTAGGCCAAAATAATAATTGACTAACTTTCCTTTGTAAAGGGTAATATGTCTTTATTTTAAAATCATAAATATTTGAACACAAGTATGATTTATTTTACTTGGAAATGTTATGTTTTGTGTAAATATTTAGTATATGAAAACTTGACATCTTTTTTTTATGGTACATTACAATTTTGTAGAATTTCATTGTAATTTGAAAACCTTACAAGTTTACATTTATAGCCCAAGTATAGCCCGAATAATACTTCCCTTTTTACTTTTTACTCTTCAGTTTAAATGTGTAGTCTTAATAGTTTACAGAGCTGTACACTAGTTAACAGCACAAAAATTGTAGCCATTCTATTTAGTTATTATATTAGAAGAGGTTTTCTGCACCAATTTTATTGCAAAGACCCTGAAAATCAGCAATTGGTAAACATTTGAATTGTCTGAAACTTTATTAATCTCTGAAAGGGAAGTTATACAATTACTTTAAATAAAATACATAATTGTTAGCGTGTCAGTTATTAATCAATAATCAAACATTAGTATGTCAAGAATGAGCTGCAAAACAATTTGTTTTCTTCATGTTAACCAGCAAATCTACTTTACTCCACACCATCTCAACATTAGTTTTACAGTTAGCTGCACAAGAATATTATCACAAAAAAGCTAGCTTGCCAGTTAGCAAAACAACAAATACTGCATTAGCTGATGGCAGCATTTTAACAGTATAGTTAGCTTGTCGGTTAGCAGCTAAACCTGTTACACACATGGTTAGCTGCACAGGCAAATTAGCATAAAATAGGTAGCTTGTCGGTTAGCTACACAACTGTTAATACATATATTAACAAGAAAACATGAGTTTTGATGACTTAGTCACACAATATCTTACATACATGAATTTTCAAATGTTAGCTTTATCCCCTAACTGCAACAACATTTATTAACTATCTAACTTTAGTTGGTCAGTTAGCTGTACACTCATTAATGTTAGCTAGAGAGCTACCATGTTATACAGCTGTCTATTTAGCCTGCCAAAACAGCAAATATTACCAGTTTATTACTCAATTATCAATATGACATTTTAATAGAAGCAAATGTTAGCTTGTTGGGAAACCTTGCAGCTGCTAATAGTTATAAATATATATAAATTTTAACTTTACAGAGCGATGCAACAGAGATTCATTTGCAAGCAATTTTTTTCCACATAGCCTCAAACAGTGAAGACATAAGTATGAAAGTATTTATACTCATACTCATAAGTTTATCTGGTGCAACCTGTTTTAATTTTGTGATTCATAATTGTAAATTTTGTGCTTTTATTAACACTTGTAACAGCTGGTGCCAATGCCCACCGCAGTGTCTTAGGATATTGTTTAACCATTATAAGCAAATACTATTGATCCTTAGCAGCTGTGGAACCAAATTAATACATTACAGAAGTAAACTGCAGCGATTATTGTAGTTTCAAATAGCAAAAAAAAAAGGTTTTCATGAATAAATCAGCTTTTTTAAGTGTAATGAAACCCACTATGTAAGCAGTGTCATATCTGCTAAAAGCAGGGAAGGGTAATAAAAAATTGCAAACAAATTTGGTAATATCTAAGAGAGAAAATCCAATCAGATAAAACATTTGTTCTTGAAAGTGCTCTTAATTTTCTTGGCCCACCATTAGGGATATTAATTTGAGTTTCATTAACTTCCATTTCCTCCTCCTTAGGTTGTCGTTGCGTAATTAATATTACAATAACATCTCTCCAGTTTCCTTCTAATTTAAGTCGACTTTGATGAACTACCTCACGCGGAATTTCTGCCAGTTCGTGCAAATATTTAGTCGCCTGCATAATTAGCTATCGAAGATGTGTGAATAACAGATTCCATTATTTATTTATTTGAAAGTGTACTATTTGTCAGTTTCAACAGACTTCTAGTTTTGTACATTATGTATACTTCACCCAGAAGTAAGAGAATTGTTATATGATTTTTTCCCCCTTTTTTTCCCTCCTTTTTTTTGTTTTTTGTTTTGTTTTTTAAACTAAATGTGCAATACCTTCAGTAAACTGTGCTAGTAGTATGTGATGGGCTTAGCCTTTGTTAGCTGTCTCCTGAAGGTAAAGAAATTGTTTGGTACTGTCAATCCATATTTTCTTTCTTTTTTTTTATGAATGAGATCAGTTTTTTTTCTGTGACTTGTTTTTCAGTCATAATGTTACGTAATTGGTCTTTCCCACCAAAAAAATCTGTCGGCAGGATTTTGATGAAGCTTCTGAAAAATTCTTTTGATTCACACTTGGCTGACAGATTTTTGATCTTAGGGTGTATTAGTATGTTAAGAAACACACGCACACAAAAAAAAAAGTTAAATACTCACAAGAAACCGTTATATGTCTGGTGCTGGTTTGTAATGTTTGCTAGTGAATCCAGCCATGCAACTAGTTTTAAGAATTCCTGGATCTGCGTGTCCCAGCCGCAACCAATGAAAAAGTGCACTACTAGAATACATGCACTGGGATCTGATGATGCCACCTCTTAGAAAATGGGAAAAAAATATGTATTGCAAATAAAAAAAAAATACACTTTGGTTCATGATTGTATGTCTTCTTTCTGTAAGAATAAATCCCCCCCCCCCCGCCTTTTTTTTTTTTTTTGGCCCAGGTTTCTATCTAATTGAGAAATTCTGGGCATCACTAAAAGATTCCTTTCCAGGTGCAATCACACTTCATTTCCTTTGTGGGATGTGAGGTTTCTAAGATCTTGAGGTTTGATTTGTTCACACCAACACCTTAAAGCTAATGTTTAATCTACAGTTTTAAAACATAAGAATATGCCACAATAATTTTCTGTTTTTTGATTGAGTCCCAACTCTGCTTGCAAGGTGTTGAATACCTCTGCTGCTCAGCATCACACTTCTAATGTTTTGGTCTAGTTAGGACATCCATGTATCCAGTTCTCAGTTCAATTATTTATTTGCTTGGTCCATTTTAAAGGAAAATGCTGGCAATGAATTCATCCCATGTAATGCTACAATGATGCAATCATTGTCTTCGATTTCATACATCACAAATTCTTCCTGTGACCCGTGGGATATCATCGGGGAGGAGGTACCAGGGCTCTCCTTCTTCAGGACAAGTCAATAAACGAAATGTGTCATGGCTAATCTTGCTGCCTTTAGTTTAGCATTGTGATACATACAATGATAAAAAACAACTTGCCATGGCAAAAACTCACTGGTCCCAACGCCTTGTGTCTTTCTGCTGAACAGCCTGGCATGAGGCATGCTTTCTAGAGCCTGCCCAGTCTTATTGGGTGATGATCATGAGCTTGATGAGTTATTTTGAATCTGCCTAAATGTCTCTTTGTATTAGTTCATGAACGTAATCTCAAACATTCCTGATTTACAGACATTTCTTAAAAAGATGCCTACCTTTTTAATCACATCAGCTTGATGATATGATGCTAAATATAATTTAGTCTTTTAATGCACTCACCAGCCACTTTATTAGGTACACCTGTTCAACTGCTCGTTAAGACAAACAGCTAATCAGCCAATCACATGGCAGCACCCCAGTACATTTTGTCTTATAGACATGGTCTATTTCAGAAACTGCTGATCTACTGGGTTTTTCAACACACAACCATCTCTAGGGTTTACAGAGAATGGTCTGAAGAAGAGAAAATATCCAGTGAGCTGCAGTTGTCTGGACCAAAATGTCTCGTTGAGGTCAGAGGAGAATGGGCAGACTGGTTGGAGATGATAGAAATGCAACATTAGCTCAAATAAGCACTGGTTCCAACCAAACTATGCAGAATATCATCTCTGAACACACAACACGTCGTCCAACCTTGAAGCAGATGGGCTACAGCAGCAGAAGACCACACCGAGTGCCTCTCCTGTCAGCTGAGAACAGGAAACTGAGGCTACAATTGGCAGACTCACCAGAACTGGACAATAGAAGATGGAAAAACATTGTCTGGTCTGATGAGTCTCCATTTCAGCTGCAACATTCATATGGTAGGCTCAGAATTTGGTGGAAACAACATGAAAGCATGGATCCATCCTGCCTTGGATCAATGGTTAAGCCTGGTAGTGGTGGTGTAATGGTATTTTCTTAGCACAATTTGAGCCCCTTGGAACCAACATGGCATGGTTTAACCAGCACAGCTTACCTAAGTATTGTTACTGACCATGTCCATCCCTTTATGACCACAGTATAGCATCTTCTGATGGATATTTCCAGCAAGATAATGCACCATGTCACAAAGCTCACATCTCCAACTGGTTTCTTGAACTTGACAATGAGTTCAGTGTACTCCAATGGCCTCCTCAGTCACAAGATCTGAATCTGCCACCAAGAATTAAGGCAGTTCTGAAGACGAAAGGGGGTCCAACTCAATACTAGCATGGTGGACCTAAGTCAGTGAGTGTATATAAGCTAATGTAGTATATATTTATATATATATGTATATATATGTATATATATATATATATATATATGTATATATATATATATATATAAAATAATATGTTAATATGTGTATTTTTATAATTCTAACCACATTCTCTTAAAGTAAAGTTCACTGCTCTCTCATATGATGGTTTTTACCTTTATTCCAAGATATATTGCCATGTATTACAACAGTGGAAATCCATAATAAGCACCATGAATGATCAACAGAGTAGTAAGAAATATTTATCTTTAGCCATGAGAAATACATGAGAAGAAGGAAAATTTCTGTTGGAATTTAAGTACCTGCTATTGGTCTAGACCACCATTGCCCGCACTGTGGAGAGTATTAAGTTCACAAAGGACAGAAACTTTGTAAACCTGTAAAAGACTATGACAACATTGTGTTTCATTTTATTTTAAAACAGTCACATTTTCCTACCTAAAGCACACTTTCATGGGCCCTTAAAGAGAGAACTGTTACTGATGACGCCTCCGGACATTCTTCTGATTGGTGGTAAGATGCTGACATATTTGAAGATGGTCATTTTGAAAGAAATTTCATGGATAGATTTAATAAAATGACCAGCAGTACCCTGTGTGTCGCACAGTTGTGTAGATTTAACAATAGAAGAAGCTTTTCTTGAATTAATTGTTAAAAATTTTCCTATAGAGGCTGTTTTTTCCCCCTTTGTTTTGTTTTTCATCAATAACACATTACATTCACAACAAGGATACATTCTTAATGCGAAACCTCCATTCAATTCACAAGTGACTTTCACAGGAATTGGCACCTTCGAGGGATACATCACCATCAGCAGTTTGTTCCATATCAAAACAAAATAAAAATACATTGCAGCCACTGTGTGTATTGTAGGTAAATATATGCACAACATCTCCAGATAAGCAAGCAACACTACAAAAACACTTCCCTGAAGGCACGACCAGGAAACTCCATTGTTTCTCTGAGGGCAGTGTTCAGCTTCATGTGCCAAAATCAACATGGCTTCCAGACAGGCAATTCTGATCTCTTGTGAGCGAACAGCTGAGGCAGTCCAGCTTTGGTATGTAACTGTGTTTTGTAAATGAGACACTTGTTCTGTATACTAGGCTGGAAAATGCTTGAAGTTTTGTTTTCATCGTCCCTGGTATATTATTTGTACATTAAAGGCATGTTTACATCAGTGAGGATCAGAGTGAACTGAGGATTTTCCATCAAATGGACTCGGAAACCATGTAGATGGTGACGAGAGGCACTGGGCGGCCCTGAGGACAAAGAAGGGTTTTGAGGCAGCTATGGCAGGAGTCCCACTGTTAATGCTTCAGTTACTCACAAAGAAACTGTTTTGGAAAGGTCTTGTTTTTCTGCAACCTTCTTCTGTTACTACAATATACAAATTCTACAATAAACCATAGCTACAGAGTACGTGCAGTGCAAATGTGTATGATGAAAAATGGAAAGTAGAGGAACTTCTGCTAAAGCTAACACTAGTTAAAAAGACAGTTTGCCCAATTTACACATAGGTAACTACTGGTTATTTTATCTACCCATTTGGGGGGGATATACTGTACATTAATGGGAGTTTACTCATCACCATCCTAGTCTTAATGCTTACATTATCATATTACTACAACCATGCAAGTTTTGTAAATGTCCATTATTAGCAACTTTTCTTTAATATTTCGAAAGCCTGAATGGAAACGATGTCTTCCAGTGGCTTCCACCACCGGCTGGACTAACCGCAGAGTGAGAAGTTACGTTTATGTGTGATTTTGTTGAGTGCTTGCTAAAAAAGGTACATATTTCGGAAGAACAGAGAAATATGATTGTTTTCTTGAGGTGGCAACGAGACAAAGTTTGTTCTGACCACCACATTTAATACTCAACAAAGAATCTAATCCACGGTGGGGATTTGCGATGCCCGTGTCTCCATATGTCCTACATGTGCTGTATAGATTGTCATACTTCTTCACAGCTGTTACATAAAACTATCCATTCAGCTGTTGAATCTTTTACATCTGCGGGAAAAGCCAAAATGACTACTTTCCACTGTACATTTCTGACCAATCGCACAACAGTCGTCGGACACTTAACGAGAAAAGTTCTGCCCGGATGAGTCGAAAAACAATCTGCAAGAACTTCAAATCAAATAACATCTTTCTTTTCTCGCAGCCCTGGAAAACAGAACAAATTTCTCTGTTCTTGCCGAGCATGCAAGGTGCAGGCCTTAAGTCCACGTAGTTGTTGTAAGAACTAACAACTGTTAGCTTGGGTTTGCATGAATACTAATATCCTGTTTGAAAAAATGAATAAATAAATGAAAACTAAAGGTTGTAGGCTACTTGTACCATTTGGTTCCTGCAGGTTGACCATTATGCTAGTATGATGTAGATGCTGTTACTTGTATGTAATAGAGGGTAGTTTTTGCCTTTGAGCAGAGCCAGGTTAGCCTTTTGAGCTAATTTATGCTCAACGCTAAAAACACTTATGCCAATGGATGAAGCCTTCCGTCCGTTATCTATTCGCTTATTTCAGTACGTTTTCAGAAAGCTTGTGGGTGTTTACCCAAGTGGAGCAATACCATTAAAAATCATGGGGGGCGGTGTTGCGCAGTTTAGCTTATGTGCAACCAGCGGAAAGGGACAAAGAAGAAGACAACCGAAATTGAGGAAGTTTTTGAAGAGAGGCTGTACGAAGGTGTGTGGAATTACAAACCCATGATGTTACCTTACCTGTGAACTCGCAACTCTGCACTGCCCTCTGGTGGATGTATTGCCTAACAACCATACAAATGTAAAGCGCATGTGGGCAGTGGTGTTTGAAACAGATGTAAAGTGAGCATAAATGAGTCTTTACCCTCCCCTTGTCTTAAGCTAGGCTAACCAGCTGCTAGCTAACTTCTTCAGGTACAGACATTTAATGCTCTGAAAGAAAAGATATACTTTCCTAAATGTTAGACTATTGCTTTAAGATAAATATTTCTTAAAGATAAATATCAATCAGCTGTCCGTATCAACAATGACATTTCTAACAACTCTACAGTTTCAGCACAAAATTCATTCACTTAGTGTCCATGTAAAGTAGTGGTTGAAAAAGTCAGTGCTCACCAGTACAGAGAATGTCAGGGAAGTAATATTATGTTTTATCACTCACGTACAGGCACCTGAAATGTTTGAAACACTGCCTTTACAACATAAACCCTAAAATCTGCAGGGAGTGTTGGCTGATTTTAACCTTCAGTTTCAAGCATGCGAAAGAGGCAAAATTGTTCTCTGGAGATGATCCTGACAAGTACATTTACTATGTTTAGCATTTCCTATCATCTCCACATTTTAATTTCAAGCTTGTCGGGAATGTGCAACAACATGCTTCTTTTCTTTTCTTTTTTTTTCATTATCTTTTGAAGGAACGTTCTGATGCACGGAAAAAGGACCCAAGCCTCCGAAACACTGACGGTCACAATGTTGGCCTGAGACAAACTAAAAAAGTCGTATCGTATCAGATGTCGCTTGTCCTTGCCCCGAGGGCCAGGTCCCCCAGTGTGGAAAAGAAATCCTCCATCTCCTTCTCCAGGAGCCGGTTGCGGTTTTCGGCGTCTTCCCGTGCCCGCTCAGAATTTCGAAGTTTGATCTCCAGCATGCGTTGTTTCTTCCTCTCCTGTTCCGTTTCTTGCTCCAAACGCTCCATCTGGGCACACAAAGCAGCGCTGGACTCTTCCAGTCTGAGGGGATGCAGCACAATACAGATAAAGATATAACAGACGCTAACAGAATATCTTTCAGACCTTTCTGAAACAATAATATGTAGATTTTTGTTGTTGAAATATGAAAACCTTTTGTATTGGTGACTCATAGATCATATTATTGTAAGACACTAGGAGTTTTTTTTTCGCTAGAATAAAACTTTTGACCACAAAACAGCAAAAGTAAGACATGACTTATGACATCTTTGTAATCAGCAGAGTCTGTTTTTATGTGACACCTTGTTTGTGTCGTTTGCTTGAAATGGAGAAATTAGCAGGAGCTCTAAAGTGGAAAGTGCTGTTCTCGTGTTTATATTGCATTCCCATATGATTTGAATTGTGTTTTGTTTCCATGCCAATGCTTGGCAGAGTCTTTAAGTTGAGTTTCTCCCTGTCATTTTTGGTCTGCTACAAGTTGGGAAAGGTGCTTCCTAGCGTGTGCAAAGATCTTCTGTACTGTACATATCTCATGATGCCCTCTGTACAGAGGTTAATTTAGACCCTGGGTTTTCTCAAAAATCACAGCAATACAAACTTGTGCACTTGTATGAAAAATGGAGTCTGGGGTTTGAAATATGCAGCTTTTTTAGTTTTTACCAGGAAATGAGGCCATTGAAAAAATGTGTTGTTCTGGGAGCATAGCCCATCCTGGGATTTCAACTCTTTCTGGCCCCCAACAATACAGAAAGAACAATACGAAATCTCTGAAAATGACCTGCACAGCATGTTGCTAGGGGTATACAGCAGCACTGCTGCACCACTGATATCAGTTTACTCCACTAGTTTCTGATCTCCATTTCATGGACCTGTAAGGGAGTGTATTCTTGGGGCAGGAGTCTGTAACAGACTTCAGTAGACTTACTTTTGAATCCTGGTCTCATATGTGGACTTCTGTTTTCTCAATTCGTCTTTAAGTCCCTCTACCAGACTACTCAGCGTTAAGTTTGTCCCATCTCCATCTTCGGTCATGATGATTGATGGTACCCCGGCTGCCATGGCCATATTCCCGTTCTCGCTGCAGGCCGCACTGCTGCTGCAAAGTTCCATGGCCTCACAACTGTCCTGCTCAGAGCTGGGCTCTGTCATCATCCCCCCATCCCTTTCTCTCTCTGCCTCCCTCTGGCTTTCCATCCATTCCCCTTTTTCACCACCCTCTACCCCACCCTCAAAGTTCTGGTGTGTTGAAGGATCCCCACCGGAGTCAGGCACTGAGATTTCGCAGGAGGAGGTAGACCACGGTGTGCTGGAAACACTGGGAACGCTCCCCATGCTAGAAGAGGAGGTGACATTGTCGTAGGTGGACAGTCTCTGGGAAGAGCCGGTGGAATCGCGATCACGGGTGGACCGCTCTCCCGATGATGTGCGCCGATGTCCCCTCAAGGAGGACAAACCATTCATCAACCAGTTACCTCCCCCACTGCCACTGGTTGTATCTGCCACTGGGCCACCAGTGTTACTTTGTTTAGCTTGCGGCTGGGAACGAGGCGCTGAGGAGCTTTTAAATGAGTATTTCCAGGAAGGCATGGCCTTGGCTTGTTTACTTGGACTGACCACTTGCTCCCCTTTCCCTGTAGAAGACCCAAGTTTTGGTCCAGGGTTCGGGCCGGGGGACTGAGTGGTAGTGACGGCTGCGCATAGTTTGGCATCCAGGGACGAGGCACTGCTGTGAAGTTCTTGGTCAGGGTTGGAGACTGGGCAGCTCTGCAGATCCTCCTCAGAGATCCAAGCTCCTAGGCTGCGGTGTTGGAGCTGATGTCCCTGGACGGGTATCTCAGTCTGGGGTAAAAGTGGTCCTTCCTGGTCCCTCCCTGAGTACAACCGGTTGTGTTCCCTAATGAGGACTGTCATTAGATGCTGGACCAGAGAAGTTCCTGGACAAAGCAGACCACAATCAGGCAGAATATTAAGGTCCAAAAGAATTTGATCAGGTTCAGCTGTACAATATGTTAAGACGATAAATTATTATAACATATGATTTTATTACAACATTAAATATTCAAAATGTTATCCATACCTTCCATGATTGTAACCGGGTCCTCCATCTTGGGTCGAAGAATGTTTGGTCCAAATACTGTGGCAAGGTTCTGGACGCTCATCTTGTTCTCGTTACAGTGGGACTGGACCTCATCTAGAAATCTGAAGC
The DNA here is from genome assembly GCA_028567055.1 of Leptatherina wallacei. Lineage (NCBI taxonomy): Eukaryota > Metazoa > Chordata > Actinopteri > Atheriniformes > Atherinidae > Leptatherina > Leptatherina wallacei. Next base: position 18,302,559 of record JAOXYM010000023.1, read on the forward strand.
GAAATGACTGTGTGAAAAATTGGAAAAGACTGACGTCATTCTTAAAAAGTGTTATCATGTGGGACCAGAGCGGATTGAACATACTTGCATATGTACTTGAGGAGATTGTAGTTGGGTAGAGGTAGAGTGCTGACTTGTTTTCCAAGCTCCTGGATCCCCTGATGTAAACACATTATCTACTTAATCAACGCATAATGGTACACAAATAATACAAAGACAAATTTTAATCTGTATAAACCTCTTCCTCGTCTTTGGCCAAAAGCTGTGCACAAGTTAGAAAGTCTTCATATTTGGAGAAGGGGATTACTGGTTCAGGCAGCTCCCGTAGGTACAGCTTCAACAAGGACGCCACCGTGTGGACGTCTGTGTTACTGCAGGTGAACACAGGAAGACAAAGAAACAATAGAATAAAGAGCATCATGACAGTAAATGTTATATATATAAAATTTTCCAGCCCATCATCCAACAAATATTTCTTCTCTCCACCTGTCAAACAGAGGCTTGTCTCCACAGTCGAAGGCCTCCTGCAGCTCTTTGACCAGATTGGCCTGTCCCGGCATCCGAAAGAGACCCTCTTCATCCAGACCCCTCTCTCTGATGAAGTCTACGCACTGCTCCACCAGCAGGGGTGCCAGGCGGGGGCCAAACTTCTTCTCATACTGCACAGTGTCCTCTAGACGTTGGCCGAATATGCCTGAGTGAATGAAAAAAAGACAAAAGTGGCAATGCATTTGATGTTTTAAAGGTTTAATGGCTTTTAGAAGGTTTTTCTGCAGATGTGATCTAAAACTAGAAATTATTGAGTTGTTTTCTATTGTATTATAGTTATTTAAGAATAGCTGGAGCAAGAGTCACTGCACATTGCTGCATGTTGTTGCTCAGTTTTTCATATTAAAGATGGGGAAAAAATGGATTAATACTGTATTTGAGCAACGTTCACAAAATTACAAAAATGTATTCCTCTTTTTTGCACTATGAAAGCTCTTATGGTAAAAACAAATCATCATTAAAGAGTTATTTTGAATAGTGCATCCTAAAAGCTGTACGCAGCATCTTAATTAGCTGCTGCTAATTACCTGTTGATGGGGTGCAGCAGTCACAGCTGGCTGACAGCTCGCAGTAATCGTAGTATTTCACCGTACAGGAGCTGCACAGCAGCAGAGAGCGTTTTTCATACATCCCCAACCCACATTTCGTCAAGTTAATCCATTTCGTGTCTGGCATTTGACTACAGATTTGCCGGATGAATAATTTATTTCCTAAATTCCTGCACCGTATAAACAAGTTCAGAAAACTGACGGTGGCAAAGAGAGAGCAGAGATATGTGACCGGCAGCAGACGAGGGTCAGTGTGCTGACTGCGGTGTTGCTGTTAACGACAGGTCTGCAAGTTGGCGACAGATCTATTCTGGATTTAGAAGTTAGAAACAGACGCCTCCAGCCTGAGAATCTGAGAGGGAGGCTGGAAATATGAGTGAGCAGAAGTGAGGGAACCACACAGACAGCAGCTCAACACTGCTGTTGATGTCACTGTTAGCGATGGCCTTACACCTTCAGCCTGAGATTACAGAGAGCGTTTAGAATTGATTTACTGTCATATTTATTGTTTGGTTGTTTGTTTTGGTTTTCAAGACTTTAAATAAAAACCACTTAGATTCAGGAAAACAATAAGATTTTGGCACACTAAGCTAAAGATAAGCTAATTTATTTTTACTGAGCTTTAGCTGGCAATTAAGTTTAGTTTTTAATGCTGCTGAACACATTTTCTTTCCTATTTACTTATTTATTTACACTTCTTTAAGGGCATTTAAACAATTTGGGTGGAAAAAAGTACATTTTAAACCTAATTTGTAAAGCTGCAGTTCTGTTGCGCTAGCAGGAAAAAGTTAGCTAGCTAGAAATGCAGACAAATCTTACCAAGCATATGAATTACAGGCCAACTCACTTAGGTGATATTAATTGGCATTTTATGGTGTTTTAAACTCATGTAACAAGTTTAAATTGCCTAAAAATTACACATGAAATGGAGCCCGTCTGATGACCTCAATAGAAAATATATTAATCAGTGGCCCCTCAGTTATGTGTGGGAGTTTATTGCTACAGCACACTTGTAACATGGATCAGTTTTATTCTATTTCTTTTTATTTGATTTTAGGTTGAATTATGATGATCTTACCAAGCTGGGTTTGCCTACTAAATAGTTTAGGCTATTATAAAACAATAAACGGACACATCTATTGCCCTCCAAAAACTACAAATACCACAAAAACAAGCAACAGTCTACCTACTCGGGAGGACATACGTCTTACTTGAAACCCCTAAAATATTAAAGGTACATTGTGTAAAAATTTCTTTTGTATCTGCATGTATATATGTGTTATGATTGGTGTATTATGACCTCCGCTAAAGATCTGACAAGTTCTCATAAGCGAAGAATTTCCAATTGCCATCTTGAAACTACAGCCTTCGGTAAGGGACAAATAGCACCAACGTGGAAAAATTTCAGCAGCACTGAGATCCAAAAATGGCAAAAGTCATTTTCTCAAGAGTCTACCATTGCTGTAAATCGGGAAACCTCCCGGACCTCCCGATGGTTGGCGGATCTCGGCGGAGAAACTGGCCTCGACACAGCACCGGCTTTTTGTCCCAGTTAAAGCAGCTTATAAAGCCTTCCCACCGGCTTTTAGCCCGGCTTTACCGTGACTGAAAGCCGGCGTTTACCGTGACTATGAAAGCGACTGAAACCATGTAAACATACAGATCCACCAGATGAGTAGGACCAGATTTCACTCTGTGTAATGTATACTGATTGGATAGCAGAGGTTGGAATGATGTTTTCAACAAGTCATCTCCATGCTGTGTATTTGTGGAACCACCAGGTTCCAATCAGTAGTGAATGAACCTGGTTCAGTGGCTGAGCAGAACAAATACACAGCATGGAGAAAACCTCACACTCACATTAATGTTGGGGTGCAGTTTGCAATAATTATGAAATCACAAACCTCTTCGCCTGAGTGAACACTCCATGAGCTATCGGATAACACGCTTTTGTTTGTGTTGTTTAGGCTTTTTGACACACACCGGCTACCGTTGTTTGAGAAAGTGAGGTGCCAGAATGCACTATATGTTAGAATATGATATGCAATTCCAATGTTAGATGGCAGTAATTCTTACACTTTTAAGGAACACAGTTTGAAACAAAAACAATATGCGGTCATTGGGCAAGTTGTCAACCCATGGCCACAACTTAATTATCTCACTCTCACGTGTTAATAATCCATGGCCAGGCTATAAAAACAGTTGTCTTCAATGTCACCAGATGGGCTCTATATGATATCTATAAAGGGATTTTCTATTTATATTCACTGCCTTTATAGCACCTTATTTCAGATCTATATGCTATCTCTGGCATCCATAAATTGTATATGAATGGAAGATAAATAATTTAGGTCAACTGCTGTACAACCTTTAACCTGCTAGTGGCCACTCCACTTTTTGAAAAGACAACTATAAAAATCTATAGACTTTAACTTTATGTCTATTATCAGTCACAATTTCCAAATGTTAGTCACTAGTTTTGTTTACCATGATGGTGATAGATGAATGTTAAACTTGAGGCTGGAAAGTGTTAATTAACTTCTCCTTTAATTGAATTATTCTCAGATGAATTTGCACATTGAGAGTTTTATATTTCAGATCAGCTGATAGTAGTTTAACTTATTAGGTTTAGATGCAATAAATTGGTGTAAAGGTGTTCAGAAAGCATTTAAGGTTTCAGTCTAAAACATATCTGTCTTTAATTTTGGTTTAACATGAAAACTTATTCATGAAGAATTCTTTTTCCCACTTGTTTTTATTTGCACAGGAGTTCAAAACCTTCTCATACAAATAACAGTTTAAATAATTAGACTTATGATGTCACACACACTGTTAGAGGTGTGTTGCTCTACATTTATGCTCCTATTAATATAGGACTTATTTGTAACCCAACACCTTGCTGTTCAGCTGCTCCCTGTGAGTTCCCAGCCAGACATACCTCCGTTTATTTCTGCCTTTCTGTCAAGTTCACAGGTCTGACAAGCATGGCAGACGGGGTGACAATTAACGGCAGGTCAGCTGCTGCATCAAAACAAGAAAGGCTTTGTTTAAAAATGCTGGATTAAAGATTTTACTTATCAATACCGTCAAACTTTTAGCAGCCTGTCCTCTATTTCTGAATTTACAGCAACAGTGGACTGGAATAAACTGACTGCAGACTCTGATCGCATTTCCCCAGTCAGGTACAGCTTTTCAAGACCAGGAATAGGGACCCCAGGCTGAAGTAATGAGACACAGTAGGGTAAGGTGCTGCAAGTTTGTGATACAGTAGATTACAGATGGGCTCTTGTTTCAAATATAGTTGGGAGATCTCTGAAGCCTGCAGGGCATAAAGGAAATGAAAACTTCCCAGCTTAGAAAGGCATGTTTTCAAAACTTATTGGCAAAGAAATTTGAGTAATGCATTTTTAGAACCGCTTTTTTTGGCGTCTTTCATGCAAAAAAAAAAATACTGAATAGAAGCTATCTCAATCTTTATAATTATATTGTAGAGGTACTTTGAACTGAAATAGTTACACAAACCACCTAATCTTTCTGTGAAGCTAAAAGCAGTCACATTCCTCATGTTTCAGTTCAAAGGTCCAGGTTTACCTCCTCCGAACGGCGCCCAGATGACCCGCCGTATGGCCTTGACCCAGTCATCCATGTCTGTCTGGGTATTTGCCATGAGCAGGAAGGATTCATGGCTGACGGGGGCCCGGTCCTTCTCTCCTGTTCCACCTGCAGGGGAAATAGATGAGGGGAGCGGGTAAGCGAAGCGGAGAGAAGAAGCTTGGACTTGATCCAGTGATATGGTTGTATAAAAGGGCAGAAATTTTATTTTTATCTAAGAAAACTCAGATGAACTCTTCAATTTAACTTCGTTGGTTTAAACCAGTGGTTTTCAAACTCACCCCCAAAAGCAGGGGTGTCAAGTTTCCTTTAATTTTAGGGCCACATTTTGATCTCAAGTAAACCAGACAAGTGAAAAAACAGCATAATGACAAATAAATAAGGAATCTTTTCAATATTTTCTCTTTATCTTAGTACAAAGAAGTACAAGTATCAAGATGTTTCCATTTAATGAGCTATCCTTTTGTTAAAAACATGAATAACCTGAAATTTCTGCAGAAAAATAAATGCAGTTTCAACAATATTTTGCCTCAGTTACACATTCACACTTTATTGTTATGATTTTATTGCATTTTTATTAATTCTATTCTATGTTTGTTTTGTGTTTTTAGTATTTCTTTTTTCCTTATATTGAATATATTCTATATTTTATTCTATATTATATTTATATTTTCATCTATTTCAAAATATTGATTTGTACTTTTATTTATTTTATCTTATTCATATGTTTTATTTATTTGACATATTTGTACTTTTATATATTTTCTCATTTACATCTTCATTATAAAAAATAAATCACAATGGATCAACAAAATCCCAATTAGCCACAGGCATCTGGAACTGAAGTTACAGTATTTTCCATCACGATAGAGTAACTTCTCACCACATAATACAAACTGAAGTTAGTAAGCTAAAAAAGAACAATTTATCCCCTTGGCTATTTTCTGTCACATACCCACTGGAGTGTCTCCAAGTACCCCAAGGGGTACGTGTACCCCATTTGAGAAACATTGGTTTAAACCAATGTGCAGTGGGCATTTCAACACTAGATGGTGCAGAAGTTCTGTTGAGCAAACTCTTGTTTGTGCACAGCTGCTTATACAGAGCGGCTTGTATTCAATCAGCTTCATTCCCTGTTATTTTAAATTTCACACATTTGGACAATAACACCGGCTGTCTGTAAACATGTAAAGACTTCATCAGAGACACTGACATGAAAAAGCACAGTAAGGATTGTGAGGATTAGCCTAAATAGTGTCTTTATGAATCAAATAATTAAAAAAAAAATGACAAACACCTCTTATTTTCTTCACCTCATAATCTCTTTGTATTCATGATTTCTCTTGTCACATAAATAAACCATTTTGAGATTACGTCACTTCCCTGGTGGTGTGGTGTGGCCAGTCATTGTTGTCATAGTCATTTATCTCTAAGAGGCAAAACCAAATATAAACAGCGGTGCTGTAAAGCTAAGGGCCATTGTCACCCACCTTTTCAAAGTCACACTCTCATGATGAACAGCCTCTCTCTGTCTCCCAATACCAAGCAAGGATTTAAAATAACTAGATTTTTCTTCCTTGACCATGAACACAAAGTAGGAATTTGTACAACAGAATTGAAATGAGTCCTTGAATTTTCCAGAGGGAAAAGATGCTTCTTAAATGTCATTAAGAAAAAAAGATAAAATAGAGCGGAGACTTAGGCATTAAAAAGCCTATACACTTCCAATACTTTCTCTTCAGTTAATCATGCCCTGATAAGAGACTCACACTCAGGCAGCTAAATCAATCCCAACAAGCCAGCAGACATCAGAACTATGGGAGCATCCAAGCTTGGATTGACAAGGAGTACAGAGATCCCTTTTGCAGCCAATGAAGATAACACTGAGGGCAGCGTTTAACTGAGGTTTCCTCTCAAAGTCCCTGTGATGAATCTGATTGTAGTCCCTCCACACAGCCATCAGACTGGCTGACATTTGAGCCTGCAAAAGAGGCTGAATGTTTACAGCATGAGCATGTCTGCATTCACTGAAGATACAACCCCGGAGAAATACTGCTTGCCTCTTAAATGTCAAGCGGCTCTCAGATGCCACTGAATGGGTGATAAGGGCTGGAAAGAAAGAAAAGACAAGGGGAGGAGGATAGATTTTCTTTAGGTTTATTAGTACAGAAGAATGTTTTTCCTTTCTGTGTCCACTTTTTTTAGCGTTAAAGAGCAGTCAGATAAAATGATGCATGTTTGAGGCTCTTGATTATCACTGGCTTGAAGAGGGCACCACTTCCTGAGAAAGTTATTTCATTAGTCAGCAGCAAAAATATGACTTGTTCCATTACTTCAATAGAAATTAACCTATGTTTTGGCAGCATTTACTGACCATAAGAAGCTAGCATAAGGCCACAGCTAACTTGAACTACCAGCTGATTTAACTAGGGCACATTCGAACACTATTGGTCACTATTGTGACCAGTGGGGTGAAATGAGTTAAGAGCATAGTGCATTCACATGGACATTTAAGCAAAAAGTCAGTGCTCTGAAAGTACCCGGATGCTGCCCTAAAAACGGCCAAAAATCCAGTGCGAAACGATGTTGCCGACATAGAGGAATGGGCGGGACTTATACCGCCTCAGTAGAGCTAGGGCAGTAAATGTTAGCAGCTTTTAGCTGGTTCAGCACACGTAAATAGGTTAAAGGTATTGCAAATGATTAATATAGTTCATGTATGTTTATTTGGGGGATGTTTTTGGCGAGCTGGAGATTTGCGGTCAAATGCTTGTACGTCACTACCGGTAAGTGCAAAACGTCAGTGTTCTGTTTGGGCCAAAACTTATCCACGAAAGTGTTACCTACAGATGCAAGTGCTCAGTGCACACTACGTTCCAGCGCACTTTCGTATTGAGACACACTATATATTTAAGTGCATTGTGCGTTCACACTGAAAATTTAAGCAAAATTTAAGGTAACAGCTAGCTTGAAGCAGCAGGTAGCTTAAGGTAGTAGCTAGTTTAAGGTAGCAGGTAGCTAAAAGAAGTGGCTAGTTTAAGGTAGTAGCTAGTTTAAGGTAGCAGGTAGCTAAAAGAAGTGGCTAGTTTAAGGTAGTAGCTAGTTTAAGGTAGCAGGTAGCTAAAAGAAGCGGCTAGTTTAAGGTAGTAGCTAGTTTAAGGTAGCAGGTAGCTAAAAGAAGCGGCTAGTTTAAGGTAGTAGCTAGTTT
>JAOXYM010000023.1:18316469-18337098 GCA_028567055.1 Leptatherina wallacei
AGAAGCGGCTGCAGTCAAACTAAGAGCCGATTCGACCAAAGCAGGGTGCCAAGATTTAAATGAGATATCAGAGAATTTAAGACTAAGTTTAAGATTGGGAATAAAGTGCATAACATTGGACCTTTAAGACCAGTTGAGTTCAGAGCTTGGCCCAAGGGCTCAACCATTAATGAAGGTCTTTCAAACAAAAAGGTGAGGATAATAACAGATCCAAGCAATGAATGAAAAGAAAAAAGGAAAAAATTAAAGGTTAAAACATGAGATATTCCTTGTGCCTGTCCATCAGTCAATCCTAACCCAGAAGACTGAACAAGCTAAGGTCAAGCAACTGGATTCATTTTAAGATACCTGTCTTTATGTATCTTAAAATGAACAATGAAATAATAAAATACGATGAGTCCTCGATAACTCGTATTTTTATCATTGTTGCGAGCAGTTTTGGTAACATTTCATTAAAATTTAGATTGCTATATCATAGTCCTAACACAATAAACGTCAGTTGTATTTAGAAAACAGACAAACTAATAATAATACATGTTCTTGATCAGCATTCATCACAACTAACAAACAAACTTATTTACAATTAAATGCTAACGTTAAATGTATCATTGCATTGCTTTTTCTTTTTTAGTGATCGAGTTGCTGAAGTGGTCAGTCTGTTCAGCCCTACAACGGTGTACCAGTACACATGCACAGGAGGGTAATCCACTGTGGACTGTGTGAGAAAACACATTTTTAACTGAAATGAATGTACAGATGTTATCTTTATAAAAAATACCCTACAGATGTTTAATAGAGCAGTCTGGTATTGAGCCTCTAATCTTTTTGTGTGTGCAGACAACATGATTGAAAAACTTAAGAGGAAGCTCTAGCCTCGTCAAAATATCATCTCAACACAATGTACAGTCTAAAGCCTTGTCTATTCATTTCTTACAACAGTAAGGAGCTAAGCCGTCATCACCGTAAGCCGATTACAGACCGAAGAAAGAGCAAAGCAACTCCTGTTCCTTCCCCGAGGAGCAAACAGATGTAACACTGAAGTAGTCACCATCATCTTAAGTACTGGGATTGATGTCTCTAGGAGTGTAATTAAACCCCTCAAAAGAACTAAATGTACTCATAAGGACTTATTTTATTTGGTATGTATCTCATCTAAACAGCTTCCTGCAACCTGCCTCTTTACACCTGACTCTTTTCTTCTCCAGCTCTTCTTCTTTACTCCCGTCTCCTCTCTCCAGGTCCACAGACCTGTCAGCCAGTTTGAAGCTCGGGTGGGGGGGGGGTTCGCGCCCCTCTGCAATGTTGACTGGCCATAAACAAAACACACAAACACCCACAAGCCTGTCGGCCATTTTAAACACAAGCAGAGCCCACCGAGCAAACACTGACAGAATCAGTGATATGAAGGGAACGCGGGGTTAAAGCCCACGGTAGGCATTTATTTTTCTCCTTTTTAGCCAGGCTGCATGGGAGAACTGCAGAAACTGGCTGCTTTTGGATCAGGGCATGCTAATTTGAGCTATTTTAACCTTTGAAAGTAGCAACAGCTCAATAAGCATCACGCCTGCATGGGTTTAGTTTACACTGTGACGAATAAAACCATCAGTATGAACTTGAAGAAAATGTATTGATTGAATAAAACCATGAGATCTAACCAGACTGAGATGTGGCTGCAGGCAAAGTCTCCATCCGTTGAAGGTTTGTGAAGCGTGACAGTCCTGAAATATTGAGCCTTAGTGGCTTGGGATGATAGTGGGGAGTTTATTTTATGTTGCTTTGACTCAGGAATTGACTCTCTACACTATGAACGCATGAGTCGGATAAAAGAGCCAGCTTTGGAGTCAGGAGCTGTAAAATGAGAGGACCGACCACCTCCAGCAGCTTGGATAACGGCGCCCTCTGCTGTCCGAAAACAGGCTAATATCCACAGAATATTAAACATTTCTCTTTTATTTTGAACTAGATTATAAAATGACATTGTCTAAAATCTGTCTCATTGATGCAACATTACCTACATGTCTTACTTGTCTTATAACAGGAATGGATGCCCACATTTTCACTTCATGTGAGATTAACTCAAGTAAATGTCCAAAAAAGGAAAGTTTACCTGGTACGATTTCAAACAGGTGTCTTCCTGGTTCATCAGGGTTGGCCGTGAGCTCATTGACCTGACATCCCTGCAGAGGTATACAGCCCTGAAACACACAGGAAGGCATATAAATATAATCAAGCTCAGATAATGATGTCCATTCTTTCTGCCCACTCTTCTCCTGCTGCTTTAATGTCTTTTAACAACAGAGTAGATGTTTCCCTGCTCTCCTCCTTTATTACTTACCTCTTTAACCCCTGGAACATTTTAAGCAGCCACTCCTGTGATTGAACAGGAACCCACACAGATTATCAGAATACATTATCCAGATCAATAGACAATCAAGGGAGCTGTGAGGAGATGCCAGCGTCTGCGGGTCGGCCCCATTAAATCTCCACGCTGGCATCCTCCTTCAAACAGGCAGAGGAGCCTGCCAAACAGCCTCAGCCTGAGGGCCGGGCTGTCGCCAGCATTAGTCGCTATGGCAACAAATGGAAGGGTGGGAGCTCTGGATAGACGGTGCACAGGGGCAGGGCAGGATGGGTGTCCCAGGGGAGCTATGTGCTGAGAATAACACAAGTAGCTGGCTGGAGATGAATGAATAGAAAAAGGCAACACGTAACCCGAGAACACACATCACACGGTCGGCAGTGTGGACTCAGAGTGCAGGAGAGTTGGTTTTAGCCAGTGTTTTTTGAGACAGTTAGCACATGGAAGAGCCCAGGAGCAGCTGCAAACAGATGTGCACTCGCCCTGTTTAACCTGGTTTTTAAATGGATGCCAGTCAGTCTTCACCCTGGACTGGACCTGGACCATGAGTCCAGCCTCTGATCACTCACTCTCACTTCCATCTCTGGCAACGCCCTCAACCAGCAGCTAGTACACAGCTGTATGCAGACGTTACTGAAGCACATACACACCTCACACTCCTTGTCTTTAATAGATTTCTTTAGATATAAACTGGTGTAAAAGTCTTTATTTGGCCCTTTAACAAAATGTGGCAACATTTAATTTTTTTTGTTGGTATATCTACCATTTACTGCAATGGACTGGCAACCTGTCCAGGGTGTACTCTGCCTCTCGCCTGTTAATTGCTGAGATAGGCTCCAGCCCCCTGGGACACTGAATTGGATTAAGCGGTACAGAAAATGAATGAATTAATGAATATCTACCATTTAATACTGTGTGACATGTCAAATTATTGTCGTGTAGTCTTATGCTTCCTGGTCTCCATTAGAGTGTCAGAAGACAGGTATCATGTTGTATACTGCAGTGTTTTGAGCAAGGTTTTTAAAGTGATGCAAAACGTCTCTATGTATCAAATATGATACATTTGGCTTCATAGGGTTAAAGCTGTTCTTATAAATATTTTAATTATAACAATTGTTCAAATAACTACATGTGATATGACAGATTCCCTCAAATTGATTAATCAAAGAATTGTCATCACTGAAATTCCCCATAGTCATACATCAGTGTTTAGACCTTTTTTATCTTTTATCTCAACACAACAGCTGCAACACAAACTAACCCCTGTTGGTGTAAAAGTATGTCATTCATGCTGAGATCGGCAGGCTAATGTTGTGCCACATCCATCTCAGAGGAGCCTACACAATCCAACCCCTGCATCTTTATCTCCACTAACATCACATCACACTGCATTTGTTGCACCTCTGAAATGGAAGTTGCTATAAACAGCAAATTTTAGGAAAGAAATGAACTGACAACTTTTTTTATGGCTGAAAAATAATTAACGAATGGTCTCAGGTAAGTGATATTTCGGGGGTTTAAACAGAAGTTTAAATAAGCGATATCCAAGAAATCGGACCTATTATTAGCATTTTTGAAGAAAAAAACCAAACATCTAATTTCGCTTTTATCACCACCTGCTGTATTAATATGTAACATATTACCCAGAACACCTCTAGCAAAATCGAAAAAATTAAAACCCTTTTCGAGTCTATTTGTGTTAGAGGAGACGTTATTTCTGACTTCTCAACATTAATGGCTGTCAAACTTTTTTAGTCACAATCCCCAATATAACGTACCCAAAAAAATGTGCGTGAAAGAATTTAATTAAAATTCCTCATTAACCATTTTTCTATGAACTCTGTGTGTGTGCTAATGTGAGACACTTTGTGCTCTTAGCCTGCTGCCTCATTTTGAGCATAATGTTTGTCCAGACTTTACATTTACATGGTCACATAAAGCTGTACCTGATCCTGATGGTGTAGAGAAGTACAGTGATCGTGTATGCCTGCGGTATTTTGAGCCAAGCATGATAAAGACATTATATCTACACATCAGGGAGTTGTGTCAACGTGTGAAAAAAGCAACATAAAAAGCTTCTCATGTCTCATCACTTCAAACGTGATCTTTTATCTGAGCTCGGAGTGGGTGTATTCTGAGCACTAATGGAGATTCCCACCATCTATTGTCCAATAAATGGAGTCCATTTGTCCAGTAGTGGATCCGTGCCCACATGATGAAAAGGAAGTGAAAACCTGTACAGATCCTCAGTCATTATTGCCTTTCCTGCCACCAATTATCACATCCTTTTATCTGGGGATGGGGGTAGTCTTGTTCTGCCGCTACGCCCTCCTCACTCTGCACCCCCACCCCACTCCCAGCCTCGGATTTCCTATCGATTAGAAGATGAGAAGGAGAAAAAAAAAAGAGCCCAGAATGACACAGTCACGCATCCAGCTCCTAGAGGGGGAGGTGTGTGTGTCTTTGCTTAAGTGTGCATTTGTCAGTGTGTTTGTGTGTTGTGCTTTCAGCTTCGTGTGCAACTCGAATCCATCGGGAGTTGCAAATCAATTTAGACTGAATGATTATTGGCAAGCTCTGATTAAAGGCGGATTGTCAAAGCCTCCATTTGTGTGTGTGTGTGATGTGATGTCAGGGACTAAAAGACAGTGATGGCAGCCGACTGCTGAATACATTAAATGAACAGCAGTCATGCAGAGTGAAGACTGAGGAAATCGATACGTTTTGAGATTTCAGCCAGAATGTGGAAAGGTGATTATTACGGACATTTCAAGGAGCGTGTGTGTGTGCAGCTGGATTACATACATCATCACCTCTCATTAAAACTACAGCTGGACCTGTCAGCTTGGTTGGATATCCATTCCAGTATCAATGGGTGGGTGTTCAACAAGCTGAAAGCAAATTGACCAAGTTGTACGGGACAATTACATTCAAAGTCAGTCGCTTCATTTATGTTTGTTCGTCTCTTTACTCCTCTGCTTTCTACCTTTCTATTTCACCCTCTTGTTGCTTCTCAAAGAAAGTCTGATGACTCATTCAAGGCAACTGCCAAGTGTTCATTTTTTTAAAGTGCACGACCTTTTCCAAACAGTTTCTTCTGTGTTGAGATCAGTCCTATAGCTTCAAACCATGTAAACATAAATGTGACTCTATAACCCTTAAAACATGTTATCATAGCGAAGAGCGTACAATAAACAGCCTAACAAGTCGCACAAGCACACAGAAAACCAAACTCAGTCTACTGTACATCAAAAGTAATAAAAGAAGGACCATTTTAGTTTTATTCTTCCATACTTAAAGAAGCACTATGTTACATTCTGATCTTAGAAATAAGGGTTTCTGACATGTGTTGATGGCACAGAGACATTTTTTATGCACATTCCTGGAGCCGTCATTCCCCAGCAGCGTCCGAAGAATGAGAAACCATACATTACAACTTTGGGTTCCAGCTGAGTTTAGCATCACACACGAGCAGCCGGATATCAACACATTGGCTGTTTTGAATGCACCAATGTTGTTTTTTTATCAGTGATGACGAAGACAAAATTATTTCGTTGATAAGAGTCAACATTTATCTTTTACTGGCTGGAGAGAGCTCAGAACAGAGGTAGGATGCAAGATGGATGCTGAATTAGCCGTTGTTAGGGGGCGTGCCACTTAGAAACTACCAAAGTTCAGTAGTGCTTCTTTAAGTGTTCATTGACATACTTGGCAAAAATATCCTCATCAGGGCTTCGTCTATTTGGTTTTAGACTCTCCAACACGTGAAGTATTACCTGCGGTTTGGTTTCTTCCTCGTCTTTGTAGAAGTAGAGCTGGTCTGAGCGCAGCACGAACCAACGGAGCTGCCAGTTCTTCATGATGCTGCGTTGCTTCTTCAGCCATCCAGCCTTCAGCGCCCCCTCCTGGAGGCTGGGTGAGCCCGGTCGGCATGGGCCTCGCGACACCTCGCCCATCACCATGCTCTTTGACCTGGCTGCAAACACAAATACAGTTTTAAGAAGTTGTTCAGCAGTTGATTTGCCATATTTCTTCCATTTGTTTGGCTCATATCTTTTTATTTGCTTTATCTTAAGCTTTATGCAAACACACGCATAAAGGCTCAACTTTCTGCTGCAGGCTGCTTTGCTTCGACATGAAGGGGAAGCGGGACCACAGAGGAGCAGCACATATAAATACTGAAATAACAGAGAGAAGATTCCACAGAGACTGGGGAAGCAACACACACACACAAACACACACATATTACTCATAGCCTCAGGTGACAGGGATACCCCCTTCAATTTCAGAGGTCCTTGGAAAAGAGTTATTGTGTGTTGCCACAACCCAACAGAACTGCAAAGGCTTTTGAGCGCAGATAATAGAACCACATGGGACTGGCTGCCTGACTGACTGATTCCCAGTAAATATGTGTAACTTGAGCGCAGTCAAGGGCAGGTTTAAAGGGGATGGCAGCCTCAGAGCCACTGCTTATATTGTCTATGCATGAAATCTGTGTTTTGATAATGTAATAGTACAGAAGATTGTTAAACCCATATATCTAAAGCTTGACAGCTACTCAAACTAAAGGTTTGGCATTGAAAAGGTAACCTGAAGCTTATTAAATAATCACTTATGATTTACAGAAGTCAACAGAGCAGACATCCTTCCTGCTTGTTGAACCGATACACACACACATACACACACATACACACACACACACTCAGACATGATCAATTTTCAGATGGCGCTGAAGCAAAGCAAAGGATGAACGAATGGAAGGGGGTAGAAAATCAATATTTATTCTTTTTTATTGTCCCAGTTTGCTTCCTCCAACATATATAAAGAGCTTAAAGGACATGGCTTGCATCACAGCCTGTCAAAGCTGTGGAAAATGCTTGTTCAGAAAGGTGCTGCTGCATCATTTAACCAGAGAAATCAGCAAGTGTGTAAATAAAAGGTTTACTACGCTGTTTGGTCCGCTTTAAACTAACCCTGGTCTGCTTCCATGGATAGTGTGGCTCGTTTGGAGCAGTGTAAACCAAACTGGTCTGCTGTGTTAATCTGCTAGTGAACCCTGGTGCTGTCTGTCTGCAGTGTGTGATATGTAGTGTTGGTGTTTAATGTATATTTATTTATTTTTTGTGTGTACAGGCAGTTATTATGGGCACCGTGAGTCCATGGCAAATTTCCACTAAGGGACAATAAAGTATATTATATTCTATTATTCTATTCAGTGTGAAGTAGCTGTTGTAACTGCACGACTTTGTCCAGGTGGTTTGGTCTGCTTGAGTGAAAACAACCCAAACCAAAGGAAGGTGCAACATTTCTCTGCATTTTCCACCTAATCAAACAGAGTCCTCCGAACCATCCTGATATTAATACGCCCTTAATTTAATCCCTTGATTATGTAATAATTGTCATTATCTGTGGGTTTTGGTTTATTTCTTGTTTCGATTTTGTTCTTTAGTTTTCACTAGTTTTCATTTTAAGGTGTCTTTGAGTCCTGTAGGCCAAGGGTGTCAAATGTTAGTCCCACGGGCCTAAACCAGCCCACTAAAGGGTCCAATCTGGCCAGCAGGATAAATTTGGTAATTATGAAAATGACATAAAAGATATTACCTGCAATTCTTTAATAAAAGTAGCTGCAATTCATAATTTGTCCATGTAATGTTGTATTTATTCATGTTTAGATATAAACAGTTTATAATCAGTTTTTTAGTTTAGTTTCTAGAATACTCTGCCTCCGTTAGTGCTTTATGTAGATTTTGAATAAAGTCCTCCTACATCTCATCTGCCTGCATCATCGTCTCATGGTCCTAACTCCTTGCCTTACACTACAGATTGAGATAACAGTTTTAATTATCACAACTTCGCAGTTTGTAAAGCGCCATGGATCCAGAAGTGGTTTATGTTCTTATGGAAGAAACCACAGGACAAATTCATCTGTATTATTAGTTTGATGTGCTTGGTCTCAGTTTTGCATAAGTGCTTAGGTTGACTTATTATAGCAGTATGATTTACTTTGTTTAATAGCCAGATATTGAATCCCAGAAGACTAAAATGTGTCTCCATTTTAACTCCATCTTCTCTACTTTGTTTTTCTCACCTATCTATTATGTCTTAATGATTCCCTCTGTTCATTCCCTTTTCTGTCTGTCACTCTCTATTTCTCCACTGATTCTTTTCCCGTCTTGTGCTCAGTCAGTTACCCTGAGAGCACAGCTCATAGAGGAGATTCTTCTTATCACAAGGGGCACCACATCTCAGCTTTGTCAACTAAATTAGCTTTCGAATTAGAGTCATGTTTTCCTTTGGCAATTTCTAAACGGCTATAATTATTTTCATTGTTTGTGAAAACTATGTCAATTATAGGCACTGCAAAGCAGTCTTGGCTGCTGTTTGCTGTTGCTAATTTACATTTAAATTGCTTTTTATTTCTGCCCGAACACCCACGATACAATATTCCCCCTGTGCAATATATCTTATCCTATGATTCCAAAATGCATAAAGTACAGGCACGCTCAAATATTTCCAGTTTGGAGACGAAACTGAGTACACTTGTGATTTCCAGTCAGACAGTATTGTGGCTGCATCGCAGTTTCATATGGAGATGATTCACCAGAAAAATAGAAAAGTCTTCAAAAAGATGTAACAAGGTTAGAGGTAGTTTGGGACCAAATAAAAATCTGTGGAAATAGTTACAGCAGTAATAAAAGGAGACATAGCTGCTTCTCTTAAAGACAGGAACGGACAGTATGCAGCTTGCAAACTCAGAAATGAAAGACAAAGCTTATCAGTGGAAGTCAGACTTCTCCGTACGAGGAGGCTTGAGTCTGTCATTAGAAACATCCACAGCATTAAAAAACAAATGTTTAAAACAGGCTCCAAGTGATGAAAGGCGTAATAGCTTCTGTTCAATAGAGTTCCTTCTGCTGGGCCTGAATATTAATCCAGCTAATCTGAGCTGCTGTAAGAGCTAATATTCCACTGTGGATCTTAAAACTAGTCCAGTTACTTTATGACTTCTACACTGTCTTAAAAGTGATGTCATTCAGCTCTTTTGCCTTGAATCAGCCTATCGTATTCAAATTATGTGGCTTTTGGAAACTCATCACTTGTGGTCAAATAAGTCTAAATGGCTGATGAAGATGTGAGATGTCTGAGTAATTTCAATCTTTAGATGAGAGCTCACCTTTTAAAAAATATTGAGCTATGTGAATGTACAAATCTTCATATATTATCCAAGAAAGGCTTAATCTTTGGGAATTCACTTCCCCGACATCTCAAACTATCTGGTGCTTCAGACGAGCGTCTGCATGACAGATGAAAGCATGGCGAAGCTTGGCAGTCTATAACGTCCTCATGTGAGGATGAGTGAACGCTGTTGGGTTTAAGACCTTTGACCTTTCATTAAATGATTTTTAAAGGCAAAAACACAAGCTCAACTTAAAATTAGCTCAAATCACACATTGTTGATGATATGTTGCTTAGCAACCTTCAATCTTGACGACTACAACAAGAAAGCAGCTTTCATCCATAAGCTTTAATTTACCCACGAAATAGCAGAAGCTAACGGACAAGGACCCGAACCAAGTGAAATAAAGTGATTTACAAACCTTTAATGAAGTGATTACTGCAAACTTGCATGCTACTTACACAGTGTGTAAAGTAACAGTGCATAACTTTCCAGCTTTAAACTCTGTGCTTCCGACTCATTTTGATGGCACATTGACATTTAACATCTTTGCCATATTCCTGGAGTCGTCATTGCCCTGCAGCGTTTCAAAGCTGAGGAACCACACTAACTGCACCGCGTCACTTGTTTACAACTGGATATCAACACACAGGCCGTTGTATGTGTATCATGGCTGATCTGGCAAAGAAACCCAAGGCGACATTATCGAAGGAAGAGAGGAAAAGAAAGAGAGACAGGCTAAGAGATAAGACAAGCGTCAACATCAGACTGATTTTTGCTCGCTGGAGAAAGCTCAGAGAAGAGACAGGATGCAAGACAGATGCCGAATTGGCCATTGTTAAGGTGGGAAAATGTGCCAAAGTTCAGTAGTAGGGCTTTAAAAACACATTTTCAACACATTACATCTACAGTGAACTAACCAATATTGATCTTGTTGCATATAATGATACTATAAGCATCCCACTAGCAAATGTAAATAAATAAAAAAAACCTTTATAAATACATCCATCTCTATGACTGCAACTTTTCACAGACCATTCCTCCAGCTCATTTAGGCCTTTATTAGGTATGTTACTGGGACCTGAGAATATAGAGCCGAGTTTGAAGCTGTTGAGAGAGGCATTGGTCTCGTTTTTGGGGTCTTCTTTTACCATAATACAGTGATGACATTGGATGACAGTGAATTTTAATCCCACAGAAGTTGCCCCACAACGTGTCACCAGTTCCAGTGGCTTATATTCTGCATGAATCTATCAAAACAAATATGAAACAAACTAGTGCTGACTGAAATAAGATTCTATAAACATCAACTATATAAGACTTTTAACACCAACCATAACATTTACCCTTGCTGAAGCTAACATGCTCATTACTAGAAACATGTTCATGGCTGGAAAACCTTTTTCTACGTTTCTAACAGTCAAACTGTAACTGTCATGCATCTTTTCGGGTACATAAGGCTTTGTTACTGTAGTACCCTAAAAAATACAGTTGTACCCTTAACAGGGGATATTTATTCATACCATTATAGTCTGTACAATATAAAGACCATTATTGTACCACTGAGAGATTTCTTGTACCTTTAGCTCTATGAGTAAAGCTTGTTTAAACATCTTTCTTTCTTTCTCGACCCAGACCATCTCCTAATATTGTACCCTACAATAGGAAACATCATCTACACGTACCATTTATTACTTGGGAACATAAATGTACATTTCAGGCCCTTAAAAAGATATGAATAGTTCAGGTCCATTTATGATCCCTCGGGGGTATTTAAACCTGATTGTACCTTGGGGAACACAAATTCTGTCCTTCTACACCCCTTTTTCTGACTGATAGATTTCGTATGGTTTCCAGGGTAGTTTAAATGCTGCTTCAAATCAGTCTCTAAATTTTCTCCCAGTTTGTAGTCAGTTACCAGTATAGATCATTAGTGTTAGATATGGAAATGTTGTTCATTTAGTAACAATAGAATTAAAGTACCTGGGTGGGGTCTGCTCTTTCAGTAACGTTGCTGTTAGTAGTGGCGATCTCTTTCCTCGTCCACCCTCCTTTTTATCTTCCCCACATCATGTCCCTGAAGTTTTTCCATCATTCCTTGCCCTGTCAGTGTTTGTATGAGAGTGTACAGCTGCTTGACACATCAGCTGCCTGGATCACACAGAGTGGAACATACTGGATGATTCTTGCCTGAGTCACAAAAGATTTTTCTGACACTGTGTGTGTGTTCATGTGTGCCAAGCACGACTGCCCGCTTCACCAATTTGGATCTTCTACTCCCAGTGATTCAAACCTTCCTTGGTTTTGGGTGGAGCTGCTCTGTGGTCACTTCTACAGGAGGCTGCAACAGCAGGCTTTCTGCACAATCACTGCAATTCAGTCAAATACGTCCCTAATTGTAGCTTATTCATTTATAACAGCTAGTAGTTAAGGATGGGCTGAGTCGAGTAAGGGCTCTACAACATGCCTGACAGTGTGTGCAGACGTACAGGACACCCACGTTTGTTCATCGTGACATCCACCAGTGATAATTTATGTAAATGAGTGCATGTATCATGTTTCAGGAGGAGTAATTCTGGGTATGTAGGAATACCAGATGGAATTTACAATCTGTGATACCATTATCGTGTGTGTACATTGGTGTGAATGTTGTAAAAGCTGTGTGTTTCATTTCATTTACACCATTTAGATATGTAGATCTAATGGCAGAAATTTTATGAAATATTATTTTCTTTGTTTTCATTAGTAAATACCTAGAAAATAAAAAAATATTTTCATTACTTTAGTTTTTAATTCTACACCTGTAAACCACACACCTATTCAGAGTGTTTTGTTTGCTTTCAAGAGTCATTAAAGTTTCTTCTTTGTGGTTGTTGTGGAGAATTTTTTAGTATATTGCAATCAGCAGCTTCACCATTACATGTCACTAAATCCTGAAAAATGAACCAGCATCTTTGCAGCACAGGACTTAGATATATGGAAATTTCCAGATAGTTTATTATTAGATTCACTGATAAAACTTTGTTTTTCTTTGCTTTGTACATAAAGGTTAACTTAGAAATTCAATGAACAAACCTTTGTTGACAAACAGTGTTGCGACTCCTCAGGAAGTAAAGTAGCTATTAGCTGTCTTAAAAGTTGCTAAAAGTCCTGAAATGACATCATCACTTAAGTTGCATAATTGTCTATTTGCATATCATTGTAATGGATGTTGCAGGAGTAACGTGTGAGACACAAAGAGAGTAAAAAAAAACCTAAATATGTTTGGAACTACAAAATGATCTTTTCTCTGCTGATTCTTGTCTTTTTTTTATATATCATAATTCCCTCCTTTATGTGGACTTGGATCTGGCAAAAGTGAACCAACCAAAAGTTTAGGTTTTTAGTTCAGTTTTCTCAGGTCTGGTTTGATTTTAAACCATATGGTCCACTTAGGAGTTTACAACAACTCACAGACACAATTTTAAGTTTTTCTTTTTTTGTGTATACAATCTACATTAACAATCTTAAATGGAAAAGAAAGAGACAATAGAGAAAGTGACTCATTCTCAGTCTGGATGTGGAGCAGAGGTGAACATCTCCTGCTCTGATTGCAGCTGTAGGGGTCTGCTGTCTGAGGACTGGGCCTTCTGTGAGGGCTGTAAGATGGGGGGGGGGAGACGATGGCAGCACCTGCTGCTTGTTAAGAAAAGTAAGAAAGATTCATGCTTTCATGTCAGCATCTCCAGAAGTCTCAAAATAATGCCAGAAAAAGTGGATAGATTTGTTTCTAATTGATTTTTTGTAAAAGACTTTCTAGGGGGTCTGAATACTCATTACATATAGCGACAAAGTCTCTAAGTTGGCAACACTGAACACAAATTACATGTTTTTCTTTGTCTTTTTCAGCAGGTATCCCTGGCTTACAGAATAAACTTGCATTTCAACCTCGCATAGGCAACCGGATCTGCCGTGAGCATAATCGTTCACATACTTGCTAGGGTACTAAGCTTGTTACCGAAGGATTCGTGTATGGGGCACGTTAGAGAACTCAGACCAGATAGAGTTGCTGAATTTGTAGGGGGTAAACAAAACGTTAAACATGGTGACAATAGATAATAGGTTAGTACTTGGTTAATTTTGAGATTAGCCGTGTATCATAGCTGTATGTGAGGCCCCTAAAACAAGCACAATGAGTCTTCAAACCTTTGTTTTTGCCACTCTCCTCAGACCTTTCATCTTGTCAGACTGGTCCCCACACTGCCCCTAGTGGTTGATGCATATTACAGATTCTGAATGCAAAACATTAATTTCTGATGATGTGCACAAATGACACTTCAAACAAACGCAAAATACACATGGCAGCCATGTAAAACTGTATGTATGTGTAATCAAAGAAAGTATATTTTCAGCCTTATGGTTCATATTGACCCGTTTCCTGTCCTTTCATCCACAACCGGTCCAGGGAGATGGCCGACCTTCTGGTTCTGCTGGAGGTTTTCCTTCCTGTTAAAAGAGTTTTTCCTCTCCACTGTCGCCTGCCACTCCAAGCATACTCAGGATGGTGGACTAAAACTAATAATCTGGACTAATGAGGGTAACATCATATATTTGTTTTAATTGGATTATAATTTGACTGTCTGTAAAAGCACCTTGAGATGACTATGTTGTGAATTGGCGTTATACAAATTCAGCTCATGTAAGTAGTTAATAAACCAAAGATTCACTCATAGTTTTCATGAGCTGTAAATGGAAAATATCAAGTTATCAAGATTTCAGTTAAGAGCTAATTTAACTTTGTGTAAAAGTAGATGAAAATTTATTGAAACCAGATTAATCAGAGGAGTCTGAAGCCTGATCTTTGGACTATACTACCTCATCTTTCAGATTTTTGCCACGTGTAGGCTAATATATACAACTAATGTGATATTGTGTATGATGAAAATAGAAAAGGCATAATAGCTCACCGTGTCTCCGAAGTAGCAGTGTATGACCACCTGTTTATTGAAAACGGGGTTGTTTGGATCTAATGTTACAGTTTGAGCAAATGGTCATCTACAAAACCTAAAACAAAACCCAATTGTTATGACATGTGATACTACATTCTTACATGCCTGAACACACACTCCAAGTCCCTCTGGAGCCACTTTAAATAGCGTGGTGTTGCACATTTATCATGGCTCTATCTTGGCTTTCATACGCATCAGAAAGGAGGACTTCCATTAGCATGGCGCTCAACAATAACTACACAATACTACACAACAGCTGGACTGCATTCCCACAAGCGCACACACACATTCACACAGGTATCCACACAGGCATGGTGGGGAATTCAATTTACTTAATCTGGTTGTTGTTCAGTGATTTATGGCTCATGGAAATGGCGGAAAGACTTACAGGTGCATCAGCGCATAACTTCCAGTTAGCCTATTGCCATTGATTAATGTGTTTGCCATTATTTGTGTGCATGTGTGTGTGTGTGTGCACGTGTGTCGCAGCCATCCCTGACAGACTGATGTGTGGCAAATGATAAACATGCCTGTTATTTGAAAGCTGCAGTAGAGTGGAACCGATGCGCAGCAGCGAGCACGTGCTTTTTATCGTTACCACGTGCACATCATCTTTCCGTAAATGTCTTCTCCACACTCGTACTTACAGTATTTAGTCATGAATGTTTTCACTCGGCCGGATGTCAGAGTGTTGCAGCTCTGCAGGGCTCTGGTCATGAAACCGTGGTAATGCAGATAAAAAAGAGACAATGAAGCAGCTCATATGAGGATATTTAAAGCTTTCAGGTTTCTAGTGCCAGCCACTGCTCCAAGAAGCCTTTTATAACTCAATCTGTGGTTCAATTAGTCTCTTATGGAGGGGATACTGTTGCATCTGTGCAGCATACTACATTGGTAACAAATTTAGTTTTTGAACCCATAATGTGTTGGCACTAGTTTTAAATTTAATGGGATTTCCTTTTTGGCTTCATAGTTCGACTAATTTGATGAGAAAAATCTGGTTTCAGTTCTGACTATTTTTTTTAAAAAGCCAGGAGAAAATTAGTTCAGCTTCACAACAATTTGGGAAAAGAGAGTTACAGCTAGTTAAATTTTAACCTTACATAAAGAAATCTTCATACAACTTCTTTTTCTTCGGTCCACATTGTCATTATTTGTTAATCGGAAACATAAAATATAAACCGTTATTTAATTAATGTCTTATAACTAAGGAAGCTGCGAAGCAGTGCTTGAACATGTTTTTTAAACAATGTTATCTCAAGACAACAGAAAGATTTATCTTTAAAACATGACAAAACAAAGAGATTTTTCTATGTTAAATCTCTGGAAAGGAAGCAAACCGACTAACATGCTCGTCTCAACTTACTGACAGATTCTGTCCAACAATGACCAATTGTTGGACAACCACCCATTTTTGTGATTTTCAGAAAACATAACTTGTAACTAGACGATGGAGAAACTGAAGCTGAATCAATCTGAAGCAATTGTCTTGAAATGGTTCGGTGTTATGAAGCATTTCACACAATAAAATATGGTAATATGACATCTACTGGCCAACTTCCAACATGGCATCTGCGTGGAAAATAAAGGGCAGTGTGTCAAGAAACAGTAAAGCACAGTTATTTTAAAACATGTGGTCCGCTAATTAAAACAAAACACAACAAAACAGGTGGGAAGGACCATAAACAAATCTCCTAGATGCAAACAAATGATAGTCCGTGTGCCAGTCCTTTCTCACCCTACAACTTATCATACTCTCTCCATATCAGTGCCTGTCATTAATGTAATATAAATCTGTCTCGACTGATGACCTGTTATCTTTTTCGTTGCTTTCCACTTTACAACATAAGAAAATTGAGGCCTTATCTGAATCACTATAGGACCCAACCTCTTCTAAACACCACTGTTATCTCTTGCCTTGGCCACTTTAATGCTTTTCTAGTAGATTTCCCAGCATGCACAATAAAAAAGCCCTATAGATGGCCCAGTATATGGAAACATGTGTTCGATCAGCCAAAAGGAGAAAGTCCCTTCTCTACTTAACTCATTGGCTGCCAGCATTGAAAGTGTCTTCCATCAATTATGACATTCTCCTTCATTGAAGCGCCGCAACACATACTTTGCTTCGCCAGAGTGTCCCGCAGCCCCTGATCTCCATTAAAAATGGCAAAAGACGTCTGTTGCCATCTTTGGCAGTGAACGATCGGATTTCAAAAGATGTCAAAAGAAGTCTTAGGTAGCCAAACTCCACTAGATACCCATAGCTGCCTGAATTAAATTCAAGTCTATGTTGCTTATTTAAAGAGTGACAGCTTAACATAAGCTGAGTCTACTATTTAACTCATTTTTCATTTTCATTTGGGAAACAAAAATAGGAAAATCAGGTCCCCCCCTCTTTTTTTTTCTCTCATTTTTCAAATCAAAGAAAAAAAATGAACTGCCTTAAAGTACACAGGGCTGTTGAAGGGGTGATGGTGTATTAAGACACAGGACTTTCACCCAGAAGAGTCAGGTTTGAGTCATTGTGTAACAGATTGTGTTACACTTTGTTTACTTTTTATTTCAGTTTATTTCTATAAATTTTGGTAATTTTAAACAAAATTCATCATTTGACATCAACAAAACTCTTTTTTGCAAGAAGCTTTTCTTCCATTTTTTTTCGATTCCTCCGTGATGAGTTCCTTGAGAGTTATGACTCCCACAGAGCATCTTGCTATGATCTCACAGCATCAATCTCAAACACTGGAGGGGGGTTAAAATGAAGTCTGTCTAACTGTCCTTTAGGTTGAAAAATTGCATTTAAGTTGATATAATTCAAAAAGTTCCTGACGCAGCATCCACGTTTCAGGATTATGGAGAGAAAGCAGCTTGCCTTGCTAATCTATGCTATTTAGCTCAATGTTGGGCAATGCTTACATGTAGCTTAGCCTATCATTGACCTTTTATAATAATGATAAAAAAAGGCTACTAAGCATATGGCTAATAACACAATTATTTATGTGGTGTATATCTACGCTAGTCATAAACTGACCTTTGGCATCAGAACTATCGCTGCCTTGTATGATCATTATGTTCTGGCTCTTCTTTGACATTACATGACAAGTGCTTCAATCACTCATAATAGCATACACAGAGGTTGGAGCTCTGCTCCTTCCTGACCTGCTCTGACCCTGGCTCAGCATGTATTAGTCCACTGCATCTGTCACATACCCGGTTATCCATGCGCTTCATGCAGCAAATGTGATGCTGTCAGCAGTGGAGCGCCAATTTACAGAAGGTATGCAGAGAATGCCTCTCACGCAGAATCACCCAGGCGCTTTAATCCCTTTCATTTTCACTGTCTTAGACATGCAGCGAGGTTGTGTGGCGGGTGCACCTCCTTGATTAAAACAAGATATTGAATGTGGCCATTTCATGTTGTTTTCTGTGTTTGAAGCTTCTGCATATTAACTCATAACCTCTGAGCTGACAATGGTAAACCATCATAGTTGCAATTATTGAAGCCTGTGCATAGTATATCAATGAGTTTGGTCATGTATAAAATGTACATGAAGAATCTCTTTTTATTAATTTACCTACCTGTATCTGCTTCTGTTCTCTTTAATAAATGCAAATACAGATTTAATCCACCTTGCTGATAATTTTCTGCCTCTCCAGCGGAGGATTTGAACATCACACTCCCATTCTTTAGACCTATTCATTTCAGCTTAATCAGATCCAGCTGTATAATTGAAGTCATGGAGATTAGTGCCAAGACAGGAAGGAAGAAATGACACACACACACACACTTGCAACACACAGGCATATTAATACATCCATCCACAAAGACACACATAGTGTGTACAAGCACGAGTGTGTGGCGGCAGCTGACAGCAGCCTGGTGGTGCTGAGCGTTGCAGTGATGAAACAAGAGATGCCGATCGCTCCTCGTAATAGAATTCGCATCAGAGGCTGTAGTAAAATGCTAATGTACTCAGGAGGTTTCCTGCGTGGGCAGATGAACGGCTTAATTCAAAAATATGTGACAATTACAGAGAAATTAGAGTAGAGACGAAGTCTTTCTGCACAAATGTTAGGATGTTAAATCCTTTTTTAAGAAAAAAAAAGGTTTATATAAAGTTCTGCTATGTTCAGATTGTCACTGCATCCTGTGGTCCCCATCATGTGTCACCACAGAGGATGAGGATGATGCAGCTGCCTGCTACTGTACATATGAAAGCAAACGAACCCTACCTCTCCTGGTCTGTCTGATCTTTGGGCTCAGCATGGTTGTCATCGTTGGTCTCCCCGCTCTCCTGTCGGCATGTTCCTGTACATCCAAACACCCCACCCCTGCAGCTCCCTCTGCCTCGCTCTTCTTCTTCTCCTCTCTGACCTTCTGCAGTGCAGCCGGCAGCTAGGGGGTTGGGTGAACATGGGAGGGGAGGAGAATGGAAAGAGAACGGGGGTGGTGAGGGAGAAGGAGGGGGAGGAACTACACCTCTTTTTTCCACTCTCTCTCTCTCTCTCTCTCTCTCTCTCTCTCTCTCTCTATGTGCACACACCCAACGTCCTCCACCCCTCTCTTCTACATTATTCATAGAGGTACGTCCGCCTGTGGGAGGTGAAGGGCACCCTACCAGTGAAACCCAGGTTTGACCGAGAAGACAGATTTCAAGTGTTCTTCTTCTCTGCAATTAGTTTTTTTTTATAAAGAGAGAGGACGCTCATCTGGCAGGTGTCTCCTCCCTCTGTGCCTAATTAGGCTGTAGAGGTCCTGAGCTTGTCTCCACCTCCTTCCCTTAATCACTCTTTTACCCCCACCCTTCCTCTGCTTTCACTCCTCATACCAATATCTAATCCTTTCTAGAACCTTTTCTTTCTCTTCACCTCTTGCCACACTCAGTCTCTATGATATGTTCCTTTACTTACTTACATCGATCAATTTAGTTTTGACCAACCTGGACTTTGTAGGAATGACGCAGCCTTCAGCTGAGGACATGAGAAATTCCCAGCTCATACAATAGGTTGTAATTACACCCTCCGGGCATTCCAGTGGTGCATCTCGGAAAAATGAGAAGAAATGGGAGAATGCTTGGTAACATTGTCCTGTCGCCCTGAGCTACAGCAGCCTGTAATTGACATGAGGAAATGTGTAGGTGTGTGGCGCCAGCAAGGGAACGGATCTCTAAGAAAAAAGATAGATATGGGGGGGGATTCATTTAAATCAAGTTTTTTATTCACATGGATTATTTAAGTTTAACTGGTTTTTCATTAAATCTTAGAAAATGTCCCTGTTACTCTGAAGCTACAGCTCTATTTCTGTTTGATAATCTTTCTTAAAGCAGCGCCACTGGATGGCAGATTTTTTCACTTTGCGCCCCCTAATGAAGGCTAATCCAGCATCCATCTTGCATCCTGTCTCTTCTCTCTGATCTTTCCAGAAAGTAAAAGTCAGTTCATTGTTGATTCTTGTCTTATCTCTCTCTCTCTGTGTCACTTCCTCTATTTATTTACTCTCTTCCTTCGATAATGTGCTCTTGGATTTATTTGCTGAATCAGCTATAGTGTGTGTTGATATCCAGTTTCTGGTGTGTGACTCACACATAGCTGTCACGTGATACTCCGGGCTGGAAAAAGAAGTTGTGAAGTTTGGTTTCTCAGCCTCTGGACACTGCAGGGTAAAAACGGCTCCAGGGATGTTCATGATGAATGTCAAAGAGTCAGAAGCACAGAGTTTTAAGGTCATGAACTTATGTAGGGTTGCTTTAAAGGTGATTGATGTCTGAAAGGCTAATGACTACAGGTATAAATCATAATACAATTCAATGTTAACAAAACCCAACAACAAAATTGGGTTGTTGCAGAAATTGTGTTTTTGCAACATCATTTTGATCCAGTTTGATTCAGGAACCAGCAATCAGTATGAGATGATACCATTTCCATTCATATAAAATCACAAAAAGCTAATCAAAATATCAAAACATGATTTTATTCAAGAGCTGAATCAGACAAACCTTTAATCCTAGGTGTCATATTTGATATATTAAGGCCGAATCTCAATTCTCCCCCTTAGCCCTACCCCTTCGCCTTTAAACAAAGTGTGGAGGCAAAGGGCAATGTTTT
>JAOXYM010000023.1:18358306-18369765 GCA_028567055.1 Leptatherina wallacei
GTTTTTGGTCTGTTCGTGACTTAGAACATTGTAAGAGACTATTCCAAGGACTTATAAAAGGGATTTTTGCATAATATTTCTCCTTTAAACATCGTCAACAAGTATGCAGCCACTGATTTAAGTGCATTTACAACATAGTGTATCAATCTTTAAAGGTACACTTTGTAAGAATTAGTGATATTTAGTGGTAAAGATGAACATAGACATTACTCTAAATGCTAACAGTTGAAATTCACCAGGACATAAACATGTTTTCATCTATGAGCGAATCCAGTGGCCTCAGGTGCAGTGATAACTGCACTACAGGTAACTTCTCTGTGTACATGTGAGATGTCTGCTTCTATGGTCCTTTTAAGGTGTTACCGGTACTTATCCCAAACTGTGCTATAGCACCTATCAAACAAAGCTAGTATAGGAATATTAAAGCTCAGAGGGTTCTCATTGTACATTGTTGTTTGTCCACACAGAGACTTAGTGGGAAAAATGATGTCACAACATGGCAGTTGCCATGTGGACCCAAGGAAAGTAGATATAAATGGCTCATTTTGATAGATTAATTAAAAACGTAATGATTATCTTCGTAAAGTCATTATACCAACAGAAACAAAGTTTTTGATGATATATTTTTTTGTCATTGATCTTTGATTTCATTACACTTTGCACCTTTAAAGTAAAAGAAGAAAAGCATTAAATTCAAAATTAAAGGGATACTGTGTCACTTTTGCCCACTTGGGGGGTAAAACCTGTAACTTCCAACAGGCCGTACAGAGCCCACTGTGTTTATAGAGGGGGAGCCGTAAACCAGAGCGCTCCAGGTCACATGATCCCACGAGAGACGGATTTAATTGGCTTTGAACTGTCTACACATAGTTTCAAGAAGAAATAATCTTTGTAATATTTCTCCAACTTCCTGTCATACTCACATAATTGCTGTGCAGATCCAAAACACGGACGTTGAGGAACTGATCGATGAAATCCGGGATCTTGCTGATCAGGTTTCTGCTCAGGTCCATTTCATTTAAGTCGGACATCTTCTGGATGCACGGCGGCACTGTGGCGATGTCTTTGAAACTGAGGTCCAGCCGCAGCTTCCCGTCCAGCTTCACCTCCACGCAGCTCTGAACCATCTTAAAGGTTAACGTCTTACGTTTGGCTTGTTTGTTGCTTTTCTTCCCCTTAGCCATGCTGCTGCAGGACACACGGGACAGTGGAGAGGTTTGTAGTTAACGGTATTCAGTAACGTCAGCAGGGATCAACGTGAAACTGAGCCGCATGATTAAGTTACCGAACAAAGTCCAGCCAACTGTAACTGTAGACAATGTTTTACCTTTCTTTTTGGATAAACTATAAGTAACATTATCACCTGCTGTTCCATGACAAAGCAAAGTAACCAATCACAGGCTGACAAATCTTTGATTCCTTACCAGCATCATTAATGAGCCTGCTTCTTTAGATCTGAGGCATCAAACACATGGAAAGAAATGATTAAATTGCAGAAGAAGCCTCCAAAAAGAAGAAATGCATAAACCTGGTCTATTGTGAAGGAAGTAAGGTGTCGGCACGCAGCAGCCTGGACTCACTTGGCCAGACATGACTTTTGTTTTCATTTCGTTTCCAGGTAACTGTTTTGATTTGAGAGTTCTTTAGAACTGTGAGCAGCAGAGTCACAACAGGACAGTTTTCTTCTTCTGGTTTGTACAAAGTACATTTAAAAGACATCTGAAAAATGACAGCAACCATTTTCATGAGAAATCCTTTGAAATTAAAAACTTTTGCAAATTGGCCTAACAGACTTTTTAAATCAAGGAAAGTTTTTAAAAACCTCCATCAGTCCTGTTTCATGATTCTAACTGATTCTAATAAATCTTCTCAGTTTCTCTTTTCATAACAGACCTAGAAAGTCTTCCCTGCTTGATCTATTAAGGGCTTTTTAATCAGATTTGAGGGTGCCTGATCAAAAACTCCTTGACTGGAAAACATACACTCACCTTATTCCTAATCAGACAATCACATAGCAGCAACTCAGCACATGTAGGCATGACCGGGACTACTGATGTATTGAATAATACACACAATAAAGATATATTATGTTTCTATTCAGCAACAGTGAACTCATCAGTCTGATACCACTTAGTTGTCTCATGTGTCAGACCTTTGCCCTTTAACACCTACATGTAAACAGTTTCTAGTTTGACCCATTTCCCAAGCTTTGGCATGACATGCAAACACAGACGTCTATCGGCTGAGAGTTTAATGTATCACACACTGTAGCTGCAACCCACATTACTCTGCTGTGACCCGTCTAAATTTAGCCTCATGCATAGGAGTTGATGCACTTTGACTTGACATGGAGACCACACAGTGACTTAACTTCTGTTTGCCACCAGATGGTGCTGTCCAGTAGTTCAGCACCTTGTTGATGGCCGAATAGAGAATGTGATCTTAGAAAATCTCAGGGAGATGTAGACTGTTTTAATCTAAGACATTTCTACTCTGTCTGAAGAAGTTATCTGTGATTAAGGAAGTATCTGTCTGCATCAAGTAAACGGAACAAAGATTATTACTGGGTTGATCACAGTCTGATGTATGGATCCTGATCCTGGAGGGCCGGTGTCCTGCAGGTTTTATAAGTTTCCCTGCTGCAACACACCTGATTCAGACTGAGACTTGTGCAGAGCTTGACATTAAACTCTGCACAAGTCTGCTAATTGCCCACTGATTTGAGCTAGGTGTATTGCAGCAGGAAAACCTCTAAAACCTGCAGGACACCGGCCCCTGATGATCCCTGGTCTATTGCACCACTCAAATCAAGGAGGATAAGTGTGAAACAAAGTCTGATCAGAAATAATTTAATTCTTTGGGAAATAAAATTGAAAAAACCCACTAGAAGTGTTTAATAGACTTCCACAATATTTGAGGAGAACTGAAGGTATTGGGACTAAATAAATGTGTAGTCTGAAGAAAACTCTTTCCAGTTAAGTTAATAGGAGGGGAGGCTAAGGGGGCCAGAAAGATCTTGGAGCATTGGGTACACCCAAAGGTATGCAAGGCACTTTACATCCATTTTGTTTTCCATTACAGTAAAGCTACTTTGTGACGTTTCCATCCCTTGTCCTGACGTTTAAGATCTTTTCTCATCTCATCATTGATGTAAACATTCTCAAACATTCTGTATTGGGGAGAGATCAGAGCGGCAGACAGGCCAGTTCTGTACCTGCACCATCATCTTCCTCAGTCATGCGCTGAATGTGGCTTTGCATCGTCTTGCTGAGAAATGCAAAAATGTTTTTGGAGAAGACGACATCTTGAATTGTAGGTGAGTTAGATGTTGATAACAGTCTGGATGGTCTTTTTTCTCTTTGTAAGTAAGTAAAACTTTACTTATACAAAACCTTTCAAGATGTAAAATCACAAAGTGCCTCACAAGAGCCAACATTGCATAAAAACAAGAGAAATGAACAGAAAGCAGATTAAAAAAGATATGGCTTTTAAAAGTGAGCACACAGTCCCCCAATCTCAAGTCCAAAAGGAAGTCTGGGGCCCACTGAACATAAGGCTCTGACTCCTTTTGTTTTCAGCTTATGGGACACCATCAGCAGGCCCTCAGGGACCTGCCAGGGAGATATGGCTGCAGAAGCCTTCTCTGGCAGGTCCCAGGTATGCCATCCTCTGATATTACCTGGTGCCTGTCTGTGAAGACCCTTTCCAAGTCAGTAAAAGAACTTTCAATTGCACTATGAAATAAACAGGAAGCCAGTGCATTTGCATCAAGATGTGAAAATTTAGAGGACTGGGTCCTCTTCTTTGGTCCAGAAGACTGCATGATGGTCTGAGTCCAGAGAAGTTGATCCCTCACCTTCTATATGAAAAGGGTTAAGTGGCATTTCATCTAAGATTTTAGAAATCGAGACATATTAAGAAAACCTCGACCACCTCTGATGATTAAACACATTATGCAGTTATTCATCGACACAAAAGCTAAACTAAAATGGAGATGCAGTGTTTTCTAAACCATTCAAACATCTTTCTTATTCAGGGTTGTACGAGTCAAAGTTATACATTGCTGAAGATATCAACTTTAAACGCTTTTTTTTAATGCCTTCATGCATACTTGGGTTAGATATGGAACCACAGTTATAATTATGGAAAAATGCAAGTTATTATTTAATTGCCCAGCAGAAAGAAGGAAACAAATACTGTTTAGAAAGATGGATTCCACTGTGTAAAGCTGAAGTGGCCATTCTATTTGGATCTTTTTAACAACAGACAAACGGTGTTTAGTCCTTTCTGTTTGATGTCACCTTCTGTATTGTTTATTGTTAATTGTGCTGAAACAGCAGGGGAATGCAGGCGGTTAACCGGAGTCATTTCCCCGCTCACTGTGAAATCCAGGTCAGGGGGAAATGGTGCTGACCTAATTGAGAGAGGTAAAGCACAGTTCAGATTACATGTAATGATTACAAATGTAAGCCGTGTGTGTTTGTGCGTCTCATTCATGTATATACTGATGCTAGCTTGAGGGGGAAAGTATTTGCTGCTTACACTAACAGTTTGAAGAAATTATGCCGTTGTTTTATTTAGAATTAGCAGAATTATTATTTATTTATTTATCAAATACAGCTAATAGAACAAAATACTCATCAGCCACTTTATTAGATGTTCATAAATATCTAATCAGCCAATCACTTGGCAGCAGCTCAATGCGTTTAGTGATGTAGACGTTGTGAAGACTTGCTGAAGTTCACACTGAGCATCAGAATGAGGAAGAAAAGGGATTTAAGTGACTTTGAACGTGGCATGGTTGTTGGTCTGAGTATTTCAGAAACTGCTGATCTACTGGGATTTTCACACACAACCATCTCTGGATATTTTCTCTCCTTCAGACCATTCTCTGTAAACCCCAGTCAGCAGCAGTTCTCTGGACCAATGTTTATGTCAGAGGTCAGAGGAGAATGGGCAGACTGGTTGGACATGATGGAAAGATGGAACACTGGTTCTAACCAAGGTGTGCAGAATATCATCAAACTT
Organism: Leptatherina wallacei; assembly: GCA_028567055.1. Classification (NCBI taxonomy): domain Eukaryota; kingdom Metazoa; phylum Chordata; class Actinopteri; order Atheriniformes; family Atherinidae; genus Leptatherina; species Leptatherina wallacei. Next base: position 18,363,335 of record JAOXYM010000023.1, read on the forward strand.
GATATCCATCCCTGATCATGGATTGCAGCATGTCGAGCTCCATTTTTTTAGGTTGGATCTGTAAGATTGGGACCCCAATGGCCTCAAAAAAGTATAGCGGGTCAGATCAGATATCCTGGCACGCTTCACAGTTTTATTCTGTGGAAATACAACAAAATACGTAGCGACCCATACCGTAGTGCGCCAGACCTGTCGGTGGAAAGTAGATCAAATCCACATTCAGTACAATTTGATCTCAAGTGGGCGAGACGAGTGAATTAACAGCATAACAACCTATAAATAACCAAATAAGTCCAAATGTTTCTCTTTATTTTAGTGCAAAGAAGTAAAAGTACATCAAGATGTTTACATTTAATGAAATATCCTTTTAAAAAACATAAGATGAAAACTAAGAAAATTAAGAGCAGTTTCAACAATATTTTGCCTCAGTTGCACATTTACATGCCTGGCCCCCCAAAAAAGTTCACACACTAATATTTGGTTGGATTGTCTTTAGCTCTAATTCCAGCAGCATTCGCTGTGGCATCGTATCAATAAGCTTCTGCAATGCCACAAGATTTATTTCCATCCAGTGTTGGATTAATTGCTTACCGAAACCTTGTATTGATGATGGGAGAAATTCCAGTTACTTGACAACAAACTGTTGGATCTAAGGTTTATTGGGAGTTTTAGATCCCTACCGACAGTAAAGTGGAATAAATGAATGGCCCGCCACTTCAAACTAAACATTTACATCATCCTTCTCCGAATCAGCAAGCAACAATCAAACACGTACATGACAAATGTGAAACTTTTTAAGCTCTCTTGGGTTCTCCTTGAACAAAAATATTTTAATCTAGGTTTTTTTTTTCTTAAAAAACTCCAATGTTCACATAATTCTGCTGCAATCATCTCTCACCAGCAGGAAAAGTTCCTCCCTTTGAAAGTTAAAGAAATCTGTGTGCATCAGTGTGTTTGCAGCACTAGGCTACTTCAGGTGAAAGGCTTGTCAGGTCAATTTGTTCCATTTTTTGGTGCCTTGTTTATCCAGGAGCACATTTATCCACCTCCCTCTGTCCATGCCTGCTCTTAAAGCATTAAACAACACATTAGAGATAAACAGCAGCAGGTAATCAACAGAAATAGACACAGTGACGCCATAGGTGCCATCATAGCAAACTGACTTTCCAGCAAGGATTTCCTTTCTTTCATTCCTTTACTTCCTTCCTGTATTCTTTCACAGCTGCTTAACAGCAACGTTTCCTGTATTTGCCTGTTAATTATCACTGAAGCTTTAATGGCAGCATCAGCAACGTTTCATGCTCAATCATTTGTCAGTTTATTACAGATAAACATCCCAAACTTTTTCCTAGGTGAGTTTACAGACTTGACTTCATCTAGTTGATGAAATGCTCTAAAAACAACTAACAATTATGTCCAGGAAAGAAATAGACTGGAAAGAAAGTACAGCTGAACACAGAGTACTTCTGTCCAAACAGGAACAAGAATGGGGCAAATCATCCCTGACATCTTTTTACTTTTTGGTTTTTATGTTTAGATTTCTACACACCTATATGAACTGGAAAAGTTAAATACATTGCACAAACATCATATATTCCAGCTGATCAGATCTGAGGGAGGACTTTCTGCTTCTTCGTGCTTCCACATACTTTTTTACTCTTCTAACCTTCTAATTCAAAACATGAGAGAAGCTGCTTTTGAGCGGTGATAAGTGATAGTTTGTCTGACGTGTTTAGGAAAGCTGGCACCACGGGGGCAGAGGCATCCGTCTGTTTGTTTAAGCTCCGAATGGATGTGGGTTTCGTGTTGTCTTTGCTTCATGGCTGTGAGTTCAAAGAGCTCCTTTCCATTTTGTAATTGTTTGCTCACGTTTCACTGGGAGAAGCTGAACGTAGACTTGACTAAATGTTCACGAGGACTGTAAGAAACACCTGAAAATCTTAAAATGTATGAGAGCCCTGGTTATGAGGCTCAAAGGAATGAGTCATTGTTCATGAGGTGCTTAAAACATTTGTATTTGGATTTTTTTGGTGAATTTTCTAGCTGGGTGAATGCATAATACATTAAATATTTTTAGGGGACTGCATTTCAGGAGCAGCTGTTATCAGTATTTTGATACCCAGCCTCTCAGAAGCAGGAGTAAAGATGTAAGGTACGGCTCAGGATTTCCAAGGTCACAAATGTGGCAGGACGAAGGAGGGCCCAGGTGGGGTTTGAACCCCAGCCTCCTGGGTCAGAGTCACATGCGCTGACCAGTCAGCCAAAGGGAGATCCTTGTGACAGCATTGTGACAGGGCCTCAACTGTCACATCTCTCCCCCTCTTTCCACAAGCATGTCCTCGTGCTCCGTGCAGGCTGCCACCCATTAGGAATCCATGGACCAACCATGGATAAAATGCAACTTCTACATGGATCCTGCAGACTATAGCAGAATGTGGCAGGACGAACTTGTCACATTGATGTGACGGTTGAGGTCCTATGCCTCTGATTGACCATGCGCCCTGGCTACTTGGGCACAGGGATGTACCTTTGGCTGACTGGTCAGCACGTGTGACTATCACCCAGAAGGCTAGGGTTCAAACCCCCTGGGTTGTATCACCATGGTAACTTGTGCTGGAGACCTAAACCTAACTAGCACAGGGAAAAAGTGCAAACAAGAAGGTTCAAACCAGTAACCTGATTGCTTCTTGCATTACTGGAGGAAAAAATCAACTCGTTCCTGAATAGCTAATTTGATCCATGAGATGTTTGATTCTGATCAGTACAAGTTTTTAAATAAATATAACAGATGACTAATTCGATACCTGACGCTGATAAAGCAATCAGTTTAGATATTTCCGTGAATTTCTCTTTACTGGATAAAATGGGACAGACAATGAGACAAAGGGTCCCATGGCCCAGAAAGATCCATCCATCCATTCATCTTTTTCTTTTATTCCAGTTTAATCCAATTCAGGTTTGTTGGGGTTTTTGTTTCCGTTGCAGATACTTTTTGTCAAAGTGTTTCTTTTTCCAATGAACACTAGATGATAATCAAATACAAACTGCTGCTTTAAAGCCACACAAGATTTTAGCTCCAAGTGCTCCCTAACAATGGTAAAACTAGCATCCCTGTTGCATCCTGTCTCTTCTCTGAGCTCTGTTCAGCCAGTAAAAGTCAGTCTGATCTTTACTTTTTTTATCTCTTGTTTTCTCCCTTTCTCTCTTTCTTTTCCCTTCTTCCTCCAATAATGTCCCCATGGGTTTTGTTATTGAATCTGCCATAGTGAGCGTCCCAAAGGGCCAGTGTGTTGATATCCAGTTGGTGGTGTATGAAGTGGTGCTGTAACACAGCTATCACGTGATGCTATAGGCTGGAAAGAAAAGTTGTGAAGTCTAGTTTCTCAACCTCGGGACACTGCAAGGCGACAACACCAAGAATGTACATATTAAATGTGACTGCCATCAAAACAAGTCAGAAACAGGATTTTAAGATCTGAAACGTGTAGTTTTACTTTAAGAAAAATAATAATGATAAAATGTATCAGAAATATTCAGCAAGATCCAGTCAGACCTGATTTAGTTGTCTGGAAAGGTGGGACAAGTTTGGCAAAGATCCTATCAGGCTTGAGGCTTGTTTATGCTGCCTTTACATACGTAATTAGGTCTGTTTCAAAAGTCAGTGTCCTCATACTTCCAAGCATCCTTTGCATTGGTTTGGCAATACATCCACCAGAGGGCATTGCAAGGTTCAGACATAAGTTTTAGACTATAACAAATATGGCGTCGGTGGAGATCATGATGGTGTACAATCTCAGAAAAGGCATAAAAAGAGGCAGCACATTAGACGGCAGTGGTCTTTGCGGCCATTAAAAACATTCCGGCTTCTTCTTCTTTGTTCCTTTCACTGGCCGCATGTCAGCTATACTACTCAACACTGCCCCCCATGGTTCCTACTGGTACTGCTATATTTGCCAAATCAGTCATCTGTAAGCTCTCTGAAAATGGACCAAATTACACACGTACAGGACTTGAAAACGGACTAAAGGCTTCGTATCCGTCTTTAACATGGAACATAAATGAGCCTTTATTTGATGTGATAAGGCGAAGGCGGAGGAATTTGATCTAACCCAGGAAAGATATTACATCTAGCTTTAATGTAGATTTGTAAAACTAATACCACAAAATGTCAAAACTTTGGAGAAAGACAAGAGGCAACATCTGGACACATAGCAGAGCAAAACAAGACGTGCGGAGCGACCATCACTGGTGAAAACAAATCAAATCTAAAGCAACATAAGCATGCCGACCCCTCTGAAATCTATGCATAGCTAAACATGCTAAAGTTAACTTTATATCAGGAGCTATGGGTGATTTGAGATGCCACAACTGTCTTGTTAACGTATTAATAGACGTAAACCCATTAATCTGACAAGGAAATCATTAATTGACTGGTAGATTTTGAGAAACATAATAGGTGTTCAGGTGTCGTATCACAATTACAGAACATTAGATGAGATTCATGATTGACTTTCTAACTTCTAACTAGAAATGTTTAATTCTCCTTCAAACTAGTAAGACTGATCCTCCCTCCCTCCTTAGACATTATGTTAGTAGAACTGTTAAAAATCTCATATGGTCATTTGACCCCTTACTTAATCCTTTAAAAATAAATTCTTCCCAGTTTTTCTTGGGTTGGGCTTTAATCTGAAGTCTTTATTTGGTCCTTTAACCAAATCTAGAAAAAAATGAACAAATTCTTTGGGGGATATATCTACCATTTATTACCGTATGACATGTCAAAACTATTGTAGTATAGTCTTCTACTTCCTGGTGTCCATTTGGGAGCAGAAGACAGGGTTTTGAGGAAAGTTTTTATCATAAAGTGATGCAAAATGTCTCAGAAACTGGATTTATCAAATACGTTTGGTTTTTTAGAAAACAGATATGGCAGCTTTGAACTAAGTTCAACACAAAATACACAATACTTTGCTCAGAATTAAGTCGGAATAGAGCAAAATGCTCCAGCTCCACAATCCAGGGGATCCTTTACAGAGCTTTCCTCTCTGATTTCTTTTACTGGCCACTAATCCTTAAAGCCATTGTAGTATGATGTCACCATTTTGGGGAGGCCAGAGAGGGCTGCAGACGGCCAGCTGGCCAGCGTTAGTCCGACTGTCTGCTTCTCATTTGTCCTGGTCGACCTGCAGCTCTGCACAACAGCACAATGACTCACAGCACCTAGAGATGACAGCTGCCCTGGCTGCAGACTAATAAATCTAAACGGTGTAACGTCTCACCAGTTTACTGCTGGTCTAAAAGGCTTGTGCAAGAGATTTTCTTCCCACTGTTGCAGTAGCAAAAATAGAAAAAAAATTTGAAAAAATAAGCAACACCTCTCATGAATTTCATGATCTGTAGCTTTGAACTGGCTGAACTTTGAAAAAAGAGAAATGTGAGTGACCTTGTTAACATCCGGACATGCTGAATGTGTCTTTTAGGGCAGCAGTTTGTCAAATCAATTCAAAATTTATTTATAAATCACCTTTCAGGCCTGGGCAACTCAAGTGCTTAAAATATTAAAAACAATTTATGCATAAAAGAGAATTAAAACAGCCTTCACACACAAATATAGCAACAATATAAAAACACAAACATCATTATAATTTCTTTCAAACACAATCACACGCACACAAAGATGGGAAAAAGTTAACTCCCCCCAACTGCCCGCCACCCCAGTCTTCACAAAGATAGACTCTAGTCCCTAGTGACTGTCTCTCTTAACTCAAAAAAGGTAAAAGTAAAAATATATATATACATATATTAGTAAAATAAACATATCTTGGGGATCCGTCCACACAGGGAGCCAGCCCATCCAGGACCACAGAGGGCGCCACCACAGGACCACCCAGACCACGGTGGGCCAGGGTCCCACCACAGCCATATGGCTTGCAGCTCGGGACCCTCAGCCACCCAGGCAAAAGCAGTCGCCATGGCAACGACCCAAATAGAAATGGTCATTAAAACAGTTAAATGAGTTAAAATAAGTCTAAAGACTTGATGATTAGATAAGTAAGAAAAAATAAGACTAAACAAAATCAAATAAAATTCAAATAAAAGCTTAGCTAAAAAGGTCTTGAGCCTCTTTTTAAAAACATCTACAGCCTCTGCAGCCCTGAGGCCCTCTGGCAGGCTGTTCAACAGACGAGGGCCATAATAATGAAATGAAGCCTCACAGTATGTTTTAGTCCTAACTTTAGGAACTAGAAGGCCGGTACTAGAGGACCTCAGGGTCCGCAAGGGTTCATCATTTAAAACAAGGTTGGATAAATAAGAAGCCCAAGATAATGAAGACATTTATAACAGATATAACAGATTCCACTCTAGAATGCGCCGCTTGCTGGCAGCAAATTGTAGCAGCTCCGATCATACAATTTAATCATTACTTACCA
>JAOXYM010000023.1:18376918-18390014 GCA_028567055.1 Leptatherina wallacei
AGGACAATTTGGTCTGGAAGAAACTTTACAATTCACAGTCTGAAGGCATTTTTAAGACACTTGTACCCACCAAAAAAGGTCACTCAGCTATTTAATTCCACTTGGGAATAATACACCCTGCAAATGAAACCAGAATAAGAGGAAAACATTGGAAAAGAGGGAATAATAACAAATGCATTAGTGAAAATTGGTTTACATTGTAATGTAATATTCAGTCAGCGGAACAAAACATGCCCCAGTATATAATAAGATATGCAGTGGTGGCTGGAAATCATAGTCCTGTATTGTATTGTTCAGACATTTTAAACATTACAATTTTACTTTAATGTCATCAACAAAAGTATTTCTTTGGCTAGAGACATGATCTCTAACCCTACAAGTCCTATGTTAGTAGATTTACCAGCTAATCATTGTATAACTGTAAACTATACAAGGATTAATTCCTGGTTTGGCCAATTATTTATGACTGAAAACCTGCCAAAATGCCACTTTGATGTGAATTCCAGAAGAACTTCAGCCACCATTAAGCTAAAAGTGAGAGCAGTTCTCCATCAGCACGGATAACTCCATACGAGATAGTGAAAATCGGGGGGGAAGGGAAATATCGGGAGCCTTTGTGTCTGGTTTTCAACTTCGCAGTTTTTTTTTCTTTTTGTTGTTTTATAAAAAAAAGCTTTCCTTTACTTTTCCATGCCTGAGTCCAAAGTATCATTAAAGAAAAAAAAAAGTAGTCCAAAGTGCTTTCACACTCAGATTCATGGAAAAGAGAGAGTGTAAGGAGACTGTAGCAAAGCTATGCAAGATTACAGCCAATATGGCCTCTGGTTCGTTCTTAATCAACAAAATCAGCTCAAGATTTGAAGTAAACTGTGACTGACATTAATGTGAAGCGGAGCAAACGTAGGTCTTAGTCTGTCCTTGTTCAAAGATCAGCTGTCACAGTTGTTTGCTGGGTTTTTCATTTACAGTATGTGCTTTTTCCTGCGACTGTCTTCAGCCTTTGTGTAACTCCCCCCTTGTTTATATGTGTATATATATAAGCATATGTGTTGCTAACAGCTTGTTAAGTTGATGTTGGCACCAGATGAAAGGACTCCCATCTAACTTACTTTCCTCTGGGGGAGGACGGGGGCTAATTGCTGGTTTAGTATCAACTCTGTGGCGCTGAGGTCATTATAAACTCCAGCTTTACAATAATACCAGACTGAACACAGATGTTGTACAGCGCACAATACTAGGAACGCAGGATATGTTATTAACATTTGATTATATATTAGTTCACATTCATAACAAACAAATTTAATTTACACTGACCCCCTTTAATAAATCTGTTCACTTCAGTTTGGATCTGTTCATATTTATTGGGAAAGTTGTTTGATTCATAAATACCAAAGACTCCATTATAAATGAAACTAGGGCAGTGTTTTTGTTTAATAGCATGTAGAATATGTGTATGTATTAATCTTATAATTCAATGCTGATGTTGAGATCTAATGGTTGATCTCTCTTCCATGGTTAATCACACATGCTGACATAACATTTCACCAACAACCCCAGCTTAACAACATCATCAATAACAACAACTTGGTGCTTTACACTAGAAACTAAGTGGACATAAAACATATTCAGAAGAAATTTAGTGAAGACAACAAGGTGGTAGGCTACTGGGCACAATACCCTCAGAAAACAAGCTAGGAAGACAAGTGGAATGTACGTTATGCATCAGTGTTGTAGTTTAGCTTGGTAACTTCATAAAGACTGAAAACAGGAGAAAATAGCTCGTTTTGTTTTTCTCCAAATTAAAATAATCAACTTCTCTTGCCTAAAACAAGGACAAGGAACCGTTAATCAGCATCAAATGTGTATTTTGGGTTTAATAGTTTTTTTTTCTAATGAGCATGTATATTTAATATGAGGATGAGAAATGGACTGATATGATTTTAGAGATTGCTCCTACAGCTCAAGAAGAGAAACAATATCCAGAAGTTTGAACATATAGATAACAACCATTGCTCCCAGAGACCAGTAGACCACTGATGGCTTACGAGATTGAGCTACTTACACAATAATTTTATTATATGACTTTCTGGAAACTCAGCAGTTAGAAGCAGATTAACCTGTCGATCAAAATCTGAACAATTTTCAAGTCATTGATGATTTGAACAACGTTTGGATGGTTGAAGGAAGAAGATAGAAGCAGAATGAACAGGGTACCCAGAAAGACTATGGCCTTCATGGAGTCTGCTGATGTTCCTGCTCCTGATCTGCTGCTGACTGGACAAATCTGGTCTTAAATCTCCACAAAACAAGTCATGTGTTGGGTTCTTCCAGTTTAGGCTACACAGTATTCAAGCATGGATACAAAAACTAAACAATACTCCATTATATAAATGTGTCCTTTTTGTATGTTGCTTTCATAAAATGCAGTTATACTTAAAATAAAATCGAATGTACAAGTGTGTAATAATCTGAGAAAGTACACATTTTCCTTCACAAACCATTTGGTTACAAAACAGTATAACACTTAATATAAATAGACAAAACTTTTTACATAAGGCACAGTTATTAGTGGTCTATGTGTTTCTCTCATAGCTGCTGCTCTCCGAACAGTATCTGAGCGTACACGGTCCCGCTACGTGATGCCTTTGCCTCTGGAATCGGCCTCACCAGATCCAGCTCTGCGTACGTCAGATTCTCCTCCACTATCCTCGGCTGGAGATGCGGGGAGGGAGGGAAAAGAAAACATTATGATTGTGGAGATGGAGTCAGTGGTGAGACGAGAAAGCTTGAGAAAAAGTTTATGAAAAACTCCATTAAGCTAATTACAGGGCTGAAGATGCTAGAGATTTAAGGTTTGCATAATTCTCTTGGTTTGGTAGACGAGGGCAGGCTAGGATGCCACCTAACGGGAGTTCTGAGTTTAAAACTGGGGAGCATTTTTGTGCCATTGAAATACCAAAGCGTGACTCCTGCCTTGCATGAAATGGTTTGAAGATTCAGACATACATGTATACAAATATTCAGACAAGTTGTCAGTGCATGTGATAGTTTCAGCAGATGTACTCACCAATACTACTTTCCTTGGTTGCGGTTTTAAAAGTTTGGGCTTGCGTGTTTTATCTCCAATAGGAGCTGCATGGATGAAATACAATGAGTTATAAGTTGTACAACCAATAATTCATAACCATCAACTTCATGTGCAAACCACATAGTGTTTATAAGGATTACTCAGGGTGTAACAGGTAATATTTGAGACTTTTGATATTGAAATCCAGTTCCACTGATTGAGTGGAAGCAAAAACCATTCAACTGTTTGGCTAAAAAGTTAGCGTGACGGACTAAGCTGTAATTTAATTGTGAGGGGAAAAAAATCCAATGTAATTTATTGCATAGAAGACAGTACAAACCAAAGATATGTCATGTTTTTATGCCATGTTTCGTCTGTCCACTTTATTTAACTTGTTATTATACATCCATTTATGTATTTCTGTTCTGCAACATATTCCAAAAAAAGAAAAGTAAAACAGGAAATTCTATGTTGCCAGTCCTCACAACACTTAAAATATGTTTTGGCACCGAGTTCAGGAGACATCTTGTCTCATTCTCCCTGATAAGTGTGCACCAGTATGTGATTGCAGTTCTTATTCCAAAATGATCCAACATTTACTACTGAGGGCAGGTCAGGACTGCAGGTAGACCAGTTCAGTACTGGGATGATTGAATCAGTTGTATATACATGATGGACAGATTTAATACAATCGTAACACTGTTGATGCCTACTCATTTGGAAGAAGGGTTTTTTTTTTCAATTTGAACCGTTTCACCGTTGAAATACTCAGTAATCCTTAACTTGTTCAGTTTCTAACAAAAACTTACCTGCCACCGTCCAGTTTTGTTCAGCTGAACACATGTTTCAGAAACATCATACACCACATAAACGAACATTATTGTGTATGTATGGTTATTTTTTTCCCGCTGATCCAATCGTGAAAAGGTTTAAACCGACCCTCTAGATCGAATTGAAATTTCTTTCCAATTGAGGCCGATTGAATCAGTTGACATGTTTATATGATGCATTTTTATTCTAATCGGACGTTCGATTGGATCAGAAGTGCTCCAGGTATAGCTGGTGCACGATCAACTTTTTAGTGCTGTAGCTCCATATTGTAATGCCTCAACAGTTTCTAATCACTGTTAGTGATTGACAGTTATTGATGCAGTTCAGTTCAAGATGATGGGTTAGACTTTTTCTTTTACCCCTTAAACATTGAAATCCCTCTAAATTTCATGAATAGATCAACAATATCCTGCACTGTAGAGGGAGATCTATGTAATCCCCTCCAACTTTTAGTTGAGGAACAATGTTTTCAAACAGTTAATGCTTTTTTCAAAGTTTGTTGACGAACTAGATCATAATTAACATCATGGTGTACCTCCTTTCAGCCTTAAATTGCCCTTGTTTCACCTTTTTTAATGGGTTGCCTGTCTGAGATGCAAAATTGGGTCAATGTAAACAAATAAAATTGAGTTAATGAGAAAACATGACATCTTGAATATTATGTGTAATGAAATAAAGTCGAAGGAGATGTAATAATCATTTGAATTTTCCATACGATCCCAACTACTTTGTATTTCTGCTTGTCCATTGAAAACTTAACAAAATGTAAATGCATGGAAGGATCTATTGATAGATTTTAGAAAAAAAAAAAGCATCATACATGTTTTATTATATGTGAATGCACCACAAACTTGTGTTTACCTTTTGCTGGAATCTCTGGTGGTTTCTCCTCCTGGTAGTCTCTACTCCTTTTCTTTCTGTACCTCCTCTGCTTCTTTGGTAGAGCAGGAGAGAGACTGACCACACTGGTGACTGTCTCCCCTGAGCTGGAGTAAAAGCAGATTAGCAGATATTCAGTGCATTCGAGTGCTTTTATCACAGCTGCCAACAAGAAGATTATCAGGAATTTAAGTGTCCTGCCTGAAAAATCGTACCTGTTTTGTGGGCTTTTGACCAAGTGGTAATTATCTGCAGAGATATAAAACATATTTTAGTTAAAGTGCTGATAGATACAGAAGAAGAAGTAATGATAAAAAAGTAAGTGTGTCTTCTGACCTTTTAGCCTTTGCTTCCTCTGTATGAACTGGCATGTTACCGTCACCGTGAACATGCACATGCACAGCAGACCCACTGAGCAGATCAACACTGCACACAGGTACACATCTAAAAAACACACAAACATTTACACATGCAACAGCATAACAACCACATTTGTTTCATTGTGTGCAAGAATCTGGAAGAAGGAAAAAAATGTGGGATCTGCTGAGCTATTTTAAGCCACTCAAGTATATCCTTAGGGTCAGGCTATTTTTGTCAAGTCCACCACAAATGTGCACGCACAAAAATATACTAAAAATATCACAACGTACCTTCAAACAAACTCCACAAGCTCTCTTTAGCCTTGGTGGCCGGTAGAAGATGCACTATACAGAAGAAAAAGGAGAGAGGAGAAACATGTGAAGTCCATAGTCATCACTGTGGCTTCCCTGCTGCTTGATTACATGTCGGCTTGAAGTTTAAATAAAGCTAACTGGGGGAAGACTGGGAGCTAAGTTTGCTTACTCCCTGACCGATTGTCTCTGATTTACTGTCTACATGGTTTAACTTTGCTGGGTGAAAAGGATAAATATCTCATTAACCTCGTCATTGTTGTTAACTTTTGTCTGAGACACAGCCATGAGATGCAGAGTACTATTATAACAGTGAGGGTAGGTATGTTTGGAACTGTTGCACCTTTGAATTGTTTGTTCATCGATATGTTTTTGGGCAGTTTAAACTTCAAAAAATGGGATTTGCTTCCCTATCTGGTCTCTGTAGTGTCAGTCATTTGCTCCTCTTTAACTAAATGGAAGATGAAAAATGTTTAAGATACTCTTTTCATTTCCAGACAATAAACATAGTTTCTGCCAGATATCTTCCATAAACTCAATTTGACATCACATATTGCTGCTGGTAACTTCAGCATAGTGTTAAAGATGGACTATTTAGTGCCGTGCCACAAGAAGCTCCAGCAGGGTGAAAAATTGCTCAGATAAAAAGATAGAAGAAAAGAATAAACAGAGAAGAACAGAATGAACAGCATAATAATTATTTAAGATGTTAAGTAATATAATTAAGTCTATGTTAATGTGGCAATTTTTGATTATCACTGGCAGATTTTATCATATGTAGCCAATTTATGTTAGCTTAGCTAGTTAGAAATCAGCCTCTAATGTTTTATCCAAGACCCGTATTACATCAAAAAACTACAAAGGATCTACAATAAACTTTATTTTACACACGTGATATTTGTAGTTTCTGTTAATGTGGCTTTTTTTAAATGATTGACACATTTTTTTCTGTGAAGCTAACAGGCTAATTTATGTTAGCTCACCTGGTTAGAAAATAAGCCTTCAGCCGACTTTCTGTTGTCCAAGACGGCTCAAAATAATTCGAAACCCAACCAAAGTCAATATATTCTTTTTACAGCTTTCATACTAGACATGTATAGTGCCTTTAATGATCATTTATTATAATAATAATCTATAGCCTACCTATATAATAATAATCTATCTTTAGTGTTGACAGATTTTATTAGATGTAGCAAACAGGCTAGTTTACATTAGCTCAACTGATTAGAAATCACCCTTTAGCTGACTTTGTATTATACAAAACTAAACAAAAACCCAACAATTTACTTATTATCTTACATATTTGATATTTATAGTGTCTTTTAATGTGACTTTTTCTAACTGTTACAGGCAGATTTTATCTAATGTTTCAACAGGCTCATTTACATTAGCTCACCTAGTTAGAAAATCCGCTTTTTGATGACTTTCAAGTATCTCATACAGTTTATATTTCTGTTAGCTTAGCTAGTTATGATGCGTTCCAATTATCTCATAATTCTGAGCACCCGAGAGTAGGTAACGTTATTACCAGGCAGTCTTTTGTTTTTTATTGTCTTTGTTGAAAATGCTCATGTACGGGTAGGTTACGTCATTTTAGAAATGCTGGAATGGGTCAGCAATCGAGACTGATTGTAAAGCATCCATAGAAAAGGCATTCCTTTTCACCTTTATCCATCCCAAAGAGACCTATCAGTAGTATGTTTTTCAGTGTTAAGCAACTTTCTTTCACTTCCTTTGTACAATATCTTGATACATGGGTGACTTGACATCCCAGGACACAGTAAGATTATAATGCTTCAGAAATCAAGTATGAGTACCATTGGAGAACTCAATTCTGTGTAATGAGAATCCCAGTTATGCGCTGTCAGTGTCCAAAATTATGGTAAAAACATGTTTCCCATGCTAAATGTGAGATATTACCCCACACACTCACTAATTTCTCCACCCTATCTGACCACAGGAGTCTTAACACTGCTGTACTCTTGCTGAGTTTGGAGCATGAAGCCCATGAAGTGACACCCACTAGGACATCTTGAAATACCAAAACCACCAGCAGCTGACGACGGGCAGGCTCGCCTCCACGCCTATACTGGAGTCTTTCCCACAAGCTGACTGGCTGACTGACAAACCAGCAACTATGCCAGCAAGCATGCCTCCCACGATCCACAAACAATATCTGAAGGTGGATAGAAGCAGGAAACATTTTTTTTGCTGGGTTTTGGGTATAAATTATGTACTTGTTAAAAAATAACAACAAACATGAACCAAAAGGAAAAAAATAAATAAAATCAAGCACACCATTTACAACATGTATTTCTGTAAAATGAAATTAGATTTGAAGCCAATGTTGTAAAAGCACAGCCTAAATAATAATTAGAGGGTGTCAAACATCATATAAAGTAGATGAATGTTTTCTGAAAAGCCTCCTGTTCTAAGGGAAACCTAGAATAAATCCACGAAAAAAGCTTCTGCAAAATGCAACATTGGGTTTTGGTCAAGAAAAACTTAAAAGACCAGTAAGTCCCTCTGTGAATTTGGAATGTGTGAAACCACAAACCCTACAATATAAAGTTCATACTCTTTGGAAACACTGCCAGTAATTATTTTTAAAGGTTAGATTGGATTACTGTCAGATTGTAATGGAAATATCCTCCATGTAGGCCTACCCAGAAATAGATGAGCCAGTTCAGTGGTCTTATTACTAAAACTAGGAGATAATTTTACCTGTCTAAATCTGTGATAAGATTAATGATTCTAGTATAATGCTTAGTATAATGGTATAATATCTGATCATATTTAAAAAAAAATCACAATGCTGTGAAAAAAAAAATTTTTGACAATGGGATTTGTTACTAATAACCAAAATGTATCAAAAAAAATTAGGCTCTTATTTGGATGTGTTCCAAATTCTTTAATTACATTTTGTTTCACATTGAAGATAGAAGGACAATCCTGACTACTTTTGAAGTAGGCCTGCACAGCTGATTTAAGAATCTGCCTAAATGAGAATCCAGCTAAAGCCACTCAAGGTAGCAGGGACTACATGAGGCAGGGTGGGGATTGAACCCTCGACCTCCCAGGTGAGAGTTGTGTACACTGACCAGTCGGCCAAAGGGATATCACCATGGCCAAGTAACCAGGGCACATGATCAACCCGAGTCATAGTGACAGGACCATCACTGTCACATTAGCATATTCATAGATCCTCATAAAATTTTTTCCAAGGGAAAAAACTTGTAAAAAATTTACTATTTTGAGTGTGGTGTGAGTGGTCATTGCTGGAGCAGACCTTTAAGTGAGGAATTGCTTACTGTAATATCTAACACTCAGAACAGTGCAATCCTGGAAAAGATTTTTTCAGCTAAAACCTTAAATTAGCATATTCATAGATCCTCATAATTTTCTTAATGGCAAAAACTTCAAAATGTACAATTTTTGTAATTGCAATATTTAAATCAACACATTCAAAATAGTGCAAACTTGTATTTTCGGCTAAAGCTACAAGAGAGGCTAGCTGGTTGGCAGGCAGAGTAATGGGTAGGGGCTAGATTAGCATATTAATAAATCCTTGTAGTTTACAGAAAAGTAAAATACAAGCACCATACAGCCAAATCGTGTATCAGTGTTGCATCACGGTGCATCTGTTTGGTTGTTAAGTAATATAGCCTAGCTTAGCCACCACTGTTTTCATATATTAGCTGCTTTTGACATCAAGCATCTGAAAAGAGTAAATAATTTAAAAAACAATTGTATTCATAAATGTTTTTAAATTACTTTATGTCCTTAAACAAATATTTGTCTGGCTTATAGTCTGCCAGTACTATATACATACTGTATGTAGACTCTTATACGATTTGCAATGATTGTGTGAAAGGCTAATTTGACTTAACTATAACTATAGCTTCCCTTTTACTTTGCCACCATTTTTCAGGAGAATGATAAAGCCACCAATGCAAGTTGGTGAAAGACAGCAGTATTTGTAGTAAACAGCATCAGATGTAGTGGTGAACAACACAACCTCAGAATCTCTGTAGATTCTGTGTGAAATATTTCTCCAGTTTTCCCAAATGGCAGATGATTGAATATAGCCCCACCATCTCCTTCATAGTGAATTATTTACATTGTAAATCATCATCACATCTTAGACATTCATGTGTTGTTTTTGCCTCAGGTTCTGTGTGGCTCTGTCGGTGCAGCAGCTGTACATACTGGAATAATTACAAATTTGATAAATCTGCTTTGCCGCTTGCCATGAAACTGTCTCTTATTCACAGAGGCACGGGGGCCACCGTGGAAGGAGTCATCAAACTCCTTTTTGTCTGTCAGAGGCACAAAGTTGTATTCAGTTACAGACAGTGTTCCATACTTGTGGCTCATTTCTGGTCCCAACAAACCCAACCCTGTAAACATCATTGCACACACATTGACTGGACTGAATAATGATCCTCTGTGACTGAATCAGTCACTGCTCTAATCTGCTGTATTGTAAATGGCTGCAGATGAATGTAAGTACACAGCCACATCAACAAAGCTTTTAATAATCCACCCCCTTACTTCCTGAATCTTTTCTTTTAGGAGTCGGCATCTTTTTTTTTGCACACTTACTCGCTGTGTTTCTGTGTTGCATAGACATAAACAGACCTGTTTTGTTGGACTATAAACTAAAAAAAATAAATAGACCTGTGGATTTTAAATTCCCTTACTATATTTAAAGCCATGACACATCCATGTGCTGTATATAGTTTTTCCACATGTGTTCAAGGAATACCTAAGAATTTAGTTTACCAAAAGAAAATCTGTCTCCACACTATTCGCCTCTAGCGTCTCTGGAAGTGTTTATTTTAGCAGTAGTAGTAGGAGGAGGAGTAATGGAAGTTTTGTGGATGAGGCAGATTGTAGAAACACCTGGTTGCCTGATGTTCCCCCTTCAAGAATTTCATTAGTTTGATGTTGCAAAAACACACACAAACACGTGTGTTTGCATGTGAATTTTAGGTTATTGTCTCATTTGAAGTTGGGACCAGAGGCAAACCCTCCACAGGTAGTTTCCATGTTTATCTAAAGTTTGTCATTTCTGTCAGAGTGCAGCGGTACTGGGCAGAAATTCCACAACCTACTGCTCCACTGGGCAGAAAGAGGGCAATTTTCCTTTGTTTACAGAGCAGCTTTACATTTAGCCAAACCAGATCTGGTGCTGTTTATTTGTTCTCCAAAGCTACAGATGAGTCTTTACTAAAATGGCCCCTGGGTTTCTGTGTGCTAAAATCTTACTCTGAGTTTTGAAGTTGAAAAGGTGGTTTAAGTATGAAGTAATGCACATATGAATCTTTTTCCTCACAGTCTACAGTGAACAAGGTCCTTGTGAAATGCTTGAAACACCCCCCCAAAAAACACCGGCCATCTGTTCTGTATCAACCCTGTAAGTAAAGACACCCAAACTGGCATGCACTGAAAAATTAGAGCAATAGCTTTTTATAATAAACCCAGATCCAGACCCAGTATGTTTAACTTAATGTGTTAATTTGTGGAGGTTTTTTGAAAAGTCAGTAGTAAAACACTAAATTTCCGTTTGTCGCCCATCAGCTGACTTAATGAGCTCATCAGGTTTACTATTCATACAGTATTTTGCACTTTATGTCCTAATTTCAGTATTCATCAAAAAAAAAAAAAAGACGCAGTAAGTTTTTTATTATTATCACTGAAACCATACCGGACTGGCGCTTCCTTGGATGAAAATAACTTCCCACTTCCTCGACCACAATGTGTTAAGAGCCAGACACAGAACAGCTGCCCACTCGACTGTCACTGCAGACAAACGTTCCAGTTGGACCCTCCTATACAACTATTTCTTGTTCTGTCGAGTCTCTCTGGACCTTGTTCTGCTTTCAGGAAGGGAAACTCCATGTTGAGGCCAATGTCAACAGGTCTGGGTGGGGACTATGTGTCTGCTCTGATCAATACTCGGGCTCGAGACCCCGAAAGTAGCAGCATGTAGGAACATGTCCATGGAAAATGTGGAGAGACGAGATGGGAGAGTACAGTGAAATGTTAAGGCATTTAAAGAGAAAGTGTTTTTCAGATTGACATAAGGCTAGGTCTTAAAGTTAAGTGGGTACAACCTCAGATGGACCACAACTTGATTTACTGCATCTGTGCATGCTTCAGATGGTTGCATCTAAAGAAACCACAAGACTTCTGGGACAATGTCCTTCAACAGACAAGACGACACAGAAGATGTTAGACCATAATCCACAATACAATGCTAACTAAACCAAGCAAAGCATATCAACACAAACACCTCATACCAACTGTGAAGCACAGTGATGGAGGGTTGTTGTTTAGGGCTTGTTTTACAGGCAAAACACCTGTACTCCTTGCAGTTATTAAGTTCAGCATGAACTCCTCTTATACATAATACATGAAACAGCTTTATTAATACCCAAAGGATAAACTTCTTTGCCAGCAGTTCAGAGAAGACAATGACAGTAACAGAAACAAGCATGCTACATAGAAGACAAGCATAGTAGACATACCATATTCAAGAGTCTGAACTGTTTGCTAAAAAATAGCCAAAATTCATACAGAAAAGTCATGCAACTGGACAACGATACCAGAAAATCTATAACAGAATGGCTGAAAAAGAAAAAAATTCTGTGTACTGTAATAGCCGAGTCAAAGTTCAGACCTCAACCGAACAGTACGGAACCAAACTCATTGGTGGAAACGGGGATTTAAGGTCTGTGAATAAATAAATGCACACAAATATCAATCACATGAAGCAATGTTTTAAAGAAGACTGAGCTAAAACACGTCAACAATGTGAGAAACTAATATTGTCATACAGACAACAGTTACTGCAACGTACTGCTGATACTAGTGGTTCTACAAGCTAATTAATTGTGTTATAGTATTTCCAAAACTGCTCCCTCACCTTTTCCTTAGCTTCTTTTAAATACAACACAGTGTGATGTGGCCAATCTTCAATATGCAAAAAACTCCAAACAATCCAAAAGAGCCACAGACGCACCAAGTTTTGTACGCAAGAAGTCCAGTTTCCAGGCAAGATTCCATACGTTTAAAAAAGGTTTATTTTCCAAGCAGGTAAGCAAACATTTTCCAATGAGCTGTTTATCTCTGCTATGCTATGGTACGGTAAAAAAAACCTTACGCCTACCCCGGTGCATGCTGGTCCAAACCTAAGCGCCCTATTTATAAATATCCCTACAACTGGCTCATGATTAAACTAAAAAAAAAAAATCAATAATATTCTCTCAAAACAAATATCAAGATTAACCTAAACTAAATTACCCCAAAAAGTTAATCTAATACGATGATGAGATAAATAGCTCCTACACTGTGTATTAACATGTTTTTTTTTCCAGTTATCTGAGACTGATACCCAATTAAGATTTTAAGAAGACCCGTTAAGGACTAGCAAATCTGTTTAACTTCAATCGAAAGAGGTTGTATTTTCTTTTACGATTGTAAATTCTTGGGATTCCCTGGATCTTCTAATGGTATGTGTCAGATAGTGAAGTGGTTCCCAAACTATTTTCCTTGGGGATCCCCTTCACGCAAATAAACAAAAAAAATAAAACAAATTATATATATATATATATATATATATATATATATATATATATATATA
>JAOXYM010000023.1:18409186-18425558 GCA_028567055.1 Leptatherina wallacei
CAGGTCACATGATCCCATGAGAGACGGATCCGCTCCTGCAAAGTTACAATGTCTGGTTTCTGAGGAGGGCAGTCCCCTCCAAGCGCCGACATGTGTCAACCACTGTATTGACCCCAGAAATCATCCATTAATACTCACATTAGGCTGATATTTTGGTGAAAAGTTTAACTTTGGGGGGAAATTACAGGTTTAAGACCCCTAGTGGGCAAAAGTTACACAGTATCCCTTTAAATGATTCTATTTTTTTGTGTGTTTGCCATAGTTTGGTAGTTTATTCCATCAAATGTGTCCGTTCAAACATTACCATCTGGATCATCATGGACTGAAAATATGAGTGACTTGACAGGTTTAAGAAGAACCTATTAAGTCAATTTACATTGCAAAACAAAGATAAACACTTCTCAACCCAATACATGTTAACATTTAGTAAATAATTACTGTAAACTTATTTCTACATTAAACAGATCCAGTCACAATGATGAATACTTTGAATGGTTCTGGGTTCATGTTTTTCTTTGGATTGGTGCACACATGCTGATTTCCATATCAACATTATATTGCATCCATTTTTCCGCTTATTCATTTTATTTTATTTTTTTGGCTGTTGTTTGGCAGACACTTCAGTGAAGAAAATTTATCTCCAAGAAGGAATCTAGAGTTATAGATAGTCCTTTTCTGATCAATTCTTAGAGGTGCATTTATATAACTGAGGACATGGCAGGGCATTAGGACATAGGAAGAAATCAGAAAAATTTACGACACTCGTGAGCCAAGCACTCGGTCCCCAGCTGCTCTGTCAGTAGCCAAAATAAGTGGAGTGGTGCTGTGGGAGGTTAGGTATGACTGTAGAGGAGTGTTGCTGAAATAGTGCATACATGCTCAGCAAGTGCATATTTTACAATCTGAGCTTAGTCGCACATCTGTGCCAGTTCTGACACTTGCTCTGTTATTACTGTATAAGATGATTAATGAGATCACAGAAAGCTTCAACAAATTCAGCAGAAATCAACAAGTTCAGGTCAAAACCTTCTGAGAGACACAAGCTCCAGTAAACCTGACGGGTCAGGAGAAAATTTATAGAAACCTGTGTATATGTATTTGGCAACATCGGCTTAACACGTCCTGGGTGCTGGCAAAGTGAGTTAGATAAAGTTTCAAGTGACCAAAGTGTGACCTCTTACATAATGTGTAATGTCCAGCAAACAGAGCATGGTGAGTCTGACAATTTACTGAGGCTTTGACTCGTTGGATTAGTCAAGGTTCAACCAAAACTCTGCAAAGTGACAGCAGTGGTGCCTGTTTTTACATCCTATAACCCTACAAACTGGCATTGGTGGAGAAAAAAGGAATTCACTGCATGGATATGTTGATTTCATATAAAGGAGAAGTGACACTATTTCAGAATAAATAACAATTTTATTTTCAAAATAGTTATTTTAATGTATTGTATGGTGTTCGGGTCTGTGGGATCCATTTTCATTTTTTATCAAAAGAAAATGTATATAGTCAGTTATAACTCAAACTCAGTGGCCTTGGCTCATTTTCTGTGAAGAACATATATCACAAAACATTTTCAAAGTCCACACACTGTATACCCCCCCTACACATTTTTATTACATACAGGATGTTTGGGTCCAACGGACCCGGGGCTAAAAAAGTCAGAATATTGTTGGTCGTGTGTAGCTTTATCCTGTCCTTCTCTCCTGCCATTAGTATTGTTGCAACATTGTTGCAAAATTCATGCACCTGCACCATTTGCTCTCACATTCCCGTACATTTTATGCTCTTTCTCATGGGAACCAATCTTTAAATTTTCATACTCCATCCCACCTGCAAATTGGGGGTGGGATGTTAAACTTTTAATCTCAGGGGTAAAATACTTATGCATTAAAACGTAGCAGCTGTGGGCCACGGAATTCAAACTCTCAACAGAGGTCCCTGGGGATTCTAAGCAGAGTGCAAAACAGAGAGCACAGTTTATCAAACCGTGCACACTGATTGCGAAACGGAGAGCACAGTTTAATAATCCGAGTGCATGGATTACCGCCGGCTTGTTTTGTTTTTTTCTTTTTACCACTGACACTTACCGGACTCTGTATATTTCCAACTTGGAACTCAGAAAATCCGACCTCCAAGTACAAAACGAACGCACTATGTTGCCTGGGAATGTGAAAGAAACAAGATATTAACTATTAGCTTAGCTACAAGCTAATGTATAATGATCAGTTTGTTGAAGATAATTTTGTTGTTTGAATTTGAATATATCACTTTTTTCAATGATTTGTCATTAGATTGTTTGTATTTACAGACAAATCAGTATAGTAGTTATAATTAACAGTTTGAATATTGTAAAATCCAAAGCTGGGATAGCTAGCTCAACTGCATTAGTGGGAGTTAAGCTAGTTGCTTTTGTAACATTTAGCAATGGCATAAATGTGTTATGTGTGAGCTAAATATGAATGATAACCATATTCTTCATTAAATTAAAAGAAAAAAAATCTGAAGTAATTCTGAAATGATTTTTTTTTTTTAGCTTAAGCTAACTGGCTATTTCAGTGGCTAACTTATTTTAGCTTGCTTTCCTGCAGTTTATCTCCAGATTGTGATGAAAACATAATTTTTTCAATGCAAAGGGGACAAATCTTCCAAAAAGATTCATTTCTAAGGCTCCAAAATTATTACATATGCTTGCCTGAAAAGCTCATTATACGCTAACACTCAAAAGCATACGTGACATGAACATACATCTTAAATTGTGTAAAAGAGCAAAAAAAAAAAAAAAAGGGATTTGCCACTTTTTGCAACTAAAACGCACTTGTTGGGAAGTAGTCTAATGGGTGGATGATTGTCTGAAATCTATCATGTCACACAATAAACCAGCATTTGAGCAACATCCAACCCAACATTTTCTAAGGTTCTTCCATGTTTGTATTTTCCTGTCACTCCTGATTGAAAACTACGGTTGTAATTCCCCATTACATCACTAACAACCAACACAAAACAGTTGGTAATATGAAAGATTTCCTGCCTTTATTGTTGCAGTGCCATAATTCTGCTGCTTCAAAAATCATTATTACTAAAAAAAAGAATTTAAAATTACTTTTGTGATAACATCCTTTTTGCTATATCATTAATCATTGATAAATACAAATAGACAAGAGTGCTGAGATGGTGTGCTCTTACATTGCTACACCATCTCACCTGTTTCTGCAGGCTGCTGCAGTATACTCGCTCTTATTCATCCAGATACGTACAGTTTTTCATTTCCTCTCTTAATACCACGACAGGTTACTGCTGATGAGCAGAAAATAGTATTTAGTACAATATATTGTTCAGTTATTGTACTCACCAGTGATAAGAGCAGCCTTGAAAACAGTTGACAAGCACCCACGTGTTTGAATTGCCCTCATTTCTCTTGCCGTCTGATGAGTTAAATGACTTCTTGAAGCGCTCTGAGCCTTACAAGACAAGCAATTTCCTGAATTTGTGGGTTTCAGAAGCAGTTATGTGCCTGTCATGACTTTTCTGCTGTCATATAAGCTTTTCCTCCATTAATTCTTCAGTAATTTAGCATTGAATATTTTCCAGATTGATAAATATTTAGCTCAGCTTATGGGTGGTAAAAAAAAAAAAAAAGTCCAGCTAAGGAAAGTATTTACATTGTTCTCTAAATTCTCTGCACAGGAAGTGCTGTTTCTTTTTCTAAGCTTAAACAAAAGCGTATGTAAATATATGCAATTTCAGGACTTTTTAAAATTGTTTTCTGAATTGTGTCACCTGTATATTGAATGTGAACTCACATCACACACCAGTAATTGATGAGCAGAAGTAAGTGGTTGGTACTGATACTTGTCGACACGTTTAGTTAGATGCTGTCTGCTGATCTTGCGCGTGCAAAAAGATTTGCGGGCTAGACATTGGCACCACATGCAGGAGGCTTTTTAGATTGATTAGAACTGCCAAAAAGCTATGATAGGTCAAGGTCTCCACTCAAATAACACTGGACGCAACCCAGCAATGAGATGATTTGTGCATGCAATGAAGTTGGTTGGCTGCTATTTTACATGCATGTTTAACATATTGGCTTGTTTTTTTATAATAATATATAATATAATATAGGTGCTTTTTCAAGACCTTCCCTTATCAGTTCTGAGAGGCTTTGGTTCTGTGGTAGTTGCCCCTTATACAAATCAAACACTTACTATCTATGCAAGAAATAACATTTCTATCTACTGAAAAACACAAGATAACATCTGTCACATCTTCCACATGTACTCATTCACAAGGTTTCATGTCTACAGTGACCTACTTGGCATTTTTATTTTTTCAAGCGCATATATTTTCATTTCATATAAACCATTGCAGTAAAAATACACAAATATATGTATTTTATATGATGACACAATATGACCCATGAGTACTTATCTGTCAGTATATGATAATTAAAACACAAATATAGCTGCAAGACCCACTATTTTGTCCTGTTTTTTTACTTTCATGGAGATTGTTACCCTCACTGCCCCTTAGCTATGCGTGTTCTGACTCAGGTGTCTTGTCTGGTCGAACAGTCCCGACGGCCAGTTAACCCCTCCACCTGCCTGTCCCATTTCTCAGCAGGCATGAAGCAGCATGAGCCAGGATGCTTGTTTGCTCACAGAGATTTCACAGCCAGCCAGAGCACATGTGGGTGTCAGTCATAATGTTACAGGCAAAGAATACATCAAGATTTGAAGACACTAGACTTCTTAGCTGTTTGTTGTTCGGCATGCACGGTTAATGATACTCTGTGCTCTCTCTCTCTGAGCTGTTCTTCGTCTCTGTTGTCCAAAATCAGTCCTGAAAAAATAACATACACATATTTCAACAAGCAAACAGTTCATCCCCTTTGATGCCATCAGATGAAGAAAATATGTATTTGACATTAAAGGAAAAATGCTTTTTTAACATGTGCAACATCTATAAATATAAGTCTTCTGCAGACTAATATTTGTATGTATTACAAAGAAAACTGACACTGGCCCTTATCTTATTTGTTTAAATCATCTAATTTGTTTCCTTATGTGACAAACACTCACTGGCCACTTTATTAGATACACCTGTTCAGCAGCTTGTTAACATAAATATCTGATCAGCCAATCACATTGCAGCAACACAATGCATTTATTCATGTAGACATAGTCAAGACAACTAGCTCAAACTGAGCATCAGAATGAGGATGAACGGGGATTTAAGTGACTTTGAACGTGGCATGGTTTCTGATCTACTGGGAATTTCCACACACAACCATCTCTAGGGTTTACAGAGAATGGTCTGAATAAGAGAAAATATCCAGTGAGCAGCAGTTGTCTGGACCAAAATGTCTTTTTGATGTCAGAGGAGAATAGGAAGACTGGTAAAAAGTCAACAGTAACACAAATGATGACTGGTTATATAACCAATGTATGCAGAATAGCATCTCTGAACCTTGAAGCAGATGGGCGACAGCAGAAGACCCCACCGGGTGTCACTCCTGGAATCTCTGCCCCGAGGAATTAAAGTTCTGAAGGAAAAAGGGGCTCCGACCCAGTACTAGCAAGGTGGACCTAATAAAGTGGCCAGGGAGTGTACATTTTATATAGTGTTTGATTAACCTTATTTCAGCACTCTGATCGAGACAAGTGTAAGGTTTGACTGTGTGAAAGGTGCGGGTTGTTCGCTTTTGAAATACAACAGGCTAACATGTAGCGCTCATACCGTGTCAAGCAGACTGCTCCTCATTAATGATCATCTCATCCTTTCCAAACATTATTTTGACCAATAAATATTCCCATAAAAATGTTGTTAAAAAGTAGTTAACAGATCATATTTTGATTAACTGTAAATAAATAGGTAAGAGGTAATAAGTTGTGCCACACAGTGATTAAAGCCTTTCTGGAGACTGATGGGGGTCAGCCATCACATAAACTATCCACTGACTTCCGAATCACAAAGCGTAAACAAAATGTCCCCTTCGTTTCAGCTTAATCTCACAGCAACAACAGCTGCATCAGTCCTAAAACTAGACCTTCCAGTCACACATGTCCACAACATGGCCTTGTAAACACAGCTTGAACAACATAATGAGCCCAACCCTGCCACAGTCATGCCAGTCAGCAGATGTCTGCCTCCAGCTACCAAGCTCCCCTTCAGGGACTGTCACGCTAATCCAGACTCATCTAAGGCAATGGGCTATATCAGAGAGCTTGTATTCTGGGTGACTGAGGCAAAATGAGTTAGCTGCTAAAAATTTGCCAATGATGTAACCAGGTAAGACCACCCAACCCCCTTTGGATTGTCCAAACTAATCAATGCCACCACTTCACTGACAAGAAGGCCCTGTCATGTTTTTAAAGGTGCCAGACAGTAAAGAAAGGGTTCATGCCACAGCCTATCAGCGCTCACTGCTTAGTTACAAAAATAACCAATGACAGTGTCCATTTCATCCCACTGGCCTGTCTTGCCCTGCCACTCGACACCCACTGGTTATTCCAACATGAGCTAGCTAGCCAGGTCCTGTGTTTCTGCTCAGTTTGGCCACACTGACTTGTGTGTCTATTTTGGTATCTTTTGAGCTGGTGCTCAGGAGCCCGGCCACACCAGTGCATCTTAACATGGATCCAAGGGCTTGACTCACTTTGGTGAGTTTTCATTGTTTCTTCAACTTGACCAGAAAAACCTCAGATAAAAGTTTAACTGGAGTATTCTCAGCAGGTGGTACCGCACTGGTTTCTCTGGTTCTACACTGAGGATTGTGTCTGATAGCAGCACTCAGCATGAAAGACCCATAAAGAAGGTGAGAGGAGAGAGTGAATTGATATATGACTACAGAGAAATAAAAGACTAAATATGAGCTGTCATAAAACTTATATTTTTAGGTTAAACCCTCATTTGCAAAATGGGTAGAAGAGGGCATTTTTGCATGTCTATGTTTTCCTGTTATGAAATGATTGTGCAAAAATGCTGTCACATCTTTTTATTTGTATTTATACAAATACAGGAAAAAACACTTATCATTATGCTCTAATGATGGAGCCTTCATACAGTATAGTTAACTGTGCAACCTCATTCCTTAGGTATAAATACACAAGCAGATGCTGGGAAAGTACCGTGGTTGCTAACTGATCTCAGGTTATGAGAGCTGGAAGATTGTTGGCGACTGAAGTGTCCCGGAAAGCCAAAATATTCAGTAAGTCTGGCTTGAGATACAGTAAAGTCACTCGGTTCTATCAGTATTATGAGTTAGGATCAAATAATGATAAGAAATGTTTAGAAATCTGATGAATATGATGACTATTTGTCTTACTGAGGTGTCTTTCTTTCAGCCATCTTTGCCTTTGAATGTGAATGTTTATTGACACCTGAGAAGATTTTCTGATTCAATGCACAATTCATTCACAATGTTTATATTTGTCTGAATCAGACTCATATTTTTATGAGGTGAATGATGGTTGCGTGGGCAGTTTAATCTTTATGTTGCGTGTCAGTGGCTATGCTCTCAGGTCAGGCCATATAAATGGGTTAATGAGCTATTCTGAGAGCTCACCCAGTTAGCTAAAGTAAGCTACAGTAGAGCAGCTGCTGTTGAAGTGGACTCTGACACATGTGATTGATTACATTTCCTGCTGTAAACTTGCTGTTAAGAATATAGTTTTACAGTTTTGCAGGTGAACTGTCTGCTTGTTAGATAAATTGACTGTAATAGCAACAAAAGAACTTTCATGTGAAGGATGTGATTGTGAGGGGTATGCACGCTTGCGAAACAATAGCAATGTTCAGTTTTTCCCATAAACTCAGAAGAGCTTTTCACACAGCCTCCAACTCTATGTTTAGTGCTTAAGGCACACACTGCTTAAAATAACCCCGCACATGGTCTGAAGTGTTTGTCTACTCCCTGCATAGTTACAGCATAGCCCAAGTCACCGCATGTTGTATACATAAAGGTCATCAGTGCAACTTCAAGAGCCCAAAACCATTTATAGTAACCATGACAATTAAATATATATGTCATGAATGTCTGAACTGATAACTGCTTGCTTTGTGTGACTCAGTAGGATAGTTCAAACACTAATGCTGATTTCGCTGACTTCCTCGTAGGATCTCAACTCTTCCTTGATGTTGGCCAGAGCTGAAGCAGAAGCAAAGGATCTGAAGCAACAAAGGAAGAACAACTGGTGATGACAAAACAGAGAGACAACTGCTGACATCATGAGCTGCGTGGAAAAGCGACACATTAACCATCGGATGGGGAGCATGCTGCACCATCGCTTCCCTAACGACTTCACCGACATGTTCATGGACGAGACGGATCGAGAGGTCAGCACCCTCACCGATAGAGCCTTCCGTAGCCTCTGTGTTGGAGACGACGCAGTTTACAATGACGACTTCTTGTATGGATACTCACCTTTCAGCTGCCACAAACCTCTGGCCGGGGAGCCTCTTAAAAAGAATCACCATAAGGAATCTAAAAAATCAGGGCAACACAAGCATGACAAAAGTGATGCTCAGAAGAACATATCCCACATGTCGTCATTCCTCAAGGCACTGAGCGTTGCAGAGGAAAGCTGTGAGGGGATGTTGATTAAAAACGGAGGGGTCACGGACACTAATGGGGAATCGTGGGATAAGTCTGCACTTCGCAGCATTCAGAGGGAGTTATCAGAATTCTCCACAGATTATCACACCGGTCTCACTGATAGACATTATAAGGACCTTTTGCGGCATCAGTCTGGAGATGGTTTATCAAACAAAACGGCCAAAGATGCTGGTCTTCCCTCTGGGAAATCAACAAAAGTTAAAAATGGGAAATCCACGGTCAAATTAAGAAAACTTAACATCAAAAACTTTTTCCTCCACAGTGAGTTCAGTCCTTTCCAAACATGGGGAGACTTTAACCGATACCCCTTTGGCCAAGAGGATACAGTCTCCACTATTTTCTCTGCAGATAATGTGCCTAAATGGTACGACATGCCGTTTTACAAGGAGCTAACTGAGGCCCATAGAAAACAGACTCTGCATACAGAAGAGGAACAGACATGCCACAAAGAAGCAGTTGAGCCCTCTCCCCCCGCTGCTCCTAAACCCATCCCTCCCCCTCCACCCCCAAAGGTTCTGCCAAAGCCTTCAGCCACTCCTGCAGAGAAGAGGTGCTCTTCAGATGTAGGGGATGGGACTGCTGCCCCCTGGAGGCGCAACAGGTCCAGGGCGAAAAGTGCTATTCCAGCCAGCCAAGCTGGGATAACACCTCAAGAAAGCAACTCAAAAGCAGCTGTTGAAAGTCTTTTGTTGATTAAAAGGGAATTTAAATCTGTGGAGGTCAAAGCAGTCGAAGAGGCCAACTCTTTGGCTTCTACTCCATTCAGCATCTGCCAGCTGATGACTCCCCTCATTCCCTCCAGACAACCGACAGAAACGTCAGAAATCCTCCAAACCGTCCTTTCGCCCTCAGCTCTCGATCTCCCAGGAAGGCCTCACTCTGAGGCCAAAGTGACTCCTGAGCTTCCAGTCAAGCGAGAGAGCTACAAATCACTTGCCTCCAGCATCCTCTTTAACCTGAAAGACAACAGGAAAAGGGTGAAGAGCCGTTACAGTCCACCCAAATTCAAAACTTTAGAGCTGCCCGAAGGTGACGCCCAATCCCCTCTGTCCGATAATGTGAAACAAGCTGGCTCTGAAGGCAATGCATCTGGCTTAAGCACACCTGCCATTTTGAAAGATGGACTGACCATTTGCAGTCCGATTTCAGAAACCACTAGACCCTCAAATGTTGATCTTACAAAGCACGATAGTGACAAGCCTCTGTCGGATGATTATTTGTTAACAAATCTACTGCACACTAAACGGGAGGCTGTAGGTAGGAGCAGTCATGGAGAAGAAAACCCCATTTCCCCATTTAAAAACTCAAAAATAAACAAGAGCCCTATGGCGCAAAAGCAAAACTACCCCTCTCTTAATTTGTATAAGAAATCCAGTCCTGGTGACAGTGACATGAAATATCTTCAGGTCCCTCAGAGTGCCAGCACTCCTGCACACTCTGATCTAACAACTGAGACGAAAGACAAAATGCTCTCTTCAAAAGCTGTGCCAACAAACACAGGGCTTTCACCAGGTGCTTTAAATGTCATCAAAGATTATTCACCAACAATTTCACCCCACGCACCACAGAAAGACAGGCTCCCATCAGAAGGAAAACGACCCCCAAATGTCCCAGAGAAAACAAAAGGCCTGGTGAAAGACACAAAAGTAAAAGACTTTGGAATTCAGCCGACTCTTAGGGAAAAAGAGGCAGGTGGCCAAACCATGAGTACTAAAGATGTGATCAGAGCAGCAAGGGAAGCAATTAATGCAGCCAAAAGTAAAGCTCGATCAACAAATCCTTCAGATAGCATCAGTAAAAACACGTCAGACACAGAAGAACTGAGGCAGAAAGAAATGGATGAGAAAGTTTTGAAAGAAAAGTTAAGAGGCAAGGAAGAAGGTTCAATACCAGAAGGTGACGACGTTTTATCTCAAAATGAAGCAACTAGTACGACACTGGCTGGCAAAATTAACGTTAACAAAGAGCCTCCTCCAGTTCCAAAAAGAAACTTTACTAAATCCGATATTCAGCTATCTCTTGACAAACAACAAACACCTAATTCTGACAGAGATTTAACCCCAAAAGAGAGGGAACATGTCCAGAAACAAGGCAAACTCAAACATGTATTCTCAGCCAGGCTTAACAGTTACATAAAAAATCAGAGATACTCAGCGACGAATGATGAACAATTAGAAGAGTACGAGGAAGGCAGTGAGAATATGAACTTGAGGACAGAAACAGATGAAAAGAGTACGTCACTTGGAGAAATGCAAGACAGCGAGCATATAGTCAATGACTTGCAGGCTTTAAAAGAGCTGGAGAGAGCAAGGCTTGGTGATCGCATGCTGGAGAATGCAAAGAAAAAACTAGAAGCTATTAAAATAGATAAGGAGACGAAGGCTAAGAATGATTTGATCTCTAGAGAGCTTCGGAATATAAAGAAAGGCATGTTGTCCATGCGGGGAAACACTTCGGCAAAGAGAGAGATATTTACAAAGGAAGGAAGCAAGGAGCAGAACAAGCAGGACGCTTTCACCAAGTTGGACAGCAATGTTGTTGTGAACAAAGCGCTTATAAATGACAATTATGACAAAGCCAAAATGGCGCTTGAAGAAAT
This sequence comes from Leptatherina wallacei, assembly GCA_028567055.1. Classification (NCBI taxonomy): domain Eukaryota; kingdom Metazoa; phylum Chordata; class Actinopteri; order Atheriniformes; family Atherinidae; genus Leptatherina; species Leptatherina wallacei. The sequence continues at coordinate 18,420,397 of JAOXYM010000023.1, forward strand.
CATCTCCGAACGGGAGAGGAGAAGGAATAAATTCCCAGAGGAGGATGCAAATCCAACATCTGAAGAAAATATAAGTGACATAAGTTCTGAAACATTCGTACAGCAAGGTAAAAAAGCTACTAAAGGCTGTGTTATGGAAGTCAGAGAGAAACAAAATGGCAGCACTTCTTCATTTAATGAGACAGACCTAAAAGAGAGATTAGGTGATTTGAGAGACCATAAACAGGTGAGACAGATTTTATCACAAACTGAGCCTAAATCTGGTGAGAGCCACAGATCAGGTGGCAGGATAGCATTACCAGGCATAAACAAATCTGGCAATGAGTTAAACACACTTTTAAATGAAAAAGCTAAACATACAACAGATCAATTAAATGATAAGCCTCTTGATTTTAAAGAAATATCAAGACAAGTGCCTGAGAAAAGTGGAGAGTACTTAAAGAATGAAAGTCAAGATAAAAAAGTATATACTCCTCCTGTTCCTCCCAGGAGCAAAAAAGGTGGTAGTAAGAGAGATGGAGGCTCTAACAAAGTGAAAGATAATGAGGTTGAAATAGTCTTTACCAAAGATAGAAACTCTGAAAACCATGAGGAACCATTAAGTGAGACAAGAACAGGCTCAGAAATACAAGAAGTAAACAGTGAGGAAGTTTTAATAAGTCAAAGTGAAATAAAAGATACACAGGATAAGAACAATTATGACAATTTAAAATCATTTTCTAATACGAATACAACTACAAGCGAACCTGTTTTAGTTTCAAACTATGCACAACCTGAAAATACTTTCTGTTTGTCACCAAAGCTGAGAGCAAATGAAACTATGCCAAACAACCTGCAGATCATTACGAGCCCCACAAGAGAAGTCAAAACTGAAAGCAGCAATGCTAAGACACAGGAGACGTACAACATAAAGCCAAAGCCTCCTTTAAAACCAGACCATTCAACCACAACAGATGACAATTTGACCAAGAGTCCCAAAGCAGAAGAAGATCCCGGCACACTCAGGAATGAGGATGTAAATGAGGAAACAGAACCTCTCAGTGAAACCCCCAGGAATATATTATCACCTTTGCTACTTGTAAATGGTAACAGCGTCCCTCAGAGCCCACCTGATCAAGCTAGCTTGTCCTCAAAATCCTCCTACTTCTCAGTGGACAGTGCACTGCACAGAAACACTGAGACAGAGTCAAATGTCTTCCACTCCTTGGAGAACTTGACTGGAGACGTGGAGGAGATTGACGAAGTAAGGCAGATTACATCCCGGAAGGATTCGGACAGAGCAGAGATGGAATATTATTCTTTGAGTGATCACGAAAGCGAGGTGGACGGTTTAAAGCAGCCAATGAAATCTCCTCAAAAAGAGCCAGAGTTACAGTCCAAATATAGCGCACATAGAGATAATGTTACTATGGGTCACAGAACAACTCAAGAAGAAAATGATTCAGCAACAATGTCGCCCACTAACACTTTGTCGCCAACTTTGGAAATTCCCGCCTTATTTAAAGTCAAAGATAATACTTTCAGTCATAAGCTGAAGAAAGTTTTACCACCTTGGTCACCAAGAGGGGGTCTGAATGGTTCAGAGAAGGTAGAGGAGGAGGTACATAAAGGACAGGAAAAGCCTGAGTCCCCGCTGGCTGAAATTTCCACAAGCAATAGCTTTGTAACTCTGGAAGAAATGTTTAACCCTCAGGAGATTTTATCAAACCGATCACCCCTTTCACCTTCAAATCTCCAAAGCGAAAAACCAAAGAAACCCCAAGTTGGAGATTTGCTCACTATCCCACCAGAAGAAGACAAATTTTCGAGGGTGACTCCATCATCTGAAGGTGTAGAGAGCTTACCAGCCAGCACAGCTGACATAGCTGATGATACAGCCCTGAATGCTGAGAGCGAAGGGCCAAAAGTTCTCAGCGAACGGTCAGGGTCCACCTGTAGTGGTAATGACAGTCAAACAGGCCTGCTCAAGCCACCGACAGTCTTACCCAAATCTGACAAGGCAGTTCAAAAAGCCATTAAGCTGACAAATAGAAGAATGAGGAAGGAAGAGGCTCAGAAGCTGCCCCACAAGTCATCTCAAAGCAGCAACAAACACAAAGCAGATAAACACAAGAGTGATAAATCAGAACAGAAAAGCAGCAGCAGTGCTAAAACTGGCAGGAGTGGCGAGAAAAAACATAGAGGAAAAAATGAAGATTGTCATCGTCACAAAGAAAGTCACCACAGTAATGACAGCAACGGAAAAAGTGAGTTACAATCAAGCTACAATGAAAATCACCATCATAACCGAGCAGAAATGACCCCCATGACTCGGAGACAGAGCCGTGATTCAGTGGAGAGAAATAACCAGAGCCGAGATGCACAACCCAGTGTGGCATCAGAGAGACAAGGCCGCAGCAGCAACAGACACATTCGAGATAAGCCAGAGCAAAGACATTACAGCAGTGATAGGGTCATCAGCAACGTACCTGTGTACAAAACATATGTCAGTGAAGGGCCTACTTCAGACAGAGCGATCAAACGATCGGTGAGCATTGATAGATACTTGACTGGTAAAGTAGAGCGCAGGATGAGTGCGGATGTGGCCATGAATGAGAAGCTCGATCCAAGGGCTCAACGCATTGAGAAATCCATCATGGAAGAGCTTCAGCAGAGAGGCAGGGCTAAAGACAAGGCAAGCAGAGAGAACCCACTGAGGAGAAGTCACAGTATTGACACCTACAGCGCTGAAATACCTCACCCTTCATCTCTGTCACGCCAGTCCAGCCATACCAGCCACACCAGCCAGCTCTCCCGCCAGTCTAGCATTGAGCACACTATTGTTACACAATCCTTCCCTATGGCCCAACGAAAGCTCCTCCAGGATCCAGACTCAGGACAGTACTTCTTTGTTGACTTGCCTGTACAAGTCAAGACAAAAACCTTCTTTGATCCTGAAACAGGAAGCTATGTGCAGCTGCCAGTCCAGCCACCAGATGGGGCTGTTCCCCAGGCATCTCCCATGGACGTTCTTACTCCACCTCTAGTTGTTTACCATGGCTTTGTCCCCGTCCCACTTTCCCCCATGGCTAAGAAAACTACCATCCAAAAGGCTTATGTGGAACCGAATGAGTTTGAGCAGAGGCATTTGGAAAGGGCGAGGCAGATGCATTGTAAGGAGGGACAACCATATTTGGAGCCTGCCTACGGTCAGCATGACCTCATGTTAGGGGAGTTCATGGGCACAGAGGAGCTGGACGTTCCCAGCTGATTGTCCCTTTGTTTCATCAGATTGTGGTGTTTGCTGCATTCCAGGAGTTATTTTTGTCGTATACCCTTTTTCAGAATGTTTCACCTTCTTTTACTTCATCCAGACGACCTACCTTTATCATATTAAGCACGAAAAAGCACATCAGCAATGGATTTAACCCCAAATTGATAGATCAAAAGTGCAATATTTTAATATTTCCTGATGTTATTCAAATTTCTTTGGACTTTTATGGACAGAATAAGACAAATGCATCCAAAACACCACTGAAATAGTCCTAGAAATGCAAACATTGTCAGTGCATGTTCTGTTTTTACTGAAGTTACAGTGTTAAAGAATGGATTTCTTTTCCTTCGAGGTGCTTCAAGTGTTTTCACAGTTCTCAGCTTTAGTTTTGATTTTTGCTTTACTTTGAACTCTGATAACACAAAAGGCATGTTGGTTTTTGAAAATAATGAGGCCTCTGACGGGTTTGCGAGGACGAATGAGTTTATAAACTCTTAAGAGATAATGTTGTGGCTGTGGATGAATGGTGATTGAATGTGGTTGGATGAACATGGGTTGATGGATTTGTTTAAGAAAATGTGCAGTTTTTTGAGAAAGAAAAAGACATGGATAATCCATGTAGATATACTTATTTGTAAACTGAAAGGGTATGCTTGAATATAAAATGTTTATTTTTTTTAAAATGCTGATAGTTTGTTATATATATACAGTGGCATTGGATCTCCACTGCTTTTCAGGTATTATGACTTTTGTTTTCTTACCTGCAAAGTTTGTTGTCTTCAGATTTTTTTTTTCACCAGACAGTTTGAGGTAATTTGCCATTAGATATACTTGAAACTAATAAAGTTAAGATAAGCAAAATAAACCCACAGTTGATTTGATTGTTACTGATTCTGACTTATCATGTCCACACAGCTGATTTATATAAATTATTTTGCATGCTAAAGTTAAAATTGCACCTGTTGAATGTGTTTCAAGCATCACACTTTTCATTTATAATGTATAAAAGCTTGAACTTGTATGATTGCAATCCCTGTTTGGTTTTTTGATTTTTATATGCAGAGGACATGAGGGAGAATTGGTGTTGCAAGTTTGCTGCATTGGCATTTTTCTCAGCTAGAATCAAGCAGGGCTGTCTTGTGTCTGTGATCCATTCCAATAAAATAAACAACTGTGTTCAACAGAATCTAAAGTCCTGATACTTATTTTACTTTTATGTTATTTTTATTTTAGAGTTGACTTGGGTAATTATGCTGAATTGGGTTAAGTTGTTGATTGGTGATCAGGATATTAATATTTAGTGACAGGAAACTGGCTTATTTCTTGTAGTTGGCTCACATATTCACAACAACTTTTATCTACAACTCTTTCCTGCCATCTTTAGTTTAAAAATGTAAATACTGTTGTTAAATGTTTTCATTAATCTGGTCTAGTATAACATACATTGTATATACATCTACAAAATGTACTAGACCATTAGGATATAATTATCAATTAACATTAGCATAAATTATGTTGATAAATATTTTATTTATGACCACAATTTCCAGAAATCAATGATTGAATTACTCTAAAGCAGTGGCTCCCAACTCAGTATCTGGTAACCCCAAGAGGGTCCTTCAAAAAGCACAGGTGGTCCTTGAGCCTTTGACCAATGAGAGCCATTGTGATTAAAAATTAAGAGCACGTTTACACAGAGATTGAGTTGAAGTGTGTTCACTCAAGGTTTTTAAAATCATCTGGACATTTTGTTCATATGCTAACATTTTGGGAGGCTGAAAACACAATTTTTTTAAACCAGATCCCAAAATGATGGGGGTCATCAAAATTAAAATTTTCAATTCAATTCATCTTTATTTGTATAGCGCCAATTCACGACAATGTCATCTCAGGGCGCTTCACAGACAAT
>JAOXYM010000023.1:18501386-18518324 GCA_028567055.1 Leptatherina wallacei
AATGCGCAATGCATGATGGGATATATACAGCGGTTGAGTGACCATCGGATGCACACTACTTTTCGTGATGCATTATGGGAAACTTTGAGTGCACTAGTTAGGGCACTGGATTGGCTCACTGAGGTTTCGGACACTACTTCAAAATGGCGTGAGCCCTAACTAGTGCACTAATTAGGGATTAGGGGGCCATTTCGGACAGAGCCAGGGTGAACATGCAAACTCCACACAGAAAAGCCACTGCTTGAACCCCTCCCCAGCCGAGGCTTGAACCAGCGACCTTCGTGCTGTGATGCCGCGGTTCCAACCACCACACCGCCTGATGACGCTGCTGTAAGGGTTTTTTCTTGTGATCTGTAAATAAAGTAAATGTTCCTCCATTGTCACCACGTTTATCTTTTTTGTTTGTAACCTAGAAAATTCTGCAATTATCTGGTCTGAGTTCTCTAATCTGCCCCCTAGTGGATTCCTCCAGTAACAATTACACTCATGATGGCCTTCCTGATTGCGAGGATAAAAAGTATGTTTATTCTTGACCTTATATCAAAGTGTAAAACAAGTGATTAACAGTTTAGCTCAGTTTTATGCAGTTTGGTCCCACAAGGGCCGCAGTTCTGCAGGTTCTCAATGTTTACCTGCTTCAACACACCTGACTCAAATGAAATGGATCCAGTTCTGCACTGCAACAGGGGACCAAATTAAATAGCCCTGGTGTAGCTGATGACATAAGAGTAAAATATTATTTTTATTTTTAAATTAATCTTTATCACTTTAAGCCATTTTCTGTTGTTACTGAATTCTTCTTCCTCTTCTTCTTCTTCTTGGTATCTTCAGTCTCTTCTCTGTCATCTGAATCCATTTGGTTGTATAGCAACATGCAGGAGAAATTAACTTAAAGCTGCCTTTTCTGTGTTAATCTTGGTTTGAAAAAATCAATTTAGTTTGATTTTAGTCTGATTAACATGTTTACATGTATTTTAAGTGGCAGGTTTTAGCTAAACAAATACAATGATTCAGTTTTTTTCTATTACAATGAAAACATGCTAATGTAAATAACTCCTCTATATAATACAAACGTTTTAATAATCATCTTGACTGAGATTTAGATATTTTAATTGTATGTAGGTAAAATCTACAACCTATATACATCCACATCTGTTAAACGTAAACCCAGCTGATAAACTGCTTATGGAGGTTTCTAAAATTAAACAGGCTTACAAACACTGGATGCTTTGAGCCTGAGTAAGGCCTGCTGTCTTCAGTTTTCAGTGAAAGTTGCAGTTTAAAGGTTGACTGTCTGAACTGATGCCTTTTTTTTGTTTATTTGCAATTGCCAAAAACTGTAAAATGCTTCATGATGCATCTTTAAACGTGTTTACCCACTAGTAAAAGTGGGTTTATGTGTGTGTGCATGAATGCAAATGTGATTTGTGCCCATTCAGAACAGCTCAGGGCTGCATCTGTGCCCTGGTATGGAGGATACTGAAGGTTACATCACATGAAGTCAGTATATCAACCTCTGGGGAGGCCGAGGAGAGGAAGAGAGTGTGAGTTCAACGAAATCGCTGACGTCCGCTCGAGTTATTTGCATGAAGCAGAACTGGAAGACATTTAGAGGAGGAAAAACAAGCTGGGCAGATGAAGGAAAGCAAAATAGAAGCAGATAATATGTATGTATTTCAGATGCAGATGGTCGACCATTTGTAAACTCTTGTTTATGTACTCTGGCAATAGCAGAAGTTCTGGTTTTTGAAGCATTTACAGGGATTTGATTTTTCTCTATTGGGTAATATATGGGAGTCAAATGAGCTCATTTGTTTTTAGGAATTAGAATTAGAGGCAGGATGATTACATCTCTGTGCTCCCAGAAAAGGCACCCACTGTATGTCCACAGTTTAAACTAAGTACCATAAGGGGTCAAGCAAGAGAAGCAGAAAACAAGAAATCTGAAATCACTTTGGGGTTTTTAGATTCAATTGCAGATACAAAAGAGTGCATGACCGATAAGTCCTAAACCACACACAAATACTGAAACCCATTGCAACTTTGAGAGATTAGCCACTTTAAGTCCAGCGACAGTCACAGAGCACCAAGCTTATTTAGGCTCATTTGTCACCAAAGTTGCTCCCTAAAGACCCCTACATTGTTCTCAGACGTGTTGGGGCCACGTAAAGTTTGAATTAGACCAGGCGCCCGTCTGAATCCACTGGGGTAAAATTAGGCATGAGGGCCGGTGTTCTCTCACAGCCTCTTTTAGGGGATTAGATGACGTCTAAAGTTATTGGAGGGCTGATATGCATGATTAACATGGCTGATTATTACGAAAATGGAGTTGCATTTTATTGGCCTCACCTACAGAGGTTGGTGGGGAGGAGGGTGTTCAAGTAGTTTAGTTTACAGGCTCACTCAAGGTCCAGGGTGGGATTATAATGCCTTATTTAACACTTGATGTGTGGATAGCAGGCCGTGAACTGCAGCTGAACCTTCGGGCCATCGATAGAGAAATGTGTGTGAGTAGTGACCGGCCCTTTAGTTGCTTTTTGTAGTTTTAGGGGAGTATTTTCTTTAAGTAACATCTAGGGCAGTTAGGGAAGAGTTATTTAAAAGTTAGACCTGGTATCAATTGACACCCATGTCCACATTAGATGAAGGGTCAATGATATTTCCTATGACATATGTCCCTGTCAGTGTGATCATACGCAGCTTTTGCACCCAGAAGCAGCCAGGAAGAGAGGTGGAAGGTGCTCCATGTCACTGCCGGGCATAAAAAACAACTACTTGAGAAAAATACAAGTCTTTTTTGTTCATGTTAGGGAAAACACTTTTGTTTACTAATTGGACCAGTAGCCATGGTAAAAGAGTGACATCGTGTCACCATAAACAGGTGCCTCATCCGGTTAGCTGTTCATGGGAAGGTTTTAATTAAAGCCCCCGCTTGCCTGTCCGCACCCGTCTAAGCCTGCGATTAGCTGCTAGTTAAGGCCTGTTGTCCATGTTTACAATGTGTCAGAGCTACAGGAGGCAGGCCTGTTGTTACCCCACCGGGTCAATGTCAGAGGTCAGAGAGAGAGACAGGATGGGGGTAGGGTGGTGGAGAGGAAATGAGGGTGACTGTTTTATCTGCTGTCACTGTTTGTTGCCTCCTGCGCAGACGGTGTATTTCCTGTCCTGTTTGTCTGGGAGTCGTCAGCATATTTGGATTTGGCAGATTTAAATTAAATGTGTAGAGAAGTTAATCAGGATGGGAGCCAGAGAACAACCCACCTGTAACACCGTAATGTTTACTAACCTTTACTAACCACGTTTTTATGTCTTTCTTTTTGAGGTTTGTAGAAGCGGTTTTGTTTCCTGGGTACATATCTAAAACTGGTTATGCTATCAGGGGCGGAGCTAGAAATGCCACCCTGGCCACCTCTGAAATCTTGATTGGACCACCTCAGGTGATTGACAGGCCACTGGACGAGGACAGGAACGTCTTCACAGACATGCATGGATCACCAGTAACACCAATTTGAAGTCTATTTTAAAGTAGTTTTCTAATTAATCATCCTTTAAAGATATTGACATTTAGATGCACATTCCTAGAAGAGATTTTTGTGAAAGTACACCTACTAATGTTATGTAAGGAACTTGGGCTCAGGTGGGAGAGCGGGTCATCCAATGACCAGAAAGTTGACGGTTAGAATCCTGCTCCACCATTCAACTGTCATTGTGTCCTTGGGCAAGACACTTTACCCTCCTTGCCTCCAGTGTCGGCATCACTACTCAGATGTCCCTTTGGAGAAAAGCTTCAGCTAAATGACTGTAGAATGAAGGATATTAATCTGATGTTAGCATGAAGCAATGTAGTAATGCTAATCTAGTTATATGGTAGCACTAAACTTGTTTTAAGATAATGTGGGGTAACCATGTCATATTAGGTTTTCAGTGAGTGTGTTTAGGGACTACACATCAATCAGTTAATCACGATTTACACTTTGGAGCTGAAAATAAACTATAAAGATGCTCAAAGATTAACTCAGTATCCAAGTCATTAGTGCTAACTAAGCTAGTGCTACATGATCCAATTCAGTTCAAACAAGAGGCTAGCTAGACTGCTAGTTAGTTTTAAAGTAGCTACAGCTTGAAAAAGTAGACAAATCTAGTCTGTAACAATTTTGTGCAATATAGAAGTGCAAAAACAGTTAAAGAAGTGAAATAAAACCAAGCTAGTTCACTTTTTTCTACACAAGATAAATTGTTTAATATTGTCATTCATTCATTTTATTCATTTTAAGTAGCTACTAAACCATTAGATAACTGAAGAAAGAGTACAATATTTTTCTAAAGACTACAAAACAGAAGATTACATGTGACTATAATAGATCACATGTCACTCAGTTTTGCAGTTCAATGCTGTACTTTATTGAAAATAACAAGTTACCTTCTGTTTTTCCAATCTGTTAGCTTTCCATCTGAACTCACAAGAAATCTGCATAAAGCTGATGTTTTAAAAGTTTTATATCTGAAGAACCTGGCAGTGACTTTTTTAACTTATTTTGGTTATTTGGGTTTAGCCTCCACACTGCAGAGGAAATAAACTAAAGGTGTTTTCTGCCTCCAAGTTGTCACTGTGTGATATAAAACACTGGGAATGTTCCGGTTTGAGCATCTCTGTCTTCTGTATTTGTGTGATGCTGCTTCATCCTGCACCAACTACCTGTCTGAGACCTTGATATAATACCCGAATGTCAGACTTTATGGAGATATATATATGTTTCCTTTACAGGACGGCTGTGGCTCTGTATCAATGCAAGCAAATACACAAAGATCTTGCATTCATCAAGAGAACAGATGTTTGTATCTTTTGCTTGTGGACATGGACAGGAGAGGTGACAGGCAGCATCAGCCCGGATTCCACAACAACAGGGAAGAAGATGGAGTAGCTCGAGAGAGTTCCTTCTTCTCTCTCAGAGGAGGTCCTATTTATCAGGGTCAGGGGGGGGAGGCAGCATTTATCATGGCCATGTCCTGGCTCAGCGCTCTCTTTACTGGGCTGCTGGAGACCCTGTAAAGCCCCCTGCCTGCCTGACACACAAAAACCATTCAACTAGTGAGTAATAAGAAAACACAAAGACGAATAATCTGTCACCACTAACTGTGTGTTTGACCATCCCCCTGTAGCATCACTTATCCAGTGTGTGTTTGTTTGCAGTTTGAGGTTTAAGCAATAAAAAAAAAAGCCAACTTGTAAGTTGCCTCAAAGGAAGAAGTTTCTTGTAGATAGAGGGTTTTTGGCTTGTTGGACTGAAATTTTATAAATTCAGTAAATGATGGAGACTTCAGAATAACAGCAACTTTCAAGTGTAGTAAACTTTGAACTCCTTTGGTGTGTATTTTGGGCCTGATTTACTAAACAGGGCAGATTAGTGTGAGTCTAAAGCAGAGTAGCCAGGTCTAATGGGTGGGATGCAGGGACGACCCCAGGGATGGACCCAGGACACCAGGATTGCTAATCATAGATGGGGAAAGCAATTCATATGTTTGAAAAGATATACCATCAAAGCGGAACAGACTGGATAGACATTGACGGTCCTTACATTTTTTTCTGAGGGAGTGTGTTTCCTTGCAGACAACCAGATAAATCCTTATTCAGTCTGGGAAGACCTCAGTTTGCCAGTTCAACCTTTATCTTCAATGAGTTGTCATATCCTAGAGATATCCTAGTGCAGGCATCACCAACTCTGGACCTCTTGGGCCAATTTCCTGGAGGCTGTCAGTGTTTCCCTGCTGCAACACATCTGACTCCAATTTATGGGTCATCAAGAGGCTTGTGCAGAACTTGACAACAAGCTGTTGGAGAACCATGTTATTTGAGGCTGGTATGTTGGAGTAGGGAAACATCTAAAGCCTGCAGACACTGGCCCAAGAGGTTTGGAGTTGGTGATCCCCGGCCTAGTGGTTACACAGGTGGGCTTGGGTCTGGAACACCCAGGTTCAATGTTGTCCCTAGGCAGCAGAGATTAATGACTGTGGGCCCCTGAGCAGGGTCCTTAACCACCCAACTGCTCCCTGGGTGCTAAAAATATGTATCTCTAGTAAATCTACTAGTGATGGGTAAAAGGTAGAGCTTAAATTGGCGAATGTAGCTCAGGAGGAAGAGCAGTTGTCTGCCAACCGGAAAGTTGGCGGGTTAATTCCCAGCCCCTTGACTACATGTCAAAGTGTCCTTGGGCAAGACAATGAACTCCATGTTGTTCCTATTGGGGTATGAATGTGTATAGAAGCACTCAGTATGTTTCAATATAAGTGCTATATAAATGTGTGTGTGAATGAGATATGTAATGTCAAAGCACTTTGAGTGGTCACGTGACTAGAAAAGCACTTTACAAGTACAGTCCATTTACCATTTCAAATTCCAAATTGGGATGAATAAAGTGATTTATTATTATTATTTAACCTACCATCTTCATCTGTGGAAGATCCAAGCAGGGGGAGCTAGGACCTGGTCAGCTTTTTCAGTTGTAGCTACTGCAGTGGCTTTTTAAAACTTTATTGAATCACAGCATGCAACACAGCACTTTTGTGAACATTGACAGCCAGCATTAGTTTGGCTTGGGTTTATGTTTTTTTTTTTTTTTTACTTTATTGAAACATGTTGCATCAATGCATCATGGGATGCCCCCAGGCAGCATAACTAAAGGGATGGCTAAGAGTCACCCAAGCCAGCACTAACTATGCTTTATCAAAAAGGAAAGTTTAAAGAAGGTGTCTGCTTCCTGAAACCAAACTGGGAGCTGGTTCCACAGAGCGTGGCCTGATAACTAAAGGTTATGACTCCATTATACTTTTAGAAACTCTAGGAACCACAAGTAAACCTGCAGTATGTAGAGTGAAGCCCTCTGTTGGTAGACATCAGGAACTTGGTCACTAAAAGCTTTAAATGTCATGAGTAAAAAGTCTAGGTTAAAGGGCCAATGGAGTGTCTTGTTTACTACTTAAAGCACTTTTTAGTAAAAGCTATACATCCCATCCAAGCTTCAATGAAAGAGAGATGCAGGGTTCATTATTTTGCCCAAAGACTGACAGCAAAGCTTTTCTCTGTAAAAAACTAAAGTACTTTTAGTAAAACATTATCACTTAGATGCAGGTGGACATGAGGTGTCCTGGGTAAGGATGCTTCATCATTTCAAGTACAACACAGGAATGTGCCCTGAACCCGGATCTTTCTTGGTTTAGACAGTTTATAGTGTGACTGTCAGGCATACAGCAACAATATGCTGACAAGCTTAAAGAGCCTTGGTGAGCAGCACACCAGTTTAAACCATTTGCAGAGGATGGAGCATCCATTGGGAAACATCTGGCAGCGTATCTGGCCACAGTGAGGCAGAACAAAAAGCACACACATTTCTTCTCTTTCTCCACACCTTTCTTTCGTTCTGCATCTCGGCTTACCTCTTGCCTTTTTAGCTCGGGTCTAGACAGAGAAGGGAACAGAGGAGGAAGGGATACCAATGCCAAGTCACATGCTGTTGAAAGGGTAGATGACACAATCGCGCACGCATGCACACATACATGTATATGCATAAGGCTGCTGGTCTGGTCAAGCAGTAGAAACAAATAAAGTTGAATTAGGACAATTATTGGCCTGGTGCACTGGTGTTTCCAGGGCTTAGTGGATAGGACCAATTAATCAGAACACACGCATACAAAGGCACACACACAAAGTTAATGAACAGAGTAATATTCAAACATGGGAACCATTTGACATCCTACCTCTTGCTCTCTATGACAACAGAGAGGAACAAGGCAACAAGAAAAAGGAAAACAAGCCACTGAACCAACTGTGATTAGGGAGCAGTTTGTGGTTGTGATGGACCACATCGATACGAACAGAAGGTAGTATCAGGACGGTGCCATGAAGTAGCTTTTTATCTATCAGGTGGCTACAGAGCTGGACTGTCAGCAGTAAATATTTGCTTTCATTTATCATGAATGTCAGTAACGGACAAAATTGCCATTATTGTTGATTTCTTCATATTTCTATGTTCTCATTTTTATTTCATAAACATAAACTTTATTAGAAACTCTGTCTGACATTATAGAGAGAAAATATATCAACCTGTGGAAAACAAATTACTAACACGTGGGAACAAGATAATTCACTTGCGGCTACAGGTTAGTTATGTGTGGGAAGTGATCATGAAACTGTGGCCACAAGATGATGGGCACTTTATAGAAATATCTTTTATGGATCATTTTGATAGTATTTAATTCAGTATTAATCTTGTTATTTATCATAATATGTAACAGAGCCTACAGGGTTCACCTAGTAGGCTACAAAACAACAAATGGAGACAGGACACCAGGTCATTTGTCAGCCGTTCAAGTACTTTATTTTTCCCAAATCTCTCAAACCTTTTACTCTATTTGGGAAAATACAAATAAGGGGTAATTTATGAGATTTTGCATCCAGAGCACATTAGTCTAGGTCCTGTTGAAAAACTGCAAGACTTGGGATGTTCATATCTGGACTGAATTATTCTTCAGAGCTGGTAGATCCATTGAAAAAACAGTTTCTGATTTGTAAATGCATATAAGGTCAATTTATTTTATTTGTGTATTGTTTGCATATAAACTTTTCTATTGTATAAGCCAGGGTTCTCACTTCATACACACAGAGTTGTTTGCCCATTCAGAGACACCATAGTAAAAATGATGGCACAAATATGGCAGCTGCTATGTATGTAGACCCACGGCAAGTATATAGAAATGGCTCATTCTAAGAGAATAAAAACACAAGTTATTTTAGTAAATTGATTAAATATCAGTTAGATAAATTAGATTTTTCCATCAATGGCATTTGATATTGTTACATGCTGCACCTTTAAGTAAGGATGCACCAATACCACGTTTTTTCAGAGTACAAGAACGGGTACTTACATTATTGATACCGATATGAGTATTAATAAATCCCATTACAGTTCACAAGGAGTGTGGACCAGAATGTCAAATGCAACGACTGAGTAGTTGATTGTGTGATTTATCAGATGGATCATCTTGCAGCTGTCCTCTAAATATAAGGCTGAAAATAATCGAAAATAAGGAGGATAAAGTGGTTTTTGGTGGATTCGGTTCACTGCTGTGAGTTAGCACCTACATGCCCAAAATCAGCTTCCCTCAATGAGATCATGTCAAATTCTGATGTTTAATGTTACGAAAAATAACTTTGTTAATGCATTAAAAAAAATGTATGCGTTAATTCCATAGATTAATCTCTTTGTGTTAATGCATTCATTTTGACAGCCCTAGTTTTATCACATTGGTATCGGGTTCTATATTATCTGAACATTTTTATGAATACCAAGTACACGCACATAGTATTGGGTTGATACCTAGTACTGGTATCAGTACTGGTGCATCCCTACCTTTCAGGTCTTCACTTTCAGACAGTTAATCTGCTGTAGATACTTTTTTCTTCATCCTGGCGTTTCATCTTTTTTCCTCCACCTGTCCAGCTGATTCCACCACTTCTTTCTGTGATGAAGGACCAAAGAAAGAGGAAGAAATGTATAAAGAAATGCAATGTATGCCCATGCTATCCCATTTTTACGCTCAAATACAGTACATATTTTTGTATAATGAAATTAAAACCATCATATCTGACTTCCGGGTTGACTAATGGAGTAACCAGACGCTCTCCCAGACAAATCGCAATTTACCCCAAAACCAACTTGAAATTCAACTTCTTTAGATATCCTTACAGATGGACACGGGAAGAGTACGCAGAAACCAGAAAATCAACGAGAGAGAGCCCACTAAATGGGAAAGCACAAAGACAACCAAAGACAACTGTGCTGAAGTAGTCCAACATGGCGCCTGCTGAAATAATCAAGGTCATCAACAAACTCAAAACAGACCTAAAAGAAGACAACAATACTCTCAGACAAGAATTCACCCATCTTGGACAAGAAATTAATGGAAAACTTGATAAGCTGGGAGCAGAAGTGCACAACTTAGCGGACCGAGTGGAAGAAGCCGAGTCCTGGGTGGAGACAGTAGAGAGATGAGCAGCTGAAGCAACCGAGGCCCTGGGCTCCTGTCTGAAACAGTAAGGAGTCCTGCTACTTAAACTAAATGATTAAGAGTCTCGCTCCAAGCGCAATAACATCCGTATCTTTGGCGTGACAGAAGGAGAGGAGGGAGTGGACTCGGTACTGGAGTTTGTCAACAGAAGCAAACTGCCGATCCCAGACGACCTGGATCTGAAAATCCAGCGCGCGCACAGATCAGGTCCTCAAAGACCTGCTCCAGATAAATCCCCAAGAGCGTTTATTATTAATTTCCAGGAGTTCATGGCCAAGGAATTGGTTTTAAAGTTGGCATGGGAGAAAACCAAGAAGGAAAAGATCCAACTAAATAACAGAACCCTTTACTTTGATCACGATTACACAGCCAAGGTGGTCAAAAAACGCAGAGAATACAATGGGATCAAAAAAGCTTTAAAAGCAAAAGGGGTCCTCTTCCAAACACCGTACATTAATATGCGGATCTACTGGGCGATGGGAGCCAAACTCTACAACAGCGCTGCAAGAGAGGAGCTGAGGAGACGAAGAATCACGGTGGAGGAGACGAGACCGGGAGCGACCGACTGGGGAGAGACCGACTGGGGAGCGCCCTTCGGGTGAACTGCTGGGATCATGGCAGAAGACAACGGGACGTCGCAGAGCGAAGGTCGACGTCACCTGGAGAGCGAGGGACAAACTTCAGAGTTTCCAGAGTGGCCATGCTGCACACAAGGGCGATCGTCAGAAAAACAAAGTTAATATGAAGACTTAATAATCACTACAGGGCCCTTTCTCAGAGAGAGGACTTACCCTGGACCCACCAACGGGGTCTGGACAAGGAGCTACATCCTCGTAGTTTGGAGGTCTTTACCCTTCTTTGTTCACTTAATTCTGTTCTGTTTTTGCTTGTGTTTTATTGTGCTTTTTGGGGGGGAGGAGAACACAACTGTAAAACCATCCATCTCTTCTTATATCTGAGTAACAATGTCATTTAATTTGAGAATAGCATCCTTAAATGTCAACGGTCTAAGCAACCCGGTGAAGAGGAGCAGGGTATTTGCAAAAATGAGAAAAGATAGGACCCAAGTGGTATTCTTACAAGAGACCCATAGGTCGAAGCAGGAGTATGAAAAACTAAAGACTAACAGGGAAAATGTGATTATGAGAGCAACGTTTGAAATATGGGACGAAGTAATTAAAAAATACAAGCTGACCCAAGACAGAAAACTATTGATTTGGCCTTCCTAGACCTCCAGCTTCAAACCAGGTGTTTTAGATAAGACGTTTATAAAGTGGACAGACTAGGAAATAACAGCTATTTGCACCCTCATAGACAAACAGCATTTCAAATCAGTCAGCCAACTTAAAAATGAATATAGTTTGTAAAATGCAGACCTGCACAGGTACCTAAAACTAAGACACTTTTACAACTCAGAAATTAAAAAGGAAATCTCATTAGAAAGAAATGATGTGATTGAGGTGCTGACTGGTGCTTACAAACAAACACCTTCAAGAATTGTATCTAAGATGTACAAGGGTTTATTGAAGCAACAAAGAGGAAATACAATGTACATCAAAGCAAAGTGGGAAAAAGAATTTAACATTGAGTTGTCTGAGAGTGATTGCCATTCCATATGTATGACCCAGCACACATCAACAAGCTCTAAAAGATGGAGGGAATTTGGCTGGAGAAATTTAATTTGCTTCTTCATTACACCAAAAATCAACAATATCAATTGGGTGAACAACAAGGTTGTTGGAGACAATGTGGACATCCAAACGCCAACCACTCTCATATATTTTGGGCATGCATAAAAATAAGGTCATTTTGGGAGTGGGGTCTTCAAGGTTACTGGTGAAATTTTGGGATACATCATCCCTAATGACACCCAATTCATATATCTCGGACTGATACCAGAAGAAGTCGTGCATAAAGGTGACTCGTATCCTTTATATCTTTATAAAAGAAAGCAATTACAAGAAGCTGGCTAAAAATGGACACACCTGGACTCAACCGCTGGCTGGACATCATAGAGGAAATCAGGTCAATGGAACAAATGACCTACAGACTACGTCTTAAAACTGAATTGTATACTGCAAGATGGACAAAATGGCATCTCTTTGTAAACAATTTGTGTCTCCCTCTCTTCAGTAATGTTGTTCCTGTCAAAGCTATTGTTTAAAAATAAAGTTATATATATAAATAAAAAACATCATATCTTCAGTTTCACATGGTCTAAAAGCTAAATGGTTCTGATCATGCCATTGTGATCATAGACTCCTAACAGTTAATAATAAAACTTAGACATTTTAACATTTGCTACATTAGTAAAGTCATATTACCCCCCCCGGCACAAAACAACAGTCTAAACATCCAGAACATTATCCTATAATTTTCAACCTTGAAAACAGGACGCAATCTATGGTTTATTACATGTTTTCTTGTGAGATTGGGTTTCCAAGTATTCCATCCAATACTCTTTACAGGGACTCCTTATTGACCCCACTACAGCATAATTTAAAATCCGAAATAAGCAAAAAACAAACAGAAAAACCACCCAAGGGTCTGCGTAGTTGTTTCAATGCAACAGAGAACTGAGGTAGCCAGTAACGGCATGTTCATTGCCGTAAGAATTCATGCTGAGTAATATTGAGCAACAAGAAGTGAGGGGGTGGGGTGGAGACAAGAGAGATCATTTCTTGGTTCAGGAGCCATTGATGAGAACAGAATTTTGAGGATACAAATTTCCTTTCATTTGTTTTAAAACCTTCAGCCAGACAGTGCTGACACAAGGAGGCTTACAGTTGCAGAACGAGGCTGTTTTCTAGGAGCTATGCCAAGTTATTCCAGAGAGTGTACTCTGTCTGACTTCATGACAGTTCACCTTACTAATACAATAATCCATAATTCAAAAGCTGGAGGGAAGAGACTACTACAGTTGCATATTCACACACATATCAGGGCATGCTTACAATAAAGACACCAATATAAATAACATAGACAGGGTGGTGGTCCCTGTGATTGCACATACATGAACATGGCAGTGTTGGTTACGTAAACACTGGGAAACGGTGGGCCAGCTGGTTTTGCTAATCTGATTTAGATTTTATAGTTTGCAGAATGTAAAAATAAAATCAGTCAAATACAAACAAAAAACAACCTGTTTGGTTCATGTGGGCGAATCACAGAGAGGCTCTGCAGTGGGAGGACTTACGAAGTCAACAGGGCAGAAGCGTGCAACGCTCAAGTTAGCTTGTGATTCGCTATATGTATAAGGCGAGTCCATAGATTTTTTTTTTAACAATATAGACCACGTTAGACCAGGTTCTGATCAAAAACTACAATAATTAGACTCTTCAAATCTGAACAGTTAACAGTTTGGTTTTTCATGGAGCTGTGCACTCGTGGCCTAACTCCCCACTTTGGTCTTGTCTGTCCAAAAGACATTGTTCCATAAGTCTTGTAGTTTTTATGTATGCTATTTAAATTTTAGAGTTTTTCTTGCAACCCTTCCAAATAAGACATACTTGTTCAGCCTTTTTCTAGTTGTACCATCTTTGACTTTAGCATTTAACATGCTAACTGAGGCCTGGAGAGTCTGAGATGTAGCTCCATAGTTTTCTCTTTCTCTTTGTAGAATGATGGACTCCAGACAGTTTGGAAGAAACCTTATAACGCTTTCCAGATTGATGGTCAATCTAATAATTACTCATGTCTTTCCACCTTAACATACCTTAATCAAGTGGATTTGATT
Source organism: Leptatherina wallacei (assembly GCA_028567055.1). Taxonomy (NCBI): domain Eukaryota; kingdom Metazoa; phylum Chordata; class Actinopteri; order Atheriniformes; family Atherinidae; genus Leptatherina; species Leptatherina wallacei. The sequence continues at coordinate 18,515,185 of JAOXYM010000023.1, forward strand.
AGCAGCACCTGTCTGCTATTGATCAAAGCAGGAAGGGTGCATTCCATTTTTGACACACTGACTCTCATTGTGTTGTAATACAGTTTAATTTTATTCATTTAATTCTAAGGATGAAACAGCATTGATGGTTAAAAAGAAATGTGTCTTTTTAAAAAAATGAATGATATCCTCTATTCATTTGAGTGAAATTCTTCATCTCCATTTGCATCATATGCTTCTGCTGTTATTTGGGCTTAAGTCCTGTATATAATCAGTTCAGACAGTTTTGCTTAGTTTGACCAGATCTGTTTTCTCAGAAAACGTGAACTGTCGTTTTGTGAGTTATAGGCTGTGTCCGAATGTCCACACTATCCACACTCATTCTGTTGGCGATTCAGACACAAAGCTGGCTATTTTCTCCTTGCCGCAGATCACGTGACCACCAGCTGTCACCATGGCAACCACAACAGCGTGAAAATGTCATTCCAAATCGAATCCAAACTCTTATGTCAAAATATTCCATTTCATTAAATTGTATTTTGTTCTTTATTTCTTGCATATCTATTCAATAAAGAAATGATATAGAACATTTATAGGTCATCTCTTGCCGCTCGATGTGTTCGCCTCTTTCTTGCAACATTTTTAGTTCCTGCCCGCAATGCATTGTGGTCTATATCGACCTGTCTAGTGACCATTGATGCTCACTACTTTTCAAGATGCATTGTGGGTAATTCTGAGTGCACTACTTTTTTCTCTCTGGACATTGAGACACCCCTAGAAAATGGCATGACCACTAGCCTATATAGGGCACTATATACGGAATGGTGTGGACATTCGGACACAGCCACAGTCTCAGAAAGCCAATAGCATATTGAAACTGAGCAATGACATGGTGTGATGACAAAAACAGGCCAAGGCATGACAGAGATCTTATAATGGGGATGATTGAGAGTGTTCTGGGTCTTTCTTCTTTGCCTGTGGCCTCTAATATCCTCCCTGTTGGTCCTGGGTCTATTATCTTATGCACAACTGTTCAGGTAGATGTCAGTGTAGTTCTGTGGAAAAGCATAAAAAAAGCCAACCAAATTCTAGGAAATAAACTGAAAACCAATTAATTCCTTGTCAACATGTCGATAAAAAGTTAAAAACTTCAGCCCATGGGATTCCTTGCCTCAAAAATATCAAAATGCACTAAAATTAGGAAATGTTTTCCTTTGACACTGTTATTACGACCAACAAAAGTCTGATCCTGGCCAGTGGTCAGCGTTTATCTGCAGATGTGCTTGAACAAGCTGGATTTTGAAGCCTGTCCAGTCCACTCTCATGCTCTTAGCTAAACAACAGCCTGATATAGAAACCATGTGTGATAAAATGTCCCAAACCACCAACATGACATCACCTCACCCACCCCCACTCTGTCTCCCTCTTCTTCCTCAATCCCCCTGTTGCAGTTTTTTTTTTCTCAAAAACACAGATTCAGTGCACATGTTGATTCTCAGCATCGCCCTGCTTTACGCTTACACAATTTCCCACCTGGTAACAGGCCAACGCGACTGCATGCGTCACAAACACAAAGGTCCTCCTTGAACACAAACACAAATCTACCTCCAGCTGTTTTAGGAACAAGAGCTGCTCATCAGCCTGTTGGAGGGAGGCTACAAGTTCATCTGCTTCCAGGAACAAATGCAGTTTAAAACAAATGCTCTTTCAAATGGAAATGCAAGCAATCTTCAGAATGTGATCCATCATTATTAGACATGGTACAATACAAGCGTCTTTATAGTCATCACACTGTTATTCATCCCAATGGCAAAATTCTCATTTATTCTTTAGGTGGCAAAAGGTTGATTTGGTTATTGCTTTAATATGGCTGTCAAAATTTAGCTCAGAGTCCAAAATAACACCATGATTTCTGGCCGATCCGTTGTTTTTTACATTGCTGACTGAAGCTGGACACTAATTCTTGGCTGCACATTTATGGCTCCAAAAACAATTATTTCAGATTTATTTCTATTTAACCAAAGAAGATTCTGGTACATCCAAGTATTGATTTAAACGAGGCACACACTTCATCTTTGTATGAGACCAGAGTCGCCTGATAAGTCAGTGATATAGTTCTGAGTGTCGTCACTATAATTGGGATAAGATATTATGTTTTGTCACATGATACAAGCTTATGGGAGCCGGTAGTTGTTGAAGAATAGGGGGACCAAAATGGAGCCTTGGGGAATTCCATAGGGGAACCTGTGTTTAAGTAGATCTATGGTTAGCAACTGACACAAAGTAGTCCTTGTTTTTTATCTTCTTTATTTAGACTTTTTAAAAAGGTAACTTTTGAACTTTCAGTGTTTTTGCAAAGAAGTGATGTTATATTTGGATATTCTTTATAATTCATGAAAGCAATCTCAGGATGAAAAAGAAATACGTCATGTAACCCTTATATCATATTTTATGGAGGACCAGGAGAGTCATCGAAAAAGTAATGGAGCATTTGCATGATGGTTAATTAATTGTGAAATAAAAATATAGATTACTAAATATAATTTCAAATTTAACAATTGATTAATATAAAAAGAAATCAAATTTGCAAAACATTTTGTATTTGCACATTTGAAATGGAATTATTAGAGAGGAATTACATTGTATTCATTAATTCATTAATAAATTCTGTGATTTGAAAATGCATTTTCAAATCCTTTTTCTAAAAGCAGAATTAAAGGACACAATTCGTAAACTTGATTAGAAATACATTTCCATATCATACATTTAAAAAAGTTATTTCCATTTTCTTTCCCCCTCGCATTTTCAAATCCTTTTTCCAAATACATTTCCTAAATGGTTTACCCTTTCTGTGACCCTTCTGGGCCTTGAGCAGTGAAAACTAACATTAACCAACCACAGCTGCTCCACGTTGTACCCCACATGGTACTCCAGCTCTCTCATTGGTCAGAAAATCAGACTTGCGTCTTTGTCTTGTTCCTTCGCCAATTCAGCAAAGTAAAAAGACAGAAAACACATGAAACTTGACTCATCATCTTCTGGATGCTGTGTGGATGCTTCAAAGTTTCACCTATTCTGCAGCTGTCTTCTTAAAGGAGACATATTATGCACTTTATTCCCAATCTTAAACAATTCTCTGATATATCATTTAAATCTTGGCA
>JAOXYM010000023.1:18523447-18536202 GCA_028567055.1 Leptatherina wallacei
AACTCTCCTGTTTAAAACTGCATTTTATCATTGACTTTTCTTTTTTTTCTGTGCATTTTTGTATTTTCTCTTCTTTTAGTCTATTCTTATTTATATTTATGTCTTTGTATTTTATGTGTATTTATTGTACCTTTGTAAAGTGTCCTTGGGTGTTGAGCAAGGCGCTGTTAAATAAAATGTATTATTATTATTATTACCTCAACCAACTGAATTATTTTGTTTGCAACTTTGAGGTTTTAATTTGAGCCCGTGACTTGACCGAGCTATGAAGTGTCTAGCAAGTACTCAGACTCAGTTTTGAGGTTGAAAGTATAAAAACATAGATATTAAATAAACAGGAGCTAATCCAGCAAGTTTTCTTGCCAGACCTAAAAGAAAAGAAAATAACAGCACTACAGAGTTTGCTAAGAATTCCTGTATCATGCATTAAAAAGCATAAGATATTGAATAAATGATTAAAGTTAGATTTTTTTTTCGTCAGTGGAAAATGCACACGTGAAATTTAAAGAACTCAGTTGTCAGCATCTCATTCTTGGACTTATCCAAATGTATTGTTTGATGGCTTGATGTACTTTTTTTTTTGCCCTCAGCTTTATGACCGGGTAGGGTCTGATCAGGTAGTAAATTACTGATGATATATGCAGTCAGGTTCAATCGCTGCAGCTCTGCGGCTTCTCCACAAGTGGGGATAAAAGCCAGGTATGTGTCGAGGCGAGCCGCCCTCTGTCTCCGAATGCACGCAGTCTGATGTTTGTATGTTTCAGTTTCTGGGATCCAGCGTGGTTTGTCCTGTTTAAGCCATAGCAATAGATCATAACTCCATAATACTCCCTTTGAAAATATTGTCTATGCAACTGCTCTGATAATATTTGATATTTTCAAAACACAGTTAAATTTGATCCAGCATATCTGAGGAGCTGACGGCTGCCAACACGGCTTTCCAGAGCAGTCCTTAAGGTTTTCTCCACTTTTTTTGTTCTTTTACTCCTGATCAAATTGAGATGCAGTCCTCATTAGCCTGAACGGACATCATGCGTCTTCCAGTTTCCATATATTTTCACCTTTTTCTGTTTGATGAGCTCATGCTCAGAGGCACACATGTGGAAGTGGAGCTCGGGGCCACTTAGATGGGAAAACAGGTTGGAGACAGCAGGGTCAGATTTTACATGCTGTCTAATAGCAAATCCAGCTGACTGAGTAACTGATCCACTTCACATGAAGCATAAAACACACACCACACACGCACATTATTAGCCATACACGTGCTTGCGCACCACAGGCTGTTGTAAAGTGATTTAAATCAACTCAGTGCATTTATAATCTTCATGACATCTGCATTGAAAGCGGGTGAAAGCTTCAGGAGTCATGTCGGGTCTCCTGCGATACGTAAATATGGAGAGGATGTGCACAAAGAAAGTGTACGTTGCAAAATGTTGAGGTGTAAATGTGAGAGGCCTGCCGCCAAATCAGCCCAATTATAACAAAGAGGTGGTCCAGAACTGAAACATCTGAGCCAAGATGAAACTTAGAGAAGGCTGATCTCAGGCGGATCCTTGATTGCACTCTTGTGTAGATAAATCACACACATCAGCAACAAGCCGCCTGGTTATTTTTCAGTCTCCAGTCAGAGGTTGACATTTTGAAGTGAGCTCTGGTTAAAGTCAAGCAGGAGACAATGCTGTGATAATAATCATAAAGGAAACTGTAAACATCTGACATGACTATCACTGCACAAAGGGGAACTGAATAGAAAAGGAAGGAAGCCTGTTAGTTATATGAATAATTAAGATGTCCCATGAGGGGCCATATCAAGCGTCTCTTTATTAAGAATCTCTTTATTCATCTTAAGAATAGAGATCAGTATGTTGAAAGATCAATTCACAGAATCATTGATTTAACTATGTTACATTCTTTAAAATGTTATGAGTGCAGTGAGTTGAAAATGGTCTTTATGACTATTTTGGCATGTGTTTTGTATGTGCATGTACCCAGAAAGTGCAGCGTTATAGTGAGTGAACCTAATTTTTGTGACTTTAAAAGAAAGCATCAGTGTATTTAGGTACTTTATTAGGTACACTTAGTTGCAGGTTGGAACCCCTTTTGCTTTCAGAACTGCCTTAATTCTTCATAGTATTGATTCAGTAAGGTGTTGGGAACATTTCTTCTAAATTTTGGTCCATATCATAATAGCATCATGCAGTTCCTGCATGATAAGGAAATGTCTCCCACATTATTACACCACCAACAGTCTAATAACAGCAGGATGGGTCCATGCTTTCAGGTTGTTTACGCCAAAATTCTGAGCCTACCATCTGAAAGTTGCAGCTGAAATGGAGACTCATCAAACCAGGCTACGTTTTTCAATCTTGTACGATCCAGTTTTGGTGTCAATTGTAGCCTCAGTTTCCTGTTCTTCGCCAAAAGGAGTGGTACCCGGTGTGGTCTTCTGCCTCAAGGTTCAACGTGTTGTGTGCTCAGAGATGCTTTTCTGCATATCTTGGTTGGAACCGGTGCTTATTTGAGTTACTGTTGTCTTCCCATCATCTCCAATCAGTCTGCCCGTTCTCCTCTGACCTCCTACATCAACAAGGCATTTTCATCCAGACAACTGCTGCTCACTGGATATTTTCTCTCATTCAGACCATTCTCTGTAAACCCTAGAGATGGTTGTGTGAAAAACCCAGTAGAGCAGCAGTTTCTGAAATACTCGGCCCAACAACCATGCCACGTTAAAAGTCACTTAAATCCCTGCAGGTGAGAGAGATAATAGATATGATACATTTACTCGTCACTGTACATTTACATGTACTTTGTTATACCTTCTCCTTTAGTCATCTTTATGTTTTAGGCAAGGCAAGTTTATTTGTATAGCACATTTTATGTACAGGACAATTCAAGGTGCTTTACATAAAACATTAGAAGCATTACAGGGGGGTGCAGAAGATGCATTAAGAAGTCTTAAAAAACAAACTTTCATAAATGCAGAAGAAAAAAAAAGAAACCCTCAAACAAAATAGGATCAAATGCAAGAAATTAAGTTATTTATCAGTTGTTTCGATAAAAGGCTGCAAATAGAAAAGTGCTGAGAGTTTCAGTAGGCCGGGAGTTTTCTGGGAGTTTGTTCCACATGTGAGGAGCATAAAAACTGAACGCTGCCTCTCCGTGTTTAGTTCTGACTCTGGGACCAGAAAGTAGACTTGACCCTGATGACCTGAGGGATCTGGTCGGTTCATAACGAACCAGAAGTTCCTGAATGTATTTTGGCCCTAAACCTTCAGTGCTTTGTAAACTGACAGCAGGATTTTGAAGTAAATTCTTTGACAAACAGGAAGCCAGTGCTACAACTGACATCTCCTTACCAACCAACATGAGAGCATGGATTGACATGTTGATCAAAGCAATGGTGAAGCCGATGCGGAAGTGCCAGTTGTCCCCTCATCCACTAGGGGCTGGCTCCAAAAGGGAGTCAATCCCTATAGACTCCCATGTTAAAAAGGACAACTGCACAGCAGGAATCAACATGTTTACAGCCTGGTACAAAAAAATATTTTAGGTTTAATAGGTCAAGTTTACCTTCATGACAACAGTGGGGGAGTACAGTTTTATTTATAACTCATTCGTTTAGATGTTATTTAATCTTTTAAGTTCTTCATAATTACGGGTTTGTCCTTTTGATTGACAGATGTCAGATATCCAGCAGCAAGGAAGCAGAGGGTAGACAACCGCGTTTTTTTGCCGGCTAACAGCGCTCTTATGGTGCGTTTTATTTGAACTCAGAACTCGGAGCTTCCGACTTCCAAGTTGGAAATTTCAACTGGGACGGCCCCCTGAAGTCGGATTTCCGACTAGGAAGTCGGAGAATCCTCACCAACCCTGACTTCACGTTTAAAGATGGCCGCGCTCAGTGTTTACAGTGTAGAAGCCCCTGTAATATCACGTTTATTTGCACTTTTGACCAGTTTTTGTTGCATTAAATCAGCCGTACACTTAGTATTGTTGGATATAAATGTTAGGAGATACTGCTGTAGTATAATTCACCTTTTTCATGAACTACAACGCCGCTGTCAGCTGTGACCAGATCCAAAACGACAAATAGCAAATGTTGCTTTATCATTTCAAAATGGCCGTTTCCTTTTTCTCAACGTCTGCCGTTGTTATAAAACAGCAATTGCCGCTTAGAAACAACGTTTGCCGTTCTGTTTTCGTTGCTTTGCTGGTTAAAACAACAATGGACCCTGAGAAAATGGCTTTAATGTGGATGCTATCATATTTTTTTTCCAAGTTGTATACTGGAACGCTTTTAACTCGGGCGTGACGTCATTCCCATTTCCGAGGTAAATGGAACGCACCATTAGCTTTAGCCCTTTTACCTCCATTAGCTGGTTAGCTCTTAGCTACAGGCAGCTCAGAGTTTGATGGGTGTCAATCATCTGCACTCACACTCACAGCCCCCCTCTCAGCACCACCTCTTCGCCCGATTTTTGTTTTTTCCGAGAGGGAAAAGACACGTGAGGCTACCAAGAATCAACACCAATGGATTGGAAGTGGATTTGAATCTTGCTTTCTCTTCAATGTCAGCATGTTTACAAGCCTCTGACAGCATGGGTGAATAGCTCATCTGTGATACCTCTGTTACTTATTCCCAAATCTTTAAATGTTAAAACACAATAATTTGGTTTCCAATAGTACTTTGTAGAAGTAGCAACATTTAGCAGTGACTCTGACCGGCCTCTTTCATTATAAGTCCAGTTATTCTTGGAAAGGCTGATTTTCATTTAGGCGCAGAAGTCAAAACTTATTTTGGGGGGGGAGATAACTCACAAGGTGACTAAAGCTGGGGGGAAAGCATAGGGATAAAGCATGTGTGTGTGCTTTATACTAAGTATAAATTAGTTCATTGGAGGGCACACGCACATATGGAATATAATCTGGCAGGATAAGGTGCTGTATTAAAGAGGATCCAGGCCAACGACCACCCGTTGTGCAGTCGGAAACCTGAGTAGATCTTGTACAATCTACAGTGGACCCTACTGTTTCCAATGAGGGCTCTTCATGAAAGAAATCCCAGTTGTGGAGTTATTTGTCCCATCTACATTCATAAATACACCATAACATGAAATAAATGTATTTGTAAAAACATTTTAATTCTAATCTGCAGAGAGGTCAAACTGTGTTGCCTGCATTGGTTTAAGCTACAGACAGCCAAGCTTTTTAATTTACATCTCAATCTGCAGGAGAAGGCTTTATATGTCTTCCAATTTATGGTTCACAACTTAAATGCTCAAACATTTGAGCAAAGTTTCAGCAAAGAAAATGAAAGTGTGAAAGGAGAAATATGATTTAGCCATTTCATTTATTTTATAAAAATAGAAAATATCCAGTGAGCTGCAGTTGCCTGGACCAAAATGTCTTGTTGATGTCAGAGGAGAATAGGCAGACTGGTTGGAGATGATAGAAAGACAACAGGAAGTCAAAAAATAACTATGGGTTTCAACCAAGGAAAGTTGAATATTATCACTGAACGTACACAACATGTTGAAGCAGATGGGCTACAGCAGCAGAAGACCATACCGAGTGCCTCACCTGTCAGCTAAGAACATCAAACTGAGGCTACAATTCACACAGACTCACCAAAACTGGACAATCGAAGATGGAAAAATATTGTCTGGTCTGATGAGTCTCCATTTCAGCAACGTTCAGATGTTAGGGTCAGAAATTTGGTATAAACAACAGAAAAGCATGGATCCATCCTGCCTTGGATCAACAGTTCAGGCTGCTGCTGGTGCTGTGGGATATTTTCTTGGTGCACTTTAGGCCTTTTAGTACCAACTAAACACCACATCATTTAAACACCACAGCCTACCTGAGTATTGTTGCAGACCATGTCCATCCCTTTATGAGCACAGTGTAGCATCTTCTGATGGATATTTCCAACAGCATAATACATCATGTCACAAAGCTCAGATCATCTCCAACTGGTTTCTTGAACATAACAATGAGTTCACTGTTCTCCAACGGCCTCCACAGTCACCAGATCTCAATCCAATATTTTACCTTTGGGATGTGGTCGAACAGGAGATTTTTATCATGGATGTTCAGCAACTGTGTGATGCTATCATGTCAATATGGAGCAAAATCTCTAAGGAATGTTTCCAACACCTTGAATCTCTGCCACCAAGAATTTAAGCAGTTTTGAGAGCAAAATGGATCCAATCTGGTCCTAGCAAGATTTACCTAATAAAGTAGCTATATTGCTGAAGCAGGTTGATATAAATGATTTACCTAGATTAGCTCCACCTTAAGGAGAAAAAGAGAAGAATCTTCCACTTGTACTTTAAACTAAAATGAAAATGTATAACAAAAATCACAAAGGTTATTTCTGGGACATAAAATCAAAACAATGACCTGAAAGAGATTAAAATAGACTGAAATCCAGTGGAAAGAAATGTAGTGATTATTTCTGCTTTTGTAATCTGACCATTTGTAAGGGTGAAAATATTGAACAGTGTAGTTTTAATGGTTGTAGAACAGATGCATGCTTTGTCCACCCAATGTCATGTAATCTATAAATAAGGTGTTTCATACTATAGCACAGAATAAGTGCATGCACACATTCAGTAGCTTGGTAATGGTTTATTTTCCCTTTTGTTAGAAAAAAAAAATCAAACCCCTTATCAAAATTTTAAATCGTTTCAAATCAACTATTTCCTTGGTCTAGTTAAAATAAATGTAAGTTGATGCTATGACCTTAAAAAGGTTCCTGTTCATCCAAGATGTGGAAAGGATTGACAGTGTTGACACGTGGTAAACACCCAGACTGGATTCTTGGTTTAACTGTGTTACTGAAACCGGAGCTCTGTGTAATAATAGATAATCACTGTGTTAACATGGTGGATTACATGATTCAGTCAGGGGAAGATGCCAATGAAACCCAGATCCAGGTGGATACGACATACACACACAATATGTATATATATGTATATATATAGATACAAATGCATAATGCATGTGCGACACCATAATGGATGGAACAAGTCGGTAGGGTTTGTTTGACCTTCAACCTATCCACTGATCCAGCTCTGTGCTTTCAGTAATGGGCCTCTTCTTCCAGTAAACTCTCCTTCTTTCCTTCCAGTAACAGCTACTTTGTGTATACATGGTCTTCAAACCACAGAACAACACGTGATGGAAACTGATGAGAAAAAGTATTGAGGATGGAGTGACGAGTCATGTATGAGGTGGAACAAAACATGACATGTGAGACATTTTGCCCAGGTCTTAAAATACAATGGTTAGAAATGGTGAACATGTTGAATCCATTATCACCAACTGCAGTTCTGCCATTAAACAACTCACTTTGCCATTTTTCTGCCTCCACTTTGTATTTATGTTGGGAAAGCAATTGAGAGTACTGAGGATTTGTTGCACCGGCATACCTGAAAACTGTCAAAAAAACAAGCCCAAATCCCATCATTTTCCAATCTAGCGCTGTATAAATTCTAGTGATCAGGCTGTGGTGTGACCTCAGTGGCTGGGTCATTAGTGAGCAGCGTGGCTATTGGCTGCTTGTCGTAGCAGCGGAGGGTTATGGCTCCTGCTAAATCTCCAGGGAGGGCGGTAACAGTGCAGAACAACAATAGGGCTGATGCTGTGTTTAGTCTGCGTCTGTGGGGGCTTACAGCAGATTCTGCACTTTGAAACAAGACCCTGGTTTTCCACCAAAGACTTTAAGACTCTCTCGTAGCTAGCTTATTACATCTTAGTTGACTTTTCATCTGTTTCCAAGACACACCAAACACATGGTCACATCATCACACCCAGACTGAAACCAGAAGCAAAAGCTGATATGAACAGCCTCCTAATCTCTCCTGACCATCTCTTGTTGCTGCTCTGCACTTGTTTGGGACTGTACAAAAATTAATGGGTTGAAGAGGTGACTGAGTCTCAGGTCTTTTTTTTGGGAGAAAAATAAGTCCCTCCTTAACATTATTCATATTTTTCTTTGGATCCTCCGTTGATTTTAAATAATCCAATAATTGTATCTATGATTTCACTACAAGCCTGATCTTTTTGAACAGAGATCTGTGCGCAAATGACAAAATGTTGGTTCTTGAATCTGTCTGGTTTCTATTTGTTGGCCTTTTATATTCAGATTAGTACTGACTTGCTGAGCTTGCTTTGATTGCAATCAGCGTGTGTGGAAAGTAAAAAAGGTAGAACACATTGGTCCAAACATAATTTAAAGAGCCACAACTATCATTTTAGAAGAATTAAGCCTTTTCTAAAAAGTTCTGAAATGATCTGCAGTCGCATGCAGTCTTGACCCAGACATTTATTATCTGAACTTAGCTATACCAGAAGCCATGAATCATTGGCTGCAGCCCCTGAGGCTTTAATCATCAAATCTTTGAACCGAACTACGCAGTGAAGTTGAACTGTTGGTGCTGTTAGTGACAGTTTTGGACAATATGTGAGAATGACTGGGGGGAAAAAGACTAATCTTTGCTTTTAAAAACCTGTCCATCCTCAATGTGATAGGATGGCGATCCTTTTATACACAGTATAGAATAAATGAAGGAGCTTGTACTGGATGTAATGTGCTTTAAGTCACATGGGTGACCATTTACATGTAAAACCTGTCACACTGATCAGCCTCAACTTGGTTCTGAAAAGGAAATGGACTGTCATACAAATTTGTGTCAAAAAGAAGGTATATACTCTTACAGGTCTGTTGGAGCAGCAGCATCAGAGGCGGTGACTCAAAGAAACTCACAAAGATGACTGGCTCTGTGCTGGGGACAGCTTTGGAGCCTCTGGATCTGATTGTGCAAAGAAGAATAAAGAGCAACTAAACATGATGGCTTACATAACATAATGATACAACAATGTAGACATGACATGATCATTTCCATTCAGCCCTGAAGATGAGAGTATTTATAAGTGTGTTTTGATTGGTAGGATTCCTAGAGGCATGTCGAGGGGCAGGCAAATGGTTGATGGTAACTCACATTTTCAGTGTGGAAGTTAAAGCAGCTCGTGAACGATGGACATTATTTGTCAAACATGCTGTTTTCACGCACGACTCAAAGTCCATGTTCAGGCTAGTAGGCTAACAGCTAATGACGGCTAGTTTGGTGTCGTCATTTTGGGGGCTGTCCCTCCCCCAGCTGATCCTGTCATCTGGCCCGGTGTCTTATCAGGGCTTTTGCTAGCTTCTTATTTCACTCCTCACAACACAGGCTAAATATCCACACAGTGCCTGCAATAGTCAGTAGTTGTTTTCTGTAAAAAAAAAAAATCCACTTTTAAAACAGTCACAATGGATAAAGTGTCCTTTCTGTTTCACTTAACTGTGGCTCAAACCACTTCTATGGCTCTTCTATGGTGCACACAAATCACAACTTCAACATAATATTGATCTTTTTAAAGAAAAAATGAAGTAATTAACATTCGGGCAACCCTTTCCTCCTGTTTCCATATTTGTCATGTTTACCCTTACATTACCTTCAGACTACACTATGTAACAAAGCAGGTATGTAGGTTTAGAACCAACTGGGTTTTAAAATATGTCTCTCAGACCAAACACACACACACACTCACCATTTAATACTTGTCTCTCAGACATCTTCTGGTTTTTGTGGCTTCTCTGCAAATGTGATGAAGCCTTTTCTAAATAAATGTCAGCTTGTGACCAGGGTTTTGAAAACTCTACAGCAATATACTGAGGGAGAATCAGCCTTGTCAATCACGTCACGCCCTCAGGTTACGAGCAGCGACTCCGGTGGGCTCCCACCCGTCCTGCTGCCATAACAATGGGAAGGGATGTGGCGGTCCAAGACACACAAATTATCAGGTGCTCACTATTTACAGCACTTCTGTCTTATAGTTTCATTGTTTAAAAGCCAAACTGCTCCCTTTTTTAGACTTGCCAGACATTGTTCATTTCAGGGCAGGTTGTCTCAAAGGCTAAAGAGTCAAAGATTCTCACTGGTTTGTGGTGGATACCCATTATAAAGTTTACCTGTATCCCACTGCTGAACCAGTACAAGTCAAAAATTTTAATCAGTTTAGTTGTAAAAGAGGCTCATAGAATAAAGCCCTCCAACACAATCTAATTGCATCTTCATATTGTGTAATGACTTAACCCTCTGTTCACATTATTATTTGAGGGAAATGATCAAGCTATAATATATACAGTACATTGTAAAACTAACTGGATAATTTTGTAGAACAAGAAACACATCAGTGTGTTCAGTCATTTACTCGATTTATTTACAGTTTATCAAGTTCAAAGTATTTTAGAGGTATGTGGGAAAAGTTATAGTCCTTATTACAATTTTAAACATAGTTAAGACCAGACTGAGGTGTAAATCAATTATAAATTGCTTCTTATTGAACAATTTAGACAATTTGAAAATTTGACAGACTTTGAAAAACTGACATCTGCAGTGCTGGTCTGACCTTTGACCACGAGGACAGGAGGAACTGGGATTATTGACCAACTCTGCAGCTATAACATGGGCAATGTACCACAGATGTCTGAGAAATATAGGAAGCTACAGCACATTTAGCCATCACTTTTTTATTTCACATTAGAAGCAACATTTATGTATGCTAATATATTCAGTTTCTCTGTTAGACCTCAGTATAATCTATTGGCACTTCTGAACTTTGGCAGATTTCCACACATTGGCGCCCCCTAACTTAGGCTAAGTGGGCATCCATCATTTTGTCCAGCAATACTAAACATCAGACGTTTAGTATTGTCTTCTCTTGCTCTATCACTTTCTTTCTTTTCCTCACTTCCTCTGATAATGTCTATTCTGCCTTCATTGCTTCCCCCCATGCAGCTAGGTCGATAGATAGCTCTTTAAGAAATGCAGCATGCAGTAGTTTGTATTCATGATCTTTATTAGTATGTCACCCTTCAGCCAGGAAGAATTAAATTGAAACAAACACATATCCTCAGAAAAAAATGCAAATACAGGAATGATGAATAAATGGTATAAATCAAATTAACTTCAACAAACTAGCTAGCTGATGTGCTAAATGCTAACTATTTATGCCAAAGTATAATCATTCAAGTTATTTTGTTTAGATCCCAAACACTGTGACCAGCAACATAGAAGCACCACAGGGTACTGTCCTGTCCCCCCTCCTCTTCACCCTGTACACAGCTGACTTCCAGTACAACTCTGAACTATGTCACATCCAGAATTTCTCGGATGACAAAGCGATTGTTAGCTGCATTAGGGAGGAGCAGGAGGGGGAATACAGGAATCTAGTAAAGGACTTTGTGGTGTGATGTCTCCAGAACCAGCTGCACATCAAAACTTCGAACCCTGCGTTCACACCGGGAGCTTCCATTTGCGTAAGCGCCTACATTTCAACGGCCAGATACTGGATGTTTACTCGCTTGATTTGGGCATTTTATTGGATTTATTGAATAGAGCATTTTATTCGCATGAATAAAACGCTTCATTCTTATGTCAAGTTGAACTTTCTGGAGTGGGAAGGGTTGTTTGTTTTAGCGTCAGTCACTTCCCTCAAGAACAAACATGGCAGCCTGTTTATTTTGAGTTATTTGTGAGAGTTGCAGCCTTTTACCTGCTTTGGAAAACCAAAGACGTCGGCCTGTTTGGGTTCATCCAGGAGTTTCAGGGAAATTCCCTCATCACGTCCCAGTTTGATGATCTGATGTGGAGGATCAGGATCATATCCCTCCAGGATACAAACTACACACGATCTATTTCAGCAGCAGAGCGTCTGTCCATCTGTCTTCGGTAAGTAAGCTACTAGCTCCGACTTGACAACTTCCAGGAGAGTAGTTAGCTAAAGAACGATAGCTGTCAATAAGCTAGCTAATGTAGCTCCATTTCCAGTCCGCCAGTCTCCTCGCCTCCAACTCTCAAGATCTGACAAGCCGATTAAACACGTAACTGACAAATCATCTTTTTATTTATAACATGACTCAGCGAGTTTTTGTTCACCCATCAGCTGTTGCTGAACTCATTAACTCACGGTATTGGAGAGTCATCTAGTGACCAACTTTAGTACTACACTTGTACTGGTCTGAGCACAGACACAGAATAACATTTTCCATGACTCTTTGCTAACCAACAACTTTAGTTTATTTATGTAGCAGATATCCACAATCCGCCACTATTCATTTTACCTTCATTGTGAATGACGGGTTTGTATCGTTCGCGCGTATAATACGCTCGAGTTAAATTTTTTCATCTTGGGCGAACAGGCGTAAAACGCTTGATTCAAGTGGAAAAACGCTTGATACACGCAAATAGGAAACTCCATTGGCACGAATAAAACGCTCGATTGGGGCTTTTCGAGACGCAAATTCGCCACAAATGCGCCAATTTACTTCTGTACATTAACTTAACATTTAATTTAAACGTGAATAATAATTTTACTCGCCCAGTGTGAACACAGGGTGAGACCAAGGAGATGGTACTGGACTTCCACAGGATCAGACCACCAAGACAGCCTGTCCACATAGAGGGTCAGGAGATGGAGGTGGTCTCGTCCTATAAGTACCTTGGTCTGCAGCTGGACCACAAACTGGACTGGTCAGTGAACTGTGACCATCTCTACAGAAGGGGGCAGAGCAGGTTGTCTTTCCTGAGGAGACTGGCAGCCTTTAACCTTTAACCTTTAAAAAACTGCTTATCTATCTATCTATCTATCTATCTATCTATCTATCTATCTATCTATCTATCTATCTATCTATCTATCTATCT
>JAOXYM010000023.1:18551221-18578114 GCA_028567055.1 Leptatherina wallacei
TATCTATCTATCTATCTATCTATCTATCTATCTATCTATCTATCTATCTATCTATCTATCTATCTATCTATGATATTTCAAATTTGCATTGATGTTATTGCCTCATTGATTCTTGAATTGATGCAGATCGGTGTGTATCGTTACACCCCTCCTGAATTGATACTGATTGTAAAATAATTCACTACTGTAATTAAAGCCATTTAGAAACAGAGAACATGCTGTTATGATAAAACAGCATGGAGTTGCACAACTCTGGTGTTTTTTTTTTTTTGGTCTCAACTACTTCTACAAGTTTTAGCTAAACTAAACCTCATGCACTGAAATATTCCTGCCACCAGTATCAGCCTCAGACCTTGAGAACACACAACATCAATCCTTCATTTCTCCGTCTTCACGTCATGTAACACCTCAACTTCACACACAAACAAACACAAGTGTCCAAAGTGTCAAAGACGAGACCCACCTGCTAATCACTCAGACAATCCGGCTACTGTACGCAACACAGGCACATAATTAATAAACGCACATACGACTGGTGCACCACGAGCGCCTTCCGACACACAAGGTTTCCCCTTCCCTTCCTCGTTTCCCATGAGCTGAAACATGTTCCCCCTCAACACAGTGCACCCTCACAGACCTTTGCTGAACTAGCAGCACTAGTTCTAATAAGCCAGAAAAATAAATATGGAAAGTCAAATTATACTCTGAGTCATACTGCACGGTGTGTTAAGCTGACACACAATAACAAGTCATTCACATGTGTTGCCCAGTTTAAATGAATGAAACAGGACGAACATTTTCTATTTAGGACTCTGGATCAACTTCCAAACTGACCCACACAGACAAAAATGAGGGAAAATGAATTGGATAAAGAAAGAAATGTTACATATGACAAGGAGGTCTGTAGAGTCAGATGAGAGGGCTGTGTTTTTGGAGCAAGGAGATGTTGGATGTTTGATGAGTGAAACTCTAGAATAGGATGCATTTGGGATGTCGAAGCTGAGCCTGATTGAATATCTGGCACCCTTTAGGCATTGCTGTAGCCCGGGGACACTCACAGATACGATACACACAGATTTTGCAGCTAGATGGGCAGGCGTCCATCATTCCCATCGCTCCTTCTCCTGCCTCTCTGGCGCTGGCAAATTAGCAGGAATTTGTTAGGGCGGTTCGATTGTTTTCTCTTTAAACGGGGCTTGTTTTCGCTGGGGAAGTCTCTCTCTCACATGAATATTGTGTGAATGGAGGTGAATGGAAGCTTTCATAAACTGCGAGGTGGCTGTGGTCTCTGCCGCCACGCTGCCAGCCACGCGTCCTCGCTCAAGCTGATTGGCTCGCCTGGAGGTAGGAGTCCACGCAGTCTTGGCCTCAGCAAGTACTGCAGATGATTGCTGAATGACTTCTGTAAGGATAAACAACTTCCTAGCAAAGCTTTTTGTCTGGTTAATGAATGTAATGTAATGAGTGACTTCCACAGGTACATAAAGTTGTGTATCATTTTTTCTAGGATGGTTAAGTCTAAGAGGTTTAGCTTGACACATTAAATATGATATTTTTTAATTGCACGTGTGACATGTATATCATTTTACAATGAAAGATATTTAGTAAGAAAGATGGAAAATCTTCTCTATTTTCCTCCTGTTTTGTTTTCTACTCTGATTTTTTACTTCACCAGCAGCTGTGATATCATAGTGCCACTTTCTACACTATTTGTTATCATGGTCGATGGTTTCTGTAAGGTTATGATAAGTTTATTTTGGTTTTTCTGTGTTTTTAATTTCATGTTTTGTTTTATTTTGTTGAGTTTGCCTTGCTTTCTGCCCTCCCCACACACCTGGATTCAGTTTGCTAATCACAGCTGGCTGTTTGTCAATATTCCCCTCGGTACTTGTACCACCTGGGGTCTATAGTACAAAGCAGGTTAAACAGATCCAGCGTTTCTTAAGGTTCATTTTCCCCAACATTAAATATGCATACAGATGGAGCACTCTGCCCATCCTCTGTCTTCAATTCAGTGTTTTTAGAGAGTTTGCAGATGGGTATCCAAACATGGCAAATGGAGCAGTACCAGATATCGTTGAGAAGTGTTGCTTGTATGTGAACTGTCAGCCAAAGCAGGAAGGAAAGATGACAAAAATAGCAACTATGTGATTGCAAGAAATAAACAAATCAATATCACTGCCTCGTCTTATAGCAACACTACGTCGCTGTCCAGCCTGAAAACTCTGTTTTCAACCTCTTTCGATGGAACATGGACATTATGCATATTCTTGGAACTGTTGTTGCTCCGATGCAGCCAGAGGCTGAAAAACTGGCCCTTTTATTTCATCCCAGAGCATCTCATGACAGCTTGGTTTAGCTTTATGCATCAAGTTACATGCCAGCAACTGGATATCAACACATTGGACGTTTTGGATACGCACCATGGCTGATTCATTAAAGAAATACAAGAGGACATTATAAGAGGAAGAGAGAAAAAGAAAAACAACGTGATAGAGAAAGAGATAAGACAAGAGGATGCCAGATGTTTAGTGGTGGGGCTTTAAATGAATCTGTTCTAGGTGTTTCCTGGGCTATATGAGAAAGATTAATCAGTTTTAATTTCATCTGTTACCTCAATAAACCACTAATACTGTGGTTTACACCCCTCACGCCAAGCTTAGCTTTTCTTTGTCATGCTCTACCCGACATTTCTCCCCTATTGTGTTTGGAGCTCTGCAGCATGAAGTAGGAAGTCACTTTCCATATAACAAAAAAAAGGTTTTGGCCCTCATTTAAAGTTCTGTTTGGTCCATATTTGGCCTCGACTTACAGCGCTGCCTCTGTGTGAGTGAAGTTTCAAAAACCCAGTCACATGACCATCATGTGTGCCCACAAGGAACTTGCTGTCAACTACTTGCAGGTCAATTGGGACGCTTCTAGACCACTCAACACTTGCTGTAGTTTACAATGAAGCTAACAACTGACATCGGGCCCACACAACTCTTGCTAGTGCTGTAGCTGAGCCATAAATGCCAAAAGTAGCCCGAATTACACCAAAAAGCATCTGCTATCTGGGTTAACAGGGCAACTTCAAGTTCAACTCTGGATTTTCCGTGTCATGAACCTGGTTAATTCTTTACTAGGGTGTATCACTATGAAAACAGAGGAAGTGTAGAAACCTTCCAATGAGCTGTCAGAGGTGGATGTGGAGTTAAAGCTAGAGTTGGTAATGTTGGAGAGCTAACAAGATTTGAAAGTGGCACCTACTCTAAACCCCTCCCGACAATGCTCCGTTGGAAGTGCTTATAGTGAACAGTTATGTTCTAGGAACCAA
Source organism: Leptatherina wallacei (assembly GCA_028567055.1). Taxonomy (NCBI): domain Eukaryota; kingdom Metazoa; phylum Chordata; class Actinopteri; order Atheriniformes; family Atherinidae; genus Leptatherina; species Leptatherina wallacei. The sequence goes on from JAOXYM010000023.1 coordinate 18,554,538, forward strand.
TATTCTGGGACTGGTTGTTTGGTCTCTCATTGCCTACATCTTCCTTGATCGGACAGGAAGACCAGGGCAATGGTCAGCTGGAGGAAAGAGTGGGAATCCCAGCTACTGGAGCTGGATAACTCACCTTGTTCTGTCAGCAACCAGTCTGCCTGCAAAGGAAACCTCTCTTCTGGTAGATATGGCTCTTGTAAGTTTAACCTGTTGTTCACAGTCGGATTTTGCTATGCACTGTAGTATTGTGAGACTTTACTCTGAATAAATTTCCAATTTTCTTTAATCCAAATAAGGTCATTTGTGGTGAGCAAAAACTGAATCATGCTGTGTGAATGCCAGTCTGTATATGTATAAACCTCAATTGCATTACCTCCTAGTGGAGTTTTTGTATCATGTTGCAACACACTGCTACTTTACAGCATTTGCACTAGTGCTGCATTTAATGTATCTCAGAATTAAGAAAATTGGAAGTTGAAATCATTGTTTTTAATCAACGTGCAATATAATGAATTGAAAAATATATATATTTTTGTGAACAACTCATTCTCATCAGCATCTACTGGAAACAGCTGTTTGTTAAAATGCTCTGAAATGACTTTGACTAGTGTTTTAATAAGTAACAAATAACCAAAGAAAGATTGGACGTTTCCTGACAAAGATGCCTTTCTGGGGAATGTCATGAATGGCAAAAGTCAGGTCTGGTAAACCTTACCTGGGATACTGAGAAGGAAAATACTTTTTCTTTGACAAAAACAGACTTTCATTCAAAAACCTCCTTTTATACAATTTGGAAATTGTTGCTGTTTTTCCTCGACCGATTTCATCCATGTCCTTACTTGGTCGGATGATCTGAGGGTAACAGGTACTTCACAAAAGTAGACATATTTGCTTCATAACCAGCATTTTAACCCATAGATTCAATTTCATTTGACAAGGCTGTTTCTGTCCATTATTTTGCATGCTGTATTTTATGATTTCTGTCAGATTAACTACCACGAAGAAGAAGAGCCCATGCAGCAGTGTGCTCAGGAGTTGAAAGAGACCAATCCTGGAAAGTTAAACCAAAGTCAGAGTTCAGAATAACAGTTTGAATTGTTCTTTGTTGCCCCTCAGAAACCACTGCACCTGCTGTTAATGTGGCTCTCTTTCACCGTGTTAGGTAGCTGTCAGTTTTACAGCTACACAAAAGCTATACGTAATGTGTAATACATTGTCACTTTATTAGTTACGGGGAAATTCTGGCAACCACAGTGGTCAATATTTTACTGTGAATTGTTTGTAGTTCTGACATCTCTATCAGTCAGACCCTCTTTAACGTCCCTTTTTGTCTGTGCTTGTGCCAGTTTTCCAGGTAGAGTTGCACATCCATTGCCACGTTTCTCCACAGTGATCCTGTGTGGTAGATGTGTTTACACGAAGGATCTGAGGGAGGTGATGATCGTGATGTTTTGAGAGATGTACTGATGATTTTCTTCTAATGTGTTGCTAACAGATCAGTGTGATGCGTCAGGACTGACCCATTCTACTATTTTCAGTAAAACATGGATGTACGGAGTAAAGAGAGGCTGGTGAAAATTTAATAAAGGAGAACAGCATAATCACCTGAATGTGTATGTGGGCACTAAAGTCCAGTAAATGTGTGTGTATGTACCATGACCGCAGAAGAAGAGTCATCTGTGTCTACAATGCTGGCTAAGTCACAGCGGTGTCTGGCCTTATGTCTGTTAAAACAAGGCGTGCCCTCTCTTCCAGTAACACAAGCTAAAGAAACAAACATTGCTTGTTTCTCATTCTCACAGATGGCCCTACTGAGCCCAACATGGACACTGGCAGTTTAGCTTCTGCTCTTTGGCCATTATGCTTCCGTTTGGCCACTGAGTTTAACTCTTCCATACTTATGGGTCTGCGTAACTCTGAAGGACGAACTTTGCAAGAACAGAGAACTTTGTTCTTTTACTCGGGGGCAGCAAGAACAATGTGATGTCATTTTGTTTTCTTGCTGTCCCGGTTTAGGAGTTTTTACGACTTGTTTTCGACACATAAGCTGAGTATGAAATAATCTGGGCCAATTGTACATTGCACATAAAGGCATGGACATCCCCCCTGCACAAATCTCCACCCCATCATGGTTCAGTTTTCCATGAACTTTTAGATGATTGGGGTCAAAACTAACTTTGCTTTTGTTCTTGCCACCTTGAGAGCAAGACTAAAGTACGTCACAAGTTTTAGTGCCTGAAAGGTCATTTTTCAACTGACAGATGGGCCTGACACTGTTGTTGAACACTGAAAGTCAATTCAAGCCAGAAAGGCCCAAAACTGGCCAACAACCAATTTTATGACAAATAAGACGAAACTCCAGGAATGTTAAATACTCAGTTTTATATATGGTCTACTTTCTCCAATAAGCCTAATGAACTCTTTTTGGTTTTAGAGTAAAAACCAACAACAGAACAATAAAACCCCAGCCCTGCATGTTTTAGTTCTTTCCAACTCCAGCACACCTGATGAAGATTAACTGAACTGCTTGTCAAGTTCTTTGCAAGCCAGGTGTGTTAAAATATGGATACCTCTAAAACTTGTAGGGAATTGGTCCCGATGACCAGGATTGAGAAGCACTGCCCTGTACTGATTCCTGTATTATCCATCTTTGACAAACAATTTTGAAACCGTGACCTTTTAACCTGACAAAATCTGGATCATTGCTGCTTCTCATCGATAAAAGCGATTAGATGTTGCTATGTTACTGGTTAGGTGTTATGCAATACAACATATTTTACTGCTACTAGCTTTTTTATGTAACTATTGATAAATATGAAAAATTGCCCATTCAGCAGCTCAGACATTTTAAAGGTGATCCAGCTGTATGACTTCAGTCTCTGTATCTTTCTTCCAGGTGTTTTACTGCGACAGAGTCCATCCAGCACTCTGCGTGGCAGCTGCTGCAGCTGGGCGACTGCAGGAACCAGCTGTGTGCATGCACGAGTGTGCGCTCGTGTCCTTCCAGCCGGCTGTGAGGAGACTGAAAGGTCTTTTCCACCATAGTCAGCAGCACCCGGGCCAGCTCAGTGCAAGACCAGCAGCCAGAGCGGCCCAGTCTCAGACTGTCTGCTGTTATTTTAAGGAAAGAAATCCTTCTCAGGTGCTTTTATGCTGCTCATCAGTCTGCAATGCTCCCTGCATTCCTTCAGTTAATTTCAGATTAATTATTGGAATTCACTTTTTAACTGGACTCAGCTTCTCTGAACCTGCTCCTCCAACATCCCAGAATACTTTTATATTAAATAAAATTCAGCTTATTGTATGAGCATGTGGAGAAAGTAATGTCATTTTTAAGAAATGTAATAAGGAGCCAGATTCGGTAGACATGCCTCTCAGTTAAAGCTCAGCTTCTCTTTAGGGCTATAGAGCAAACCAGAATGGTTTTATAATCATGTCCAGTTAAGAGTCAGTGTTTCATCAACAGTGAAGCTCTGATGAACGTAATAGAAAAATCAGTCTTTGGCTATTAGGACAGTAAACATAAAACCAGATACTTACTGGTATGATCCTCTTTGTGACATTTACAGGGGTCTGGGAACAGCTCACCTAATTGCAAAGGGCCTATAAAAAGAAAATCTTTTTGATATTGCTATTTCATGCCATTCTTGTGGGATGTTGCATCGTATGTGAAAAAAGGGCGGAAATTAGTGGAAGCAAGACAGTATTAAAAATCTTTTAATTTCCTTAAAACAAGGGCCACATTAAGTTAATTTTGACTGCTAGAAGTACCAGGGCGAAGACTCATCCGAGTGATTTTTATAGTTTTTTTGGTAATTCTTTATTTCAGTGCCCCAAAATTAAATCATAGGTGACATACAGTGTCACATACGTCTCATTTCCACAAACGCATGAGTTTGTTCGAATGTGAGTCAGCCGGAAACTAATTTATTACCCATTATATGCATTAGGTTAAAACAAAACTTCAGTTTTTTTGTTTTTCTTTAGTCCCGTTGAAAACGTTTTTTTGCTGTGGATTTCTTGGAAAGATCAAACTCTGTGACAGGAAGTTGATAAACTAGTGTACGCTAACAAACCAACTAGCTTAATCAAAGTGACCACATTTTTTAACACATTTGTCACACTGGGATTTGGCCACTGGTATTGAAATAATTCCCTGCTCATAATCCATTATGGGAAAACTGAAAATGCGCCATTGCAACTGCAAGTTTTCATTCATCCAAAAATAAATACATGAATTTACTATCATTGTCCTTATTTCAGATGAAACTTATGTGATGAGGCGTGAAGTTACTTTCTTATAGTGTGTGGGCTTTTGCAAACTCTGAATTTGATTTGGTTAGAAAATCTCCTGTTCTTAGCACAGCTTATATTCAGAAAGATGTGCAATTAAATCATACGGAGGATCAGCGTGGACTTGTAAAGTTGTTCAGAGCGAAAGGATCAAATGCCGTTCATTCTAGGATAATAACATGTCACTATGATGAATGTGTATTCCTCTTAAATCAAATCTTAAACACAATATCATTATTTCCTTGAAGTGATTACATGAAGGTGGTAAGTATTATGATTATCTTTTTTTTTAAATCTTGGGTATGCACGTATATATATAAAGAGAAACATGCATTTGTTCTTTCCCTGAATGCCTGAATTGGAAGCCAGTCTAGATTTTTTGGACCACTCCCCTGGTCATTATAAGAGGCCCAGGTTTTGATTTAGTCTGGCTCTTTTTATTTGTGCTCACACATTATTAATCCTACACTCGCCAGAAACTTTATGATGTGTACATATTAAATCATTTGTTAGCACAAATGTTCCAATCAGCCAATCACGTGGCAGCAACTCGATGTATTTAGTAATGCGAACATGGTCAAGTTGAACCTGAACATCAGAATCATGTCAATATGGAGCAAAATCTCTTGAATGCCATGAGGAATTAAGGCAGTTCTGAAGGGAAATGGGGTCCAACTTGGTACTAGCAAGGTGAAGCTGATCGAGTGGCCCGTGTGTGTAAAGTCTCAGAAACAAGTTCTGGCAACAGAACTGTTAATTCATAAAACATTGGATGTTGGGTTAATATTTTTTAACTTTATGTCCCCATCGTTGATTACATTTTGATCTAACACTATACTTCTACTGCTTCTTCTGTAAAATGCTTCCTCATCCCACCTGGACTTAGTGGTAGATGCGTCTAGTTAAAACACTTAAATCCTGTTTCTTCCTCCAGGAGAACAGCTGTATGATGCTAGCAGAGCTAACTTTTAGCATCATGATCTACAAACACTGAGAAGCCTTGCTCGGGGAAATAGCAGCTTAACTACAAAATTTTAGTCACTTGGACCTCTTTTCTCCTCCTCCACCTCCTCTCTTCTTTTTACCTTGGATAAACATAACCAACATAACCTGCTATTCATGTCACATCTTGCCAGTAGCCATCACCTCGATGGGAGCCAGTGCTTCACGAATGGTCTGGTGTAGAGTTCCACCAATGGGGACAGGTTACTGGCTCACTCTGCCAACAATGTCTGTGGAGTGCAAATGTTTATTTTAAAAGTTATGTTCGAGTATTGATTTTATTTCATTTTCCCTCCTCCTCGCCCGCCTGCTCTTGGCTCCGGTAAAGTGCCTGTCTATCATGAGGTTTTCCTGCTGTAGCCAGGCATGTTGTCTGTCTCATAAAAGCTGCTACTATAGTATAATGTAGCCCCGTGGCCCGAAATGTCCGACTTGCCTCTCCAAGCACGCCGAGCTTCCATGCAGGATGTGTGTATGTGGTGTGTATTTGGTGTGTATGTAGTGTGTGGGCCCTGTCCAAGAAAAATATGTAAGAGCCTCACTTCTTGTAATAGTCTGGACATAGAATCTCTCACCTACGAAGAGAAAAACTTTTAACAGTTAATGTTCATAGCTGATATGTCCCTTTGCCCAATTTTCTCATTTCATACCCTGAACCTGTATTTGTATTCAATTAGCTTCAAATAGGTTTATGTTTTATATACTGTATGTCCATGGAATCACCCCAAAATTTTCTTTTCCACATATAAAATTAATTATCTGTCATCAAGCTCGAAGGGTAGCTCACTTTCTGCAGAGCTCATGCTGTCTGGAGCAGGTTATATCTAAAAGTAACTCCCTCCCTCCTTTTAGATTGCTCCATCAGACTCTGCCGTATTCTTGAAGTCTTGAAGATGACTTTAATGTTTTAAAGGGGGATTTTTTCAAAGATTTTCTGTGACAGGTCAAAGCTATATATCTTAAAGACAATCATATAATATGATAAGATCCTGAACAAAAATAGCAAATTCTTTATTGATACTATTCACATCAGCTGCACCATTGAATTCACTTTTAGGGGAGCTTTGGAGATATACAGGATGTGGAGCTTCATTGTTACAAGGCTCCCCTTATTATTTATATCTTTTATTTGTTTGGTGTTGAACTATATATTAATGCTGGACCAAAAGAATGGGGAATCGGAAGAGAAGAGACAGTGGAAAAAGATATAATAGATAGAAAAAATAGTGACAACAACTATACAAGCAAAACCAACCAAACAAGCTGCTAAATCTGTAAAGAACCTTAATAGAAATTCCCCTAGGGCCTCTTTAGGAAAAGCAAAGCAGAGAACCATCAGGAGCACCTACATGAAGACAAATTCAGAAGGACACAAACAGCAACAAGTATACAAAAACATCACTAGCTATTGGTAATGAACCCTAATGGACCACACACCAACTGCATAATAAGCATGAGTGTGAGTGTTTGCAAAATGTTTCATGAATTATATGTAATGATGAGTACAAATGTGGAAATGCAGCTGTGCTCCTTCCAAAGATCAGAAACAGGCAAAGAGGGCCCCAAGACTTGGGCAACCAGCAGCCACCAGAGAACCCCAAAATTTGGTAGTCCATTGCCATGACAACCACATCCACACAGAAAATGGCAGAGGAAGACCCTAGCCAGAGCCACTACAGCTATGGAGCCAGGATCAACGGCCTACCGGGCCAAAGGGAATGATAGCTATTCAGAAATCTGCCATGGCCAGGTACACTAAAGGAGTTAAAGGGATACCATGTAACTTTTGACACAAATATTAGTCTAATATGAGTAAGAAACCAGACATTGTAACTTTGCAGGAGCGGATCCGTCTCTCATGGGATCATGTGACCTGCAGCGCTTTGCTGTACGGCTCCCCCTCTATAAACACAGAGGGCTCTGCTTTGTGCTACTTTTTCCTCTTCGATCGAAAGTTTGTCATGGCTGAACGAAGTAAGAAGGTGAAAACGGTGTCTGAGGAGGCCAGAAAGAGAGAACGGTAAAAGCATCGCTCCAGAGGAAAGTCACAAGTAGACCTTGAATTCGCTCATTGGAGTCTGAGGAAAAAGCAGTGTGGGTGCAAAATCCACTCTCTGTTTGCCTCAGTATTGTTAGACTGGTAAGTTAGCTCTTTGCCTGTTGTGCAAACGTACCAAAATGTGAGGTACTTTTTTCATCTTCCAGCCAGCGATTATTCAAAATAATGGCAGCAAGTTCTGATGAGCTGCAGAACGTTGTAGTCTTTCTTTGAGTTTTAGTAGATTCTAAATGCGACTAGTTGAAGCTTATCAGCTGCAGACCAATGCTAACAGACTTAGCAACTGGCTTGGTTTAGTTTCTATGGTTTTCATACGCTGTAATGTCCCATAAGCTAAGGTATATTGCTGACGTTTTCATACAACCGGGAGATAAAATGGATACATATAACTAGAAGAACTCATACCTTATCCTTCAATGGGGAAGAATTCTTTAAAACATTCCTGAATCCAACACTTTGCTATCAGCTGGTCAAAGTTGTCTGCAAAAATTATTCCAACACACGGATGGAGACTGTTTGATTCAGTGACAGTGTCATGTGGCCTGCGCCCCTGGTGGCCAAAAGTTACACGGTGCCTTTGATGGCACGTAAGCAATGCAGATGACAGGGCAGATTACCTGAAAATGTCCAGCCTGGAAAACATTTTAAGGTCCCCAAAAAAGTGTATTTGCACAAGGATGAAAAGCACAAGTGCAGATGTACTATTAGCTCCTTTTTGACAAACGAAAACTTTCTGCACATCGTTTCGTGAGAATGTTATGCAACCTTTTAACGTTTTATGACCTTTTTTGGATTTCTTCCTTGCACATCCTTGCTGAGTGACAACAGCCAAAATCAACTTCTGTTTCATCAGAAAACCATTTACAGTCCTGCTAGCGCCCATTTTTATTGTGCCAGTGACTTTAACGAGTTTCAGAGAGCCTTCCAAAGGTAATCTTAGAGTTTCTGGACTACCAGGTGATATTGTCTCATGCTCTCATAATGGGAGATACTGTTGAGCTGGCACAAGGAGAGAGTTCAGATCCAGCTGTGTGTTTTTATGCATGTACAGTATGGAAATCCAAGCGTGCGTTCAAGCATAGCTGCTGCACGGGCCTGCAAACATGTAGTCATCCAAACACACTGCACAGAAAGATGTTCGGAAAATATGTCAGTAAAACATGAAGACTAATGAGTTAGTAAACAATATTTTTTCGAGGGGTAATTCAGCTATTGCATGACAGACGTTTTTCAACCATCAGAAAATATAAACCAGTTTTTTTTTTTACATAAATCATTTAGAATGAAAACCATTTGTGCCGCTCCTTAAATCTGATTAGTTTACTTGTTTTGGCATAAATATCCAGAGCAATACCTCTCATATCTAAGCACTGGCTCATAAAGTGAGCAATTATGGTGGCTAAAATTGCTGTTTGGTCTGCCGGTGAAGCATACAAACCTATCAGACAGAGTATGAAACAATCTGAGAGTCCCTACATTACGCCCTCTTAGCTCCTCATTTTCCCCAACATTTACAACAAAAACTGTAAGAATCCATCTGAAACAGCTCTGATGAGACTTGCGAAAGTTGCTCATATTTCTGTCCAGTAAAAATTATGCTATATTAAAACTGTTTAAGTTGACTGAAAAGATTTTGCTTAACCCTTTATTAGGCAAGTGACCATATTTGATGGCTTCATCGGACATACAAAATGCCCCCTCATGCTACTCCATGAAATCATAGAAACACATGGAGTTCTCCTCACCAATCATCAAAGATCAGGCTACATTCCACATATTTCATTGAGATTGGCTTTCAACATAGAATGAAAAGAAATTTTTAGTACCGACCACCTACTACTGTAGTACTGTTATTATTTTAGTGAAAAGTAAGCAAGTTTTAAAGACTTGTAATATCCTTTAGTATCGCAATAGCCCTCTTCTCTATGGTTGAAATGTTAAATTTCCAAGCATTTCAGTAAGTGGCCAATAAAGGGTAACAAACTGTTACTACAGCTAACAACACTCTGAAGATGACAGAAAAAAGTATAAAAATAATTTTTTGTCATTTATGACCTTTTACAATTTGTGCATGGTAACTGGTAGGAGCTCAATTTAATGAAAAAAACAATATTACGCTTTTTCACATTCATTATATTATTTTGGGCATATAATTGAATAAAGTTTCATTTTCTATTGTTAAAGAAAAACCCAGTTCTTTTTATAACATATACTACTCTAGTACATCTTATCTTCGTAGTTCTGGTCGGGGTGAGGACTCCCCTTCTGAAAGGCTGGTGTGCTCTAATTAGCTATCTGATTGGAAAGGAAAACAATTAATCTTACTTATTTCTTGAGGGGTGTCAAACTTTCAAAGTAGCAGATAAAGGCAAATAAACATTATTAGATTAATCTGTTCAATTTCTTGTAAAAACAAATGATTAATCAGCCAATCAGATGGCAGCATCTCAATGTAGTCATGTAAACATGGTTAAGATGACTTGATGAAATTGAAACTGAGCTTTAGAATGAGGAAGAAAGGTGACTTTGAACGTGGTTGTTGGTGCCAGACGGGTTGGTCTGAGAATTTCAGAAACTGCTGATCTATTGGGATTTGCACACATAACCATCTGTAGGGTTTATACTAGAGAATGGTCTGACGAAGAGAAAATGTCCAGTGAGCTGCAGTTGTCTGAATGAAAATGTCTTGTTGATCTTGGAGAAGTATGAGCAGACTGGTTAGAGGAGATAGAAAGACAACAGGAAGTCCACTGGTTACAACCATATATGCAGAATAGCATCCCTCATACCACATCCAACCTTGAAGCAGATGGGCTACAGCAGAAAACCTTCCATCCAGTCAGCAAGAACCGGAAATTGAGAATATGTCCAGTATGAGGAGGAGTGAGGAGGAGCGGCAGAGAGATATCCAACATGTTTTTGCATCATATGTTTCTTCCTCTTTTTGGTCAGCTGGATGTTTCCTTTGCTTTAAAGCATAATATGTCATCTTTAGATAAAGTAGTCTTCAGGACTAGAACATGAGCCTCAACAAAAGGTGAAATTTTAAAAGACAATAAACATGAATGCCGATTCTCGTACACAAGGATATGATTAATTAACATATTTGTCTGTTCATTTCAGACCACGTTTGCACAAGTAAAAGATCTCAGTACCTCTGAAAGAGGCCGTACTGCCCGGCTACGGGTGCCAGGATCCACAGTCACCAAAAGAATCACTTCACCAGCCAAAAAACCTGATTGAATTTAAGTGAAAAAAACATTTTGGATGGCGACTTTCTTTTGCTTGGAACAAAAACCTCTAGCCATTATTGCTATGGGGGGATTTTCATTTGCTAATATTTCTTAAAATAAGCCAGGATGTCTAATTACCAGGCTTTAAAATAATATCCAATTACTTATCTGAGATTAATGGGGGTCCTTGCTTCGAGAGAATAAACCCACACACAGGAGACTTATGTCGATCCTTATCATAATGAAGATTTAAAGCTACAGACGGTACACATTGCTACTGAGTCTGTTAGATGTTACGTCTCTGGTCTTCCTAACAGCAGACACATGCCTGTCATAGTTTTACAGACAGATTTTCAGCTGTTCCGACATTGTAGCCAGACTGGTTAATGTCCTGAGAGCCTAAATGATAACACTACCTTTGAAAGTTTGAAACTCTTATTGATGTAGCTAAATATAAAATCCTGCTCCCTCAGGTCACGCCTCCCTGCCATCCAAGCTGTAAAATGGTCTGAGATTTTACTGATAATTTTAACAATGAATTTATTGTCAGAAGCCTGATTATGATCTATAATAATACGTTTTTGCAGGAAGCAGATGTGCAGTTAATATGGCTGTCATACTGTATGTTGTGGATGAGGTTGCCTAGTAATCAGTTATTATAAATAGCAGTCATGCAGTAAAAAAATATTTCTTTCTGAAACATTTATATTGCTTTATTACCACCTATAATCCACCTAGAAGTTTACATGTTAAACTTTTTAATGTATTTACCTTTTTCTTTTTTTTTATTTCACTGGCTGTAAAGAAACCAAGATGAAGATGATGAAGATGAGCTGCCAATGTAGACAATAGATCCAGATTTATAGATTTGCACTGGATGCTGAGACTGTTTTGCCTTTAAAACCATCAGGATCACTAAAAAATGCAATAAGCTGATACAAAGAAGCACAGACGCTGACCACGTGTTAATGAATACAAGGAAGTATTTTAAATGAATGATTTAAAGGTTTGCTGTGGGCTGTTTACTACTGATGGCACCATTACTCACCACTGGGAAAAACTGATCATGGATTAAATGTTTTGCTTGATGTGCCTAGTTGCTGGTGTGAGGAGCAGGTCATAGGGGGAGCAGAGAAGATGTGCCGGTTTATTTTGAATTGTTGTCAAACTAAAATAATCTGAAGGATAATTATGATCATGAATGTATGAACCAGACAACACCAGTCGCACTAAAACCTCTTGCAAACCATCTTGATTTATAGCTACTGTTATTAAGTCAAAACTTAGTTCAACTTTCTATAGATAAGATTTTAAAGGTTGATATTTTCACAAAGTGGTGAGAGAAACTGATTTCACTTTTCCAACCTTTTTTTTTAACTGATTGTCCACAACAGCATGAGGTAGGGTTGTAAAGACTAAGTGATGTAAAACTGAGACATGATTTAAAGATATAATGACGTTAGAGAGTCCTGGATCAAATAGAATAAGTCATAAACCAGTTGTTTACATGATTTTACTATTAAAATGTAGTTGATTTAGGATGCGGTGCAGATCTTATTGTCAAAAGAGATTTGTGTGTCAACGTTGGAAATTTGCTACCATTAGTGTAGGCTACTGGGACATAACTGGTGGTAAACAGAGTTAGGAAAGCACTCTTGCGAAGTAAACACAAATGCAACATGTCCCACAACCAACACTGATGGGATTTACAATCCACCATTAAATCCAATGTCTGGAAATCATTAGGATTTTATAAGGAGGAAGTAACAGCAGACAACTGTGCAGAGCATAGATTCTGAGCAGCACAACAGATCTGAACACTTGGTGAGATTTCACGATGAATCCCTGGATGCTAATACAGCTAACACAACCAAGATCAACAACAGCACACAGGACCAAGCCAAAGAACATTGAAGACTCTTTCCAACAACAACTTGAGCCACAATTCAGCAATGTCAATTGTAAGTACAGCGTCTATTATTATATTTATTGCTAAAGATATATGATCTTAAACTGTGGCGGAGTGGAATAGTTTTGGTGACATACAAACGCTAGAAATGTGGTTTCAAAATTCTTCATCCCTGAATCACATCTCATCTATAAATAACTTGTGTTTATCCCAGAAATCTGTTGCAGAAGTCGTCCTGAAAACCAGCACTTCCTTTAAATAAACTCCAGGCAAGCTGAGAAAACTTCAGTCTTGTCCACAGCTGGACAGCTCTGTGTATTAGAGTTGACAAACGTCATTAAAATTCACTGCTCCAAATAACAAATCTTTCTGTAGCCACGCACACACTAACAAAACCCAATAACACACACACACACAACTATCAGCAACTCAGCTGAAACAGGGATATGCTAACCTATGCAGAGGATGTCCACTGGGACACAGAGGCCAGACTTGGGTTTCCCTCCTGGGACCGACTCTGGCTAGCACACATGCTAATGGTTGAATTCTCTTCTGTTTTTGCCTCTGTCTTCCTAAAATATTCTGCTTCATCTAGGCCTCCTAAGTTGGCTTTTCATCACCTATTAGCTCTTAAATGTGTGCTGGTGACAAAAGAAAAGTTTTGACAAAGTGCCAAAACAGATTGTCACAACTCGCTGGTTTTCAAAAAACTTTTCACCCTTCCTCATTACTTCCTCCGACTGAAGGACTGCTGATTAGTAGCCGCTTGAGAAAACTGAATGTCAGGAAAGCTAAGTGAATGATTTAGTCATTTAGAATTTTAGACAGCAGCCGAGAATAAGGAGTGTGCAGGCTAGGTGGACTTATATCCTCTGTGGCTAAAGACAAGCTGATCATGTGGCTGAGTTAAGCTCAACCTCAAGCTTTTAATGGCCAACAACAGGAGCGCCAGCCTCAAACCAGGGTGGAAATTTGGCTCTAAGCGAAGGTGCAAGGTTTCGAGGTAGAAACGACAATTCCTAACAGCTGCTTACTTCTGCTTTTCCTTGCAAGAGCTTTGTCATCACTGTACACTCAGCAAAAGGGTTTTTTCAAGTTGGTCTAAAACTAACAGATTATGTCAATTTTATATGAAAAATAACAAGCTGGTCAGGTATATCGCTGGCATACTCTGGCACAGTTTGGATCAACATCTTAAATGTGCCACGCTTCAGAAAATATTCATTTCCATGTGTGTCCAGCAACATTTTTTGCATGGATAGCAATTACTGTCTGAATAAACACACAGGTATGTTGTTGCAGATTTTTCACTTTGTGCAGTCAGCAGTTTTTGTTGAAATCACAGATGCATTGCTTCTGCTGCATTTGGGCCTCCCAGATCAGGAGATAGAGCAAAGGGAAGATTTCCAGGCCACTTACAGCTTGGTTACAATAGAATTAAAACTGATTTCAGTAATCTTGTTCTGTAGATATGTGGGGAATTTTTACACCAAATTCCCTTTTAATGATCTGTAAAATAGATTGGTATCATAGAACCAGCAACGGGACAGCTGTTAACCAAAACACTACTATTGTTGTAGTCTAGTAATATCTAAATTTAATCAAACCACACATTTCCAAAAGAAATGGGTCTTTTTAGACCGTTCCTATTTCCATTGTTAGCAAACTGTTAGCATGTGAGCTTTTTCACAGCAGCCTTTTTGACTTGAAATGGATAAACGGTGGTTGTCAGTCAAAATATTCAAGGATCTGTGATTCTGTTCTTAAATTGAACATAAACTTTGTTACTTTATTAATGACAAACATTTTTCAACAACTTCATTTTAAAATTGCTACTATAGAATTGGTATTTTGCGATCAAATCGCAATAAAGAGCTAATGTTAGTGGCTAGCATTGTAGTCAAAATAGCTACTTAGTTTAGGCTAAACTAATGTTCTCAGAAGTATACCATATGCAACACCACATCTTGTGGTGGCGGCATATACTATAATAAACAATATTTTTCATTTTGGGTCAGTCACCTCAGATGGCTATGGTGTTTTTCACAGATTTATCCAAACTGACATGTTGACATTATTCAAAAATATAATTGACTGGCGATGGAAAAGGAAAAGGCATTCATCCTATCCATTACCAGCTACATACACAGTTGGGTGAATCATTTATTAATGTTACCTGTTAGCCATTAGCATGTTAGGTGACATCATAACGACAATACCACTCTCTGTGTTCACATTTGTTATCGCTGTCATAACATCATCAATCAACCTTGGTTTTACACTGACCAAAGGATTCAGTGACAGGGCAGATAAGTGTTACATCGGTAAAGAAAAGTTTCATGGTTTAAATATAAAGGAAAAGTTAGTTCCTATAAGAGTTTCCTGTCTGTCAATTTATGGTTGTCTGTTAGGCTCAGTATGGTTCTACACTTGGTTTAGTTGGGAGTTGAAACATTCAGCTGGTCAAAGCTTGTTTTCACAGTTCACTTACTCAAACTAACAAATCTTTTGAATAAGGTGTTCCCCTCCTCACCTGAGGTGGCGCTGCATGAAGAATTACTGAAGAAGACTCAACAAACAAGAAAACTTGCTCATCTGTTGGTTAATGTAGGACAACTTCCACTTCTGCCTCTTCAGTTGTACTCCGCTTCCTCCATTTGGTTCACTGAAGCAAACCGAGTCCTACGTTTAGTAAAGGCAGTATTCGCATCTTTGACGTGCATCAGAATTTGTTTGCACATTCACACCTTCAGAAAACAAACCAGACTTTCCAAGCAAATGAGCTTGGGTTCAATTGAAAAAGGCTGTCGTGAATGCACCCTAATTTTCTGTGAATCATATTTTTGCAAATTTACACCTGCTGACATCCGGAATAGTTTGATGAGATACTCCCAATATAACATTGTCATGTACATTTTTGCTTTCTTTTTGCATTTGATGGAAATGAATAAAAACCAAAAAGTACAAAGTACTCCAGTAAGAACAGGAAGGTATTAAAGTATTTTATTGTACTTATGGAAGCTTGTCATTGTCAATAAGTAAATAAAATAGTATGCAATGCTTTTGAAATGTTGATTTTTACTTTTTCTCTGCAACATGGTTTCTTATGTTCGTCAGATTTCTTTTACCTTAACAAGTCTCTGCATGGCATAGTTTTGGGAAGCAAATTTAGTCAGATTTAGGAATAGAGCAACCATAACCTACTTTAATTTGAAATGTACAACTTTTATTGATGAGCCTTGTCTAAGGCAATGCCCATCACTAATATAACGAGGTTAACTGAGTAAAAGATTGATGATTTTCATGCTACCAACATGCAATTTATGCATACATCATCATGTGATGTTATGTGGTTGTGCTTTTAACAATGCCACCAAGCTTAAAAAACTAAATATTATTCATAGAGGGATTTTGTATGATTACATGTCACGCTGTGGTGTGCACAGGGCAAATTAGCATAATACTTTGTAGTCAAAATCCAATTCTCATTGTAAAAACCTCTGAGAAACCATCATTATCATGGTTAAATTGTCATAATACATGCAGATCACACATCAGCAGCACAGAGCTCCTTCTAGTGAAACCACAAAGTCCAGACAAACCGTTTTCATAGCTACACCGGTCTCACGCTTCGCTTGTCACCCGTGGAGGAACTGCAAAGCAGACAGCATGGAGACTGACTCCTGACATAGATGGCAAAAGGAACATACAGTTTTTTTCTTGTTAGACTTCCACATGTGTTTCTAATGGGCAAGAAGGGGATGTGTATTTGATTCCTGGGCTGTGTATCGGACACAGCTGACACTCATGCATGCACGCTTTGCCTGCACATACACACGTTATGGTATGAGTTGTAGAGAGGCTGTGATAGGACCGTGGTGGCAGCGAGCCAGCCTGGTGCATATGTGTTCAGAGGTTCAGGTTACAGTGTGGCTGCTGAATGTCTAACAAGGGAGGATGTCAGTCTTGTTTGAGAAGCGGGTGTGACAGCAATGAGATTCAGAGGAAAATGAAACCTCAGCAGAAAAAGATTATGCAGTAGTAGCCATTTCAGACGTTTGCCCTGCTTTTAGCCTGCAGAAGGTTCTGAAAATCTGAACACCAAGATGGAGAATTTCAAGCAAACACTGAGTATTAGTTGTTCTATGGCACAGTTGTATAAAGGAAGAAGAAACAATATATTGATAAGGGAATGTAGAAAGATTTCAGATATCTCAGTCTCAGGCATAAAGAACGAATAAACTGGAAATACAAAAGCCAGTTATGGATTTTAAGTTGCATCCAACTTATATTTAAGGTTAATTTTAATCAAATGAGGTAAATGTAAAAGTAGAAATGTGTCTTTTATAACAACACAGACTATTATGCTACTAGTTAACATTTAATACAACTAGATGCAAGCAAATATCCTTCAGGTTCAACACTCAAGATATCACAAGACACCTTAAAAGTTCATCAAGTTAACTATTGTTTTGGCTTTTTTAAATTTATCTATCTATATATAGTGCAAATAAGCAAGAATAAACACATGAATAAAGCAGAATGCAAGTTGAAAAAAGTCAAAATGATTCAAATAAATAGAACAGAAATATTAATGTATATAGTATAATTTAGATTAATGAACAAATAAAGAAACATTCTGGGTAGGGGTCCCCAAGGACCAGCGTTGAGAAACATTGATTTAAATAGGTGGGTGGGAGCCATGAGATCTCTACAGGAGCAGAAGTTTTGGCAGTTAGCAGTTCTATCTTTAACATAGTGCATAGATTTACTCATTTAGTTATTACTAACTAAATGACGATGCGGTAACACATCTGGTAACAACCAAATCAATTTGTATTATCTTCTGATATAAAATCAAACTAAAGAAAACACCTTAGAGTTGAAAGAGGGTGCGCTGTGATGAAGTTGCCAATCTTATTCTATAATATTTCCTCCGATGGAGTTTATTAACCCTCTTACTGTTTTTCCAATTACACAAAGGTTCCCTGTTTACATCTACATGATGCCCCCATCAAACAGGATAATCAGGATTCCTGTGACGTAAGCTAATATTAAAAAAACATGTTGAACTCTGAAAAGTATCTATCAAACTTCCCAATGAAGCAATTCCTTATGACCGAATGGAGCAGGAACAAAAAGGGTAAGACTTTTCTGCAGCATTTTTTCACTCACAGTCATGATACATTATGTATCCAGATTAGCAGACTTAGGTTTGTCCGTGTTTGAAAGCTTTATGTAATGTATTTGAAAACAAGTGCCTGGATACAAAGTCTTAATCAGTGACAGCTCCAACATGAAAAACTCAAGTCATGCTCACACAACCCCCATACGCAACTTCATCTCAGGAAAAAAGGCTTACATTTTAATAACACACAGCTTAGTTAAAGTTTATGTTTTCAGCAGCCAACAAAATAAATGAAACAAAGCATATGTGAATACGGGATGCTGGCGCTCCGAGTTGTTTTTATCTAAGCAATGTGGGCCGGAGGAAGCGGAGAGGGTAGCGGGGTGGTAGTGGTGGAGCACCTGTATATTTGTACAGACCACAACTCTTGTGATGTCATCCGTTGAGTATAAACATTTATCTTCATTTGAGGATGGCAATCCCGATCCAAGGTGATTAGTGAGGGTAGAGTCTATGATCAGGACCACCATCTGAGGCCTGAAAACGCTTCGGGTTACACTGTCTGGCGGTTCTGTTGCCCTTTTAAATTTACTGAAGGGAAGTTGGTTTATTCAAAGAACTTGTAAAGAGTTATTCTTGGTATCCTTAACATGTTCAGTATCAGGAGGTCAGAATATCTACTATTATCTGAGTTTTACCCGTTCCAACCTTTTCCATCCCACAGTGCAGTAATAAAACATCATTTGTAAATATACTAATAGAATATCAGACTTTTAAAATGGAATCTAAGCAATTCTATTGTGATCTTTGTTTTCCATACCTTGACAAAACCAAGGCCTTTTCATATTTGTATTCTCTGCCAGTGATCAGGGATAGCTGCTTAGTCTATAAAAGACCACCAGACTCTTCTTAACAGTGTTTCATAGAGGAAAATGAAATAAAAAACCTCACTTCCTTTTCACATCAGCTGAGATCGAAACCATTGCAGTAATGACAAAGAGTTGCAATGCAAAGCTGAACTGAGGACAATGCCACCCCCCAAAAGAGATCAGGTCAGATCCAGTCAGAGTGCAGCAGTATCCCCTCAAACATGCATCATTTAAAGATGAGAGTATCTACCAAACAGCAGGCATTACAGGCTTTTATACGGCTCACACATGAGGAATTCTGGTAAGCAAGTCACCCAGATAATGGCGCGGAACCTGTCCGTACAGTGGGAGGTGAGATCGGTGTTGCTCACACTGCTGACAGTAGTTCCACGACCAGTCCTCAGTGGGGGTCCAGCCCACACACAGCTTCAGCGTAGTCTGAGCGTGGAGAAGGTAAACAGCGATGAAGCTCTTGCCTCCCCAACAACAGCAGGTCGTCTCACCACAGACAGAAAGAAAAACAATGAGAAGCAAGTGATGATCCATGCGATGGTTTGGACGAGGAAACTCTCACAATAGGTCACGACTGTAAGCCAATACAGTGTTGTGCAAGTTCCCAAGAACATCATGATCATCATCTCCTTCTCTTGTAACCACTTTCTTTCTGCAACAGTGATTTAAGATCATGTTCAATCAAATCAATATATGTGTGTTTGTTGTCATAAGGATTTCTAAAGAAGGAATCTGGTGCCAGCAATGAAACTTATAGTCATATAAAAAGTTTGTGTCTTACACATTGAGGCCGAGGTTATGTTGATGTGGAGCTGTCCAGGTTTAAGAGTATGTAATTCAATGAGCAGTTCAGAATTCTCAGAAGCTGTTCATGTTACACACCCAACTCAAAGTAAAAAACATCCAGCCTCCATGTCTCCATCCCTAAACTACAGTTGCATTTGCTTCTTGCTTTGCTGTTAACAGCAAATTCTCATTAACCAGTTTTATGGTTGATGAGAGAAACCAGCTTCCTCTAAATCCTCCATCCGGTCTACAATATTCAGGAAATCTAACTTATAATTTGTTGATCTTTAAGTTCCAATTTCCTTTTTGTCACAGGATGCGTCACAGCAGAAAAAAAACTGTGTAATGCTAATAAAACTTTATCCTAATTAGAAGCAGTTCTTAATAAGTAAATCAAAGCACAATGAGATGGACTGACAGTAAAGCCAAAGAAAAAAAATATATTTTAAAGCTTTAAAACTTAAAATACAAAAACCTTTGAACAAAAGGCACCAATACAAACATGATAAGCTGGATAACCCCAATCCACCACAACAAGTATGATGGATAAAACCTTGTTTTTCTAAGTACCCCAGACAAAGGCTTTGGTTAGGGATGGCAGATACACTGAAAGCGTCCAGAAAGGGCCTTGGAGTATATGACACTGGTTAGGAAGTCCAGCAGGATGAGTTTCATTGTAATCCTGTACCATCTACATATTGTAAGGGCCTCAAGTTTTCCTTGCAGAATACCTCAGGACATTGAACACCAAAGGGATGTAGGGGAAGAAATACTGCATCCAGTCAGGAACATGAGTTTTGACTGGTATCAAACCAGATCTTCAGGTGAACTGTGAGCCCTGTTCATTGTCAGCATGAATCATGGGTGATCTGATCAGTTGTTGCAGCTCTATAAACCCATGGATGCACATTTTGATTACTTTACCCACGCATAACGTGCGTCTACAAGTTCTCTTTAAACATACTTTTAGGGCCCATGAAGTGATCACTCAAATGGATAAAAAACTTTTTATTTCCAAGCTGCAGATCACCAGACATTGATGGTTCACCAGTATAGCTGATTCCCCTCATATCTGCTACCTTCAGGGTGCGATAGCCTGATGCAAAACCCAGATTGCAGTTGGCTGCATCAGTGACCCCTGCTTAAAAAGGTTACTTCCACTCCATCATCCTGGTCTCGAAGGACGAAATTCTCTGGGTCTCACTAAGAGACTGGGACAAGGAGTTTAGAGAGAGAACAAAAAAGTGAGAAGGAGCTTTGGGAGGTAGTCACACACTGTTAACATGATTATGCAAACATCAAAGAAATGCCTCAAGATCAAAATGTCAGATATGCAAAATGAGATTCTTTCATTCAAAGTTTCTCTTGATAACACAAGTGTGCAGCTTTGAACATTTATTGTTCCAGCTTTAATTGGATTAACTAGAAGCAGATTTGTGGTTTTCCAGAGCACTTGTATGCTCAAATTTCTGTCTTACCTTTAATTTTCTAGAAAGAAAAACCTGGACGTATTGGCTTTAATTATCAAACTTTCTTGAAAAAGTGAAAAATCTGTTCAATATCCACGGAAAACACAACATATCCTGTGCCTTATTTATACAACAGGACTGTTTCTGCTCATTTAACACTTATAATGCTGACTCATAAGTTAGTCTGGTCCTGGAAGGCAAAGGTTAACTCAGACAGAGGGTCTAGGGCAGAGATCACCACTAGACCACTTGGGCCAGTGTCCTGCAGGGTTTAGATGTTTCCCCGCTGCAACACACCTGACACTAATCAATGGGCCATTAAGAGGCTTGTGCAGAACTTGCGAAGTAGTTGGTGAATTATTTCATTTGAATCAGCAGGGAAGCGTCTAAAAACTGGCCCAAGAGGTCCATAGTTGGTGTTTCCTGCTCAGGGGGTCTGCTGTGCAGGAGCATATAGATCCAGGAAGGGATTGTGTGATTAATAGCAGCCAAGAGGACAATCTGAATGTGTGTTCAGTTATCAACATCAAGATCAAAAGAAAAAGGAGAGTGAAATATGGAATTAATTGTCTTATCTGACTTGTTGAAAGAGAGATAATGCAGATTAATGCTAATGGGGAGTTGGCTTCACATTAGAAAAAAACACATCCAAAGAGATGAAGCTCCGGTCTTTGTTTTGTGTTTGCATACGTCTGTGTCATCTTGATGCAGAGAATCTGACTGTGTGGGAGCTTTTTCGGCCTTGTAAGATTTAAGAGAATGTGTGTGACTGTTAAATGAGCTCATATGTATCTCCACATGTCTGTTTGTGCATGCGCGTCTGAGGTTTCGGTTCAAATGAGAGTCAATCAAGCAAAGTTTGTGTGTTTAGGCAAGGCATGAAAAATCCGAGTAGGTCTCGACTTTGCTTCCCACAATACTTCCATATCTGTCTTCCTCCCTCACACACACACACACACACACACACACACATAGCCCCCACAGACTGAAAGCTGTTTCTATGATCTATGTTCAAGGGTAAGGACCTAAATCTTAGCCTTGACCCCCAGATTCCACACTTGTCCCTTTAATCCCGTCCCATCCCACCGACAATCCCATTTCCTCCCTTCTCGCTGTCCGGGCGTTGATCCGAGGCTCAGACAGAAAAACATACATTGCTTCCATGAGCTGAAAACACACATACACATCCATTTTTTTTTCTTTAAACCACCCCACATACCCCCATTTTTCTAGACCCCCCTGTTCAACTTTTCGCTCTCTCTCATCTGACCTTTCTCACCTTTTGTTCCCTGTTTGCTTGCGTGATCTCTCAGAGTTTCCCCCCTCCCACTCACCAACCTGTAGATTGACCTTTAACCTCATCAGTGTGTAGAAGTGATGTGCTGGCTAGCGCTGAATGTCTAATAAATGAGGCGAAAGCTGGACACAGAACTCTGATGCTATCTTTCCATTTTCATTTTTCCATTTCATTCCTAATGACTTTGGTGTCATAAGGAATAAGCAGCATGTTGGAGTTTCACAACTCTAAAACGTGGGGAAAGAAAGTCCACACTTTTAAATCTAAGGTTATAAAATCTTGGATTTTATATATTTAATGAAAAAATATGTCAAAGCGGAGAAGCAGTGTGTGAAAAACTTTATTCAGTGGCTTGTGGAACAACTTTTAGCCAACGTGATGTAGTTTATTGATATTTGTGGCCATTCATTTCTGCACAGCTCTCTTAGCATTTAGCACTCATGCATCACAGCGTTTCATTCAGGTTGAGGTTCAGACTTTGGGTCATTGCAACACCTTTATTTTTACTTTTTCAATCATGTCTGCTGTAGATGTGCTGCTGTGTTTAAGATTATTATTCTATAACATGATCCAATTTCAGGCAAGCTTTAACTGTCAGACAGATGTTCTCACATTTGATACTTTTTTCTACAGAGAAGACTCAATGACTGCAAGATGTCCAGGTCCTGTGGCTACAAAACAAGTCCAAATCATCAGCCCTCTGTCACTGATTTTGACAGTCTGTGCATCATGGGCAAACATCTCCACTCTGGTCCTGTCTGTCCACAACATCCTTGCTGTCAAGGTAGGGAGAAGAGATTTTCTCCTGGAGCTCTTCCAAAGACTTTATACTTGTTCAGTCTTTTTAAAGTGAACTTTAAAGTAGCACTATGCAACCTTCTGACCTGAAAGATGTGTTTGACTCGTTTTATGGTATAGTGACATTTATCATGTACATTCCTGAAGCCGACATTGCACTGCAGCGTCCCGAGGCTGAGAAACCGCACTTCACAACTTTGTGTTTCGCCCAAGCAGCTGGATATCGACTGGCTGTTTTGAATGCACACTGGGGCTGATAAAATATAATAAAAAGCAAGAGGACGTTTTTGCATGAAGAAAGAAAAAGAAAGAGAGAAAGGGACTAAGCAAAAGATAAAACAAGAGTCACCATCGGACTGACTTTTACTGGCAATAGAGAGCTCGGAGTACAGGTAGGATGCAAAATGGATGCTTAAATAGTGTTCTCATTGAGAAAATTGACCAATGTTCAGTATTGCTTCTTTAACATTAACATGCTAACTGAGGCCGGATAGTCTGAGATGTAGCTCTTTGGGTTTTTACCATTTTTCTGAGCATTGCACAATCTGATCTTGGGGTGTGTTACGGCTGTCACTTCTTTGCCTAATCATTGTCAATTCAATATGCAAATCAACCTGTTCCATTGCCCGGCTGGGATTCATCTTCCACCACCAAACCTCCACAACCTGCTTCTGGATTCGCTGCCCTCCAGACCAATCAACTCCACTTCCTCCCTGCCCAGGATAAAAGGC
>JAOXYM010000023.1:18578214-18592735 GCA_028567055.1 Leptatherina wallacei
GTAAGTTAGAGCAGTTAGGTTTTGTTTCTTTGATTTCTTCTGTTAGTCTGGCTGTTCTTTTACCATTAGTGTGTTTTTGTTCTATTAATTTCTCTGATTTGAGCAGCATCACCTGCCCATCCCATTTTGTCTTTGTTTTTGTATGTCTGTCTGCCACACGGGACAAAAAAAAACCTTTAAAAACTCAATTTTTCATTTGGACACTTTCTTTATGTTCTTTATTTTTTTCCTGAAAAATAATAAAGCAAATAAACTATTATGTGCCTTTTTCATCAACTCTGTTTTGGCTTTACAAACTTCAAACTGACACACTTGTACTCACAAGTACAACCAAATGACCTCTGCTACAGCTGCCACTCATTCAATTTAGATTGGTCGGTTTGAGAAAGACCAGCTGACCCCCTTTTAGAGATGGAAAGGTCTGTAAACACTTAGGATGGATTATGCTGGAGAATGCAAGAGGTGAAGGCAGAGGGGAGGGAGAAGGACGAGGAGACATCTCCCCACTCTGCCCCTTCAGACAGGTTGAGGTCAACTTCAGCATGTCGAGACAGGAAGTTAAAGCTGTTAAATGAGGTTCATTCTTATGAAACATAACTAACTAACTAGCCTGAACATTTCTGAAGACGATGTACAGAGACCTCTTCAGATAATCAGAAATCTTATGAGTGTAGGTTAATAAGCTTTAAATCTATTTGGATTTGGACAAACAAAAAAAGCTTTGTGAATGGCCTTGGATATATTTTTAGAAGACTCCAAAAATGGCATCCATGTCTTTATAAGCAGGTAGAAGAAAAACACTGCTGCTAGACTGTCCTCCTCAGCTGTATCTGTATCTGTCTTGTACCGGATCCTAACAGGAACCATTTTGTTTTCTTTCAGAGGTATTTGTGATCTGTGGGTTTCATGTTGTGCCCTGGACCATTTTGAGTATAAACCAAAAACACAAATTATAGGCACACTGATATCAAAACAACAAAAAGTGACAGAGTAAGGACAAACACATCTATTTTCAACTCTCCCAGCACAGTGACAGACGGAGGGAAATGCAAGCTCTTTACAAGCCCAGTGTTTCTTCTACCAGCAGGTAGCTTTCCGTCCTCGTCCATCATCTGCTCCGTTTCCAAAAGCTGATGTTAAAGCTATGCATATAAAAGTTTTGGTTTCCAGCACGGTGCCAGAGTAAACTGGGTGGTATATGGTTTAGAGACATTTCCTTCTTCGAGAGTGAGGGTCCCAAGTCCCTGCTTGTGATGGAACACTCCAACGCCTGCCAAGGGCTGGCCATTTCTTAGGCCTCTTTGTGGCTCTGAGCAACACTTTGAAAACCGCAAGTTATCATTGGAGCAGGGGAGTCCCGTGGTAAGCAGGACAACCATCATCATCAACCTACACCCCATTATGCTCTCCTTTACAGACCCCGCACACCTTTCATTAACCCCACCTCGCACTTTCCATCAGTCAGTCTGCTGCCAGTTTACACACCTTTCTCCTTCACCTCTCCTCCACCCATCTGCCGGCCTCTGCACCTTCCATCCTTCTTACCTTCCTTCCCTCCACACCCATCCATCCATACACACTGTCAGCACTACATCAGTCTTGTCCAGCTGAGCTGCAAGGATGAATGGCAGCGCTGTCGCCAGGTTTATGCTGTTTTATAAACACGGCTGATACTTCTGGCCCTGCTGTGTGGCCTTTACGATGGTTGAATATGCATTAAAAAGTTTTTTTTTTTGTTTTTTTTTAAATGCACCGTAGTATGAAATATGAAATACCTGCAGGGCGGGGATTTGGTCCTCCGTGATTGGGTGCAAACTAAGTGTACTTAAAAAAATCTGATATTTTACATCTTAATTATTTAGAGCAAAATAAAAATACTACATGCAAGATAGTGTAATTTTTCTAGTATTTATGTCATTAATGGTTATGAACTCTCACATAAAACACCCATAACTGGTGTATAAATTGTTAAATGACTACCATACCCATAATCAGAGAAATCAAACACACAAACACGCACACACATACAAATCCAATCCAAGTGAATGTTTACTGAAATAATTCTCATGTAAACTCCAAAATGGGATGACATGTTTATCATTAACAATGGAGACAACAGGCTTTAATTAAAGGGCCATTTGCTTCATTTCTCTTGGAGCTTTCAGCACAGTGTTATGGCTTTCATCTACAGTGTTGTGTTTAGCCTTCATAGAGGATGAAGAACAATGATTAAATGAAAGCGTTGACACTTGACATCTGATTATAATACACTCCTCGAGTAGTAGATGAAAGACACCGGATGACTGACTGGTCCTTACAGTGTACCCAAGCATGTAAATAAACAAGTCAATAATAAAACCACGATGAAATACACATCAGTAAAACATCACGACTGATTATTTTCCTGACAATATTATAAATTGTTCCTGTGTTTTAAACAACTATGCGTCCGCTAATCATTGTAATGAATACAATGACTTCCCTGTGATTACTTCAGAATTAAATAGAAAAGAAAAAAACACTGACCCAACCCCAAATAATGTATTAAAACACAGAAGTAACATAAACACAATCTAAAGACACAAATAATGAATATTCTCTACCAGTACTTTGTTTTATATTCCCAGTGGGAAATCTGGCTTCATGTTGGTATTTTCTTTGTCAAACATTAAACCAGTACCTGCCAAAAAAAACTAAACTTGTCAAGATCTTACAATTATGTCCATAAAAATAAAAGCTCAAACAAAAAAGTCAGAAAAAGCAAATTGAGAGATTTGTGAGGAAACGTGTGTGTTGGAAAAAAGTTGCTCGTAACATTAACTGCGTTTTACTGAATTTAATTCAATTTTTAATTGAAGGTAGGGTTGGAGATCCTGGAAATACGGTACGAGCAAGCTACATTTAGAAAATACACAATTCAAAAGTCCAATCCCTTTTTTTAGACTTTTCCCCCGAAGCCACGCAGAGCATAGCAACTCCATGTCTAAGAGGAACACAGGGAGGGGGAGGGACAAATGGCAATTGAGTTTGATAGACATATCACCATCCAATCATTTACAACGGGATGGTTGAAATGATTGGATGGTGTTTTTTCAGTCCTGTCTGTTCCACAGGTGACTAAAATATTTTATTTTCATGTTGAAGCATTTAATTAATTAGTTGCAATCGGAGTGTGAAACAGATTTTAAGCAATATAGTAAAAAACGCCCCTGGAAAACATCTCCTAACAGTTTCTCACTGATTATCTGCTCAGGATTTTTAAAGGCGAAAATCACTAAAAATCACAAATACATGATGCAGAAGGACTTTCAGTATAAAGTAAGTAAAAGGATTCCCTCTCCTGACAATAAAACATTGACATCTACTCTAAAGTCTTAGATTTAGCTTCTCATTCAAACTGGAAAACCCAGAATAAATGGTTGTGTTTACAAACAGTAACAACTATTCTTGTTATTTCTAAGCTACCGTAGATATCAAACCTGAGATGACAAACAGAAAGGTTTTTGGAGAGAAATGCAATTTCATAGGTTATAGAATGTATTTATATCAAAAATACATTTGCACTGTTACACAAAGAACTACACAAAAACTCCTATGAACAGAGGTGCAAAATTATAAGAGTTATACTGAATCTTTAACATTTTGTCCAAAGAATGTCACAGAAAATACATTAAGACACAATAAAGTTGAGTCAATTTGCAAAAAAAAGAAGAAAAAGGAAATAATAAGTCTCCTTTAAACTTCCATTGATTGCAAAAGTGGCCAAAGAACAAAACAGCAGCACATCCACTTCATGCTGCTTCCCTTAACCGACTGTTGGAAACACCTGCTGTTGCTTACATAACCTATTGATTTGAGTCGTGTGTTGCTGCTGGGAAACTTCTAAAACCTGCAGGACAACAGCCCATGAGGACTGGGATTGAGGAACCCTGCAGGACAGAGTTCCCCTCTGACAATAAACATCAGTTTTAGACAATAGCAACCACAGTGACAGTGGTGATGTCTCAATAAGACATGAAAATAAAAGGCGCAGTAGACGTGGTGGTCTGTGCCATTAAATACATTGCAACTTTTTTTTCTTCTATGTTCCTTACACTGGTGTAAGCCATGCTGGGCAACACTGCCCCCAGTGGTTTCTGGTGGTACTGATCTGTGTGCTACACCCATCCACAAGTTTTCTGAAAACAAACCAAAATACCCACGTAAAAGTATTCAGAAAATGGGTAGAAGGCTCTGTCTCTACGTCTGCTAGCTGTTATTGCTCTCCACAAGTAGTTTACGGTTATTTGCACTTAACTAGTGCTTTCAGCACCATTTTAAAGCTTTTTATGCAACAATTTCAGAGTTATTTGATGCACTTCTTGGCTAACTTGTCTCTCTTTATTAATACAGCTGCTAATAATATGTAGCGACAAACAGTAACACTGGACATTTACATGAAAACATGCCATGGGATGTTGAAATATAAGTCTAACTCATGGATCTTCCCTCAATATTTCTAGCAGTTAATATCCGTTTATACCATCGACAACGGCACTCTGTTCCCTCCAGACATCCAGAGTCTGAGCCTCCACTTCATCTACTCTCCTTCATTTACTCCATACAACATTTTCGCAGGAAGCAGAGCGAGGTCTTAAGAAAATACTTCTTAAACTCTTCTTTGTCTGTTTTCCTTGTGTCAACCGGTCACACGCACATGCAAATACGTGCCCTGAGAAAATATTATGATTTGGTTTTGCAGTTATTTTTGGTTGCCGTTTTCCTTGGTTGCTTTGACATGTATGGTGCACCTTGTTCCATATAATAACTCTCATTTCTTTTTCTGTAAATAATGTGAAATGTGACTTGAATTATACGTTTTCCTGTAATGAATATAGCGCTCTTTTTTGGGGGGTTTGTTTTAATATAACATGCACACCTTTCAGTATGGTCTAAATGACCTGGAAAGTCTATATTAATATTTAGGGAAGAATTAAACAGCTTAAGTTAATAATAAAGTATAGAACCTGCTTAGAAAAGCATGAAATATGTGCAGCCACGATATACAAGACCGATGCCATGAAAACAGCTGGATGAAAGTGTGATGAGCCTTACACAACTTATATTCAGCCATGTTTGACGTAACAGGCATAATTATTATGTTAGATGAAGAACATTCACATGAACTTCAAGCTGAACTTTAGTGATTCTTCTAAACAAATGGCTGCAATTATAGAAATTCAAATTTTCCTCATTAATTACTGTGGATGTAGAAGCATCATGACTCATGGGGGGGTTCCTCTGGTTAAACATCCCCTTCATTGAACTGCTGGCAGGTTAAATATTAAAGCTAAGTGATCCAGAATATTCTTTCCTGATTACACAGAGGTTGCTTTCACCACAGATCCCAGGGTGCTGCTGCAGAAAGAGTAAATATAAGTGAGATCTACAGGGTCCCTGCACAGCTACCTGATTTTTACTGACAACTTTGTTCCGTTGGCAAGAAAACCTTATGATTAATATCACTGCACACTCTGTAACTAATTCGGAAGCACATAAATATTCTGAATCAGTCCGAGAGCAAATACTCTGTGTTTATCTAAATAGATGATTTACAGTTGCTGTTTGGTTTTGAGATAGAATTAGGCAGATTTCTGAAGGTGTTGGTTGTCCAAGAGGCTGTGATTTCATGTAGTGCTGATGTGGTCGTGTCCTGAATGGAGCCAGCGTTTATGTGACCAAAACACCAGTGAAGAAAGTCAAAGGTTAGAAGTCTCTCTTCTGATTTTTAGCCAATCTTTTCCAAACATTCACTCACCATTTACACTTCAGTCCAAAGTAATATGCAATATACTTATCTTTTCTTCTTTTTTTCAATAATAAAGAATCATTGAGGTAAGAAGTTATTTTGGGGTGCAGAATGTGGAGCTTGATGTGGTAGTAGGGGGATCAATGGCTTCACCCCCTAGCAGTTCTGGTTTACTGTCTGGTGGTGGTAGACTGGATCCTTGTGTCTGACCGCTACGACTTGCATGGCTAGCTCCATGTTGGGAGCTGTTGGGCTTCTGATACTGGAGCTCAGCCTGGTCTATGTCTGACCTTTTTATTATAAAAAAATTGGAAACACCTCCCTCTCTCTTCATTCTAATATTTCCATGTATAAAAAGTGACTGGTCACAGGCTATATTTGTATATTTGTCCGCATTATCATACCGTAGCTTACTTAAAAATCAACTAGCAGCCTTGCTAGCCTCCTGTTTGTAGCACTAGCTCAGTCAGCGCATAATAACTTGAATACTGAGGGACTCTGAGCAATGTTTATCATTTATTTTCAGCTGTACTGAAATCTTGCCTAAATATGTTGATGTATAAGTTGTGAATACACTGACTGAAAACAAAGTAATGCATTTCACTGTTTTTTGTCTTTTATTATAAGACAGTACTAGCTACCGTAGAAGCCTGGAAAGATGGATTTCTATGCAGTACACCATTGGTCTCCCTTTTAGCAGAAACCACTGTCTTCTCAACCTGAAATAAGTTATTTTTATTTTCTAACTCTAACAAAGTGGTTTTTAATTCCTAAACCAAAGCAAACAGTGTTTTAAAGCTAAAGTTAGTAGATAACATATGAACAAACTTTAAACAGTTCCACAAATTACTTTTGAACAAAATTCTCAATCCATCTATATCTGGATCTCTTGAGATAAATCAGGAGATCAAGTTTATCATTTGGATTTCACCATTATTGCTGACATTGCGACAGTAATATTTTATTATTGGCTGAAAGTGTTAAATTGATTTCTTCCTGGTAATAGCAAATATTAGAATAACAAAACAAAACAAACAAAAATACACCTTAATTAATCTAGTCCATGGAAAATCAGTAGTGCTAGCTAGGTTCTTGTGGACAATGTTACCATTAGTGTTGATGTTATAGGATGCTGTGATGCTGAGGAACAACCAGAAATTTCTGCAAACTGTTTAGTACTTTCAAATAAAGGCTGAAACTTGGACATTTTAATGGTATGAATTTAAAGTTGCTTCTTGTCAGCGTATTTTTACTACAGAATTATAAGCTGCAGAACTTAGAAAACAGCGTAAAGACAAGTCTGTAAATACTTCCATGATTCACCTAATGTTTCATACTAATTAGAAGCTATTGTGGTGGGTTTTTTCCCTGTACTGTCCTTCTCACTCATGGTACCAACTTCAAAATTAAAACAGATGAGAACTTTCCAACATTGTCTAAATGTAAACATAACACAGGGTGTAAAGCTGCACTTTTTTAGCATAGCAATCACAAAAGGTTATATTTTGCTGATTATGCATCTCCCATGAGCCTTTGTTGTTCAGTACATCGAAAATAGCCCCACCCCCTTTGATAGGAACATAACATGTTCAGTTATCTTTGAAATTATCACACAGACAACTTATAGGGTTTAGTAATAACAGTGTTTATACCAAACATAAAATTATTATCACTTCTAAAGAGTTTGTAGCGTATTCAAACAAAATCTGGGTTTACAGTCGTAACTTCTGCAGGAGTTTCTTATTGTTCTCTCTGGTTTGGACAGATGACAGCGCTTCAGTAATTTTCAGTATTAGAAAAAATAATGTGCTTTTAAAAAATGAATGCAAATAAACTCCTAAAACACCTCCAAATAAAAACCTTCAATAAACCTTCAAATAAAATAATGGATAAATCTGCATATATCCATATGAAATCTGTCAGCTGGACTCAATTTTTTCTTTTTGCTGCATATTGTTTTGTTTTTCTCCCCAAAGGCTTCTGTGCAAACCTTGTGTTGATGACACATTGTGGCGGCCTGAAGTCGGTTTGGTCATTGCCTAGAGCTCTATTTGAGCCACATAAAAAATAAAATATCACAACAGCAGCATTTTTCTCAAGACCTCCAGTTCCCCAATCCTCAATTTACTTCCTGTTACAACTTTCTAACATTATGTACTCTGCTTCCAGTTTTAGCTGATTCTCCACAGACCCAGTAACTCATTCAATGTGAACCATACGTTCTATTATTATCAGGACTGTAGGGACTGACACTCATTTTACAGACCTAAAGGCAACTTAGCTCCATCACCTGAGTACACGAGTGCATCTCTAAACTATGTGAGCTCTACTGGGAGCCCGGAGGGTAAAAAGCAGCAGCCAGAGTGGTGGTCTGCTATATGGAGAGAGCTTTGTACCTGTTAAAGAGAGTAGCCGAGGCCACTGTGCACGAACCACAGTCGCTTATGAAACCTGAGGTGCGCTGCGGATTATGCACAAGCGTGACTGCTCTGCCAAATGAAAATGTAGGTTTTGGCCCGGACGTTGGAGTGATTTTATTATTAGGACTTCTTTTTTTTTAATCCCCTTTGCGCCCCTCCTCAGTTTAAGTCCCCAAAGTGGGTGGTGTTCGGATGCTATAAAAAGGCTTTGTGTATTCAATAATTGCTTAATAGTTATATAAAATGTCATTAATTGCTCTCCCTGGTTAGATTACATCCACTCTTGCTACCAGAGGGACTGAGGCCTCTCACCCGACATTCTTCACTCCCCTGCCTGCATGCCTTTGTTTCTTTTTGTCATTTTCAAGCAGGAATCTTCTCGTATTTCTCCCTCCACTCTCATCTCTTCTTCCCTTTAACTGAGTTCCCTCTCTCTCTCTCTTCTACTCGTCAATCCCTTCTTCCTTCCATCCTTCACCGTCCCTTATGTTAGCGATATGCCTCTTGACAAGTGAGACATCTGTAGCTCCCTTGCCTGTCAATCTGCGGTGTGCATGGGTCAATCAAAGTCCTCACGCAGTCCCGATATATCCAGATCCAAACCCTGTCAGCAGGCCTCATATCCCACCAGCCGTCACTCTCACACACAAAAGAGGAAGGTGGAGAACGCAACCTTCTGGATGAGGTCATCTTTGCGCTGCTGCATCCCACCCGCAGGCAGTTTTTTAAAAGAAAAAACCTTCCGCTCCTCACTAGCTCATTGCACCATTCGTATTTCAGCTCCATTAAAAATAATTGGTATATCGCTCCAGAATAAATGTTGAGGAGGAAACCACGTCTGGTCCTTCTGACTTAGTTCAACATATAAAAAGGATGGAGAGTATTGTCACATGGTGTAGCAGTTCACAATGTATTTATTCTTTCCTCCCCTATCACTTATCCAAATTGGTGGTCAATATTTGCTCTGGTGATGATCGCTTCCAGTGGCTAATTTTCTGAAAAGAATATCTCTTTACTTTGGTGTCAAATGCTGCCAGCTCATAGCACAGAACAGGTTGAAAGTATTATTCTCACCACTGTATAGTTTCCCCACTTAATCCACCTCACTAATGACGTTAATGAAAAATAATTCAAATCCAATTAGCTCTTCCCCCCGATCAGTCTCATTTCCCGCTTAGGTTCAGAATAATCTGTGGTATTGGAAAAGAGATATTTGATTCTCTCCGACAACATTGCTACCATTTCGCAGGGACATCGTCCTGGTAAGAATTAAACCCTGAAAACTCACAGCAGAATTAGCTGGATACAAATGGTTTTAAGAAGTTTTTCTGAGCCATTAATTTGACCCAGTTTGACGCAAAAATCAACGTAATATTCTCCATGTCTGTCCAAAAAAGTGTTCTATTGGTCTGTCCAGTTGATGTAATACATTCTGGATCATTACTCGCATTCCTGATGGCCATTTTGGCCTTCAACCAGGGTATTGGGGATTATTTAGATGGTTAGAAGACCACAAAATAAGGCCACCTTATTTTACAAAACAGAGGGGTAGTGTTAAGTAAGACTAACCAACTCTTCAATCTGCTACTCTGTCTACCTGCTGACTAACCCAAAATGCTGTTGAGATAACAATGAGGTCATTCCAACAAATCTTATGAAAAGACTTCAACTCAACAGGTTGGTACTGACAGTAGTTCTGCTGGTATTCATGTTGTGGGAGGCAAAGATCACCAAAGCCGCAGCGCAGAGCATAAACCTCCATTTAAACGGTGCAGTCCAACACTGTAGAGTCTGAACAACACTCACTGGGGAGCTCGCTAAATGACACCGAAGATCACAACACTGCAGCCTGAATGTTGGGAGGTTGGAGACGGGGCTACTACTTTTAAGCAAAAACAAAACCTTTTAAAGCAGGGGTGTCCATTGCCTCAAGGGTGTCCAGTGCCTCAAGGTCCTCAATCCTGCAGGTTTTAGATGTCTCCTTGAGCCAACATGCCTGATTCAAATTAAATCCTCAACAGTTTGTTAAGTTATGCCCAAGCATGTTGACCCATCAATTTGATTCAGGTGGAAACACCCAAAATGTTCAGGACAGGGTATGTTAAAGGGAGACTGTGGAGCAATTACTGGCATCTTGTGGACAAGTTGGGATACCACCTTTTACAAAATTCCTTTTACCTAACTTTCTGGTCATGAATTAGATCTTAATGGGTTGACTAGATCACCTGCTGAGATTACTTCTAAGACTTGTTTTTCATCAGTGATTTTGATTAAGAGAGAAGATATACCAGTATGTTTACTTCCTTTACCTGTTCTGATATCCTCACTTTGCTTTTTCATATTGTTTCTTTGTTTCAGCTTATGTGGTGGTTCCTGCTCTTGCTTTAAATCATAACTACAGTCCACCACTTCTCAAATGTGTACCTTCAAACTTCTCACAAAATGGGATTCATGACTACTGATTCACCAACGTTCTTCGTTGCTTTGTGTCCAGTACTCCCCAGACAGCAAAAAAAGTTGGCCAAAATATGGTCCACGTCTGCAGTTTTGTTTAGCCCATATTTAGCTTTGACTTATGCCATTGACGCCATGTAAGTATGATCGCCAAACTCAGCCTCATGACCCACAAGGAACTGTAATCTATGTCCCGGCGGGCTTCTCAATCAGACCATTTCTGGCCCACACAACATTTACCAGTGCTGAAATAATAATTCATGAAGCTAAATTATTAGATAATAACTGAGGTATATGTTTAACAATAATAAAACCAGTTTTTACAGATTTTTATGCTTTAAGTCAAAACAAATAGCTACTTTAATAAAGGCTCAATGTGGGGCTTATAAAGGCAGTCATCTGCAGTGTGTCATTCTCATTGTGCTACTTTTTGTTACATCTTGCAAAGAAATGTTAAAAAGTAAGAATTTATTTGCAGTCAGTAGCATTTACAAGGTGAAAGAACTATTAGAAACCTATTGTAAACTCATTGCAATCACTGACAATCAGAATGGAAATCCAGTAGTTGCATGATTAATGCCAACTGGCTACCATCTAATCCCATAGTTTTCCTTACAGAGAACTTTCCATATTTACAAAGAATACTACAACTCTTTAACATGTCATTTCAATTATCCAAGCCATTCACAAATCCATGTATTCCTTTGAGAATAGATGTACGAAACTACACCTTTTATTTATTGTCCTCTCTGGAAATTTGCATTGAATGAATTGAAATTGGATTTTGGAGAGACGGCATGGTGTGGCAGGATGGTACTTTCTGGCTACTAGCTTTACAATCAAAGTGATTACTACTTGTACATCCAGCTGAAAACATGAATGTAATATTTCGACAATTACAACTAAATAATAAGTAGAAGTGTGATGGATGGAGTTCATGAATAACACTTCAAACATCTTAAAAGTCTGTGAAAAATAAAAAAAGACTACCAGGAAAAGCTGCTTTTTAAACTCATCTTACATTTCCAAATTATAATGTTTACAACTTGGCCGTCTACCTTTGACAGACACACTAAAAGCATCTTGCATGATTATCACATTTTGTTACATAGAACTCTGCAGTTGGGGGATGTATCAGTGTTGGATTACAGGGAACTGGTCAATCACTTAAAGATGAGATGATCCTTTCTTTATCATCTGACAAACAATACAAAACAGATGATTGTAGATTCCACACTGGGAGGAGAGGTGGAGGTGGTGGAGGACTACAAAAATGTGCATATATAATAGACTAGACTGGAAATACAGCACAGAAGCCATCTAAAAGAGAGGACGGAGACTCTACGTCTTGAGGAAGCAACTGAGACAGCAACATCAGAACCAGAGACTTCCAGAAGCTGAACAAACTGATCAAGACGGCTGGTGATGTGCTGGAATAACTAGAGCAGATTGTCCGGAGAAGAATGCCGCACGAGCTGCTAAACATAATGGACAATTCCTCACACCCTGTACAACACAGTGAGGAGTCAGTGTGTTCAGCGAGAGACTTCTTCATGTGTGCTGTAGGATAGAAAAGGGGAAAGGAGGAAATGTAATAATGTTATTTCGGTGTAAATACAGTTTTTTATGGAGAAGGGTGGTTGAATTAGCACTTTAGCGTTGGAGAACACCAACTTATTTATGATAAATGGGCAATTTTGTAATACACGTGTGCGTATGTGTGTGTGAGACATATGCCACATGCTGTTCTGTGCTGGACGTCCCATCTTCGCAGCAGGACGAGCTGCTGGCTCTGATTCCCTTCCATTAATCATTGGCCTAATTTGTTTTCACAGTGCTGCGTTGACAGCCAGAGGTTCTTATTACGGCACAGAGGCTCAAGGAGACTGTATGTGTATGCACATACACGTGTGTCTATATGTGTGTGACAGAGGGAAAAACTCAGCTGGTCAACAGTCAGCCTTAAAGGTTGCCATAGATACGGCATCATTAGCGTCAATATAGGTAAGCATAATCTAATTTTTACTTATTGAAGGTGTTTAAGGACACAAAGCTTAAAGTCCAGCTTGTGTCAATGTGATTTGTGAACTTCTAAAAATGTCGTAACTTGAAATTTGAACAGTTTTAAAACTCTTAATCTAAAACTCGTTCTTTTATTCCAATAGTAGAGTTTTACCTTTTCAATAAAATATTAGTTTCTTTTTTAATTTCATGGCAGCAACACATCTCCAAAAGTTGGGACATGGGAAACAAAAGGCTGAAAAAGTAAGTGGCATGAAACAAAAACCACTGGGAGGAGAATTTGACAACTAATTATGTTAATTGTCATCAGATCAGTGAAATAACTGGGTATAAGAGGAGCATTTCAGAGAGGCAGAGGTTCACCATTCTGCAATCTTCTGCTTCTAAATTTCTTTTTTAAATCCCTTCAATTCTAACCCACACCAAAAGATTTGGCACTGTCTTAAAATAGGCAAGATTGTTTATTTTTTTTGCTTTTTTTACAGGAAATCCCTGCATTGGCTCAGGAATGCTTCCAGAAGTCTGTGAACACAGTTCATCATGCAAATCCACAAATGTAGGTTAAAGCTCCACTATGCGAAGAAGCCATACATGAACAGGATTCATAAATACTTCAACTATCTTCTCTGGACCAAAGCTTATTTAAAATAGTCTGAGGCAACGTGGAAAACTGTTCTGCGGTCAGATGGATGAAAATGTGAAATTCTTTCTGGAAAGCATGGACACTGCGCCCTGCAGACTAAAGAGGAGAGGGTGAATCCAGCTTGTCAGTGGACAGTTCATAAGCCTGCATCTCTGTTGGTATGGGGTTCTATTAGGGCCAATGGTGTGGGCAGCTTCCACATCTGTGAAACTCCATCAATGCTGAAAAGCACAACATCTGCTCCCATCCAGACGTCTCTTTCAGAGAAGGCCTTGCAGATTTCAGCAAGACAATGCTGAACCTTGCATGGCTTCACAGTGGAGGAGTCCATGTGCTGAGCTGGCCGGCCTGCAGTCCAGACTTTCACCAATAGAAACCATTCTTCTCCTAAAACTCCCAGACATTCACACAGTTATCAAAAGAAGAAGGGATGCTACGTAATGGTAAACTAAACCCTGTTCCAGTGTTTTAAAGATGTGATGCTGCCAACAAATTCAAAATGAGCAAGTATTTTCCATGAAATGGTGAAATATCTCAGCTGCATTATCTAAAGTTGTTTATGTTCTACTGGGAATAAAATATGGGTTAATGACATTTACAAATCAGTCTATTCTGTTTTAAACTCTTTTAGTATTGGGACTCAACCCTCTGAGCTCCATAAACTATCCATCTTAACTGACTGACCAACATCAAAGAATGATTAAGTGACAATTGCCTCCAGATAAATTCAAATAAAACAGAAACTTTGATCATTGCACCTGACAATAAAATATGCAGATTAAACAGTATGTTGCAGCTTTAAGCCCATTGGTCCAGCCAAGCCTCAAGAATTTAGGGATAATTTTTGATTCAGCAATGTTCCTGGAAAATCCTTCTTATCATGAGTATGTGTATGTGTTCTTATGTGTTTTCTTGTGTCTTTCTATGTATTTTATTTTTATCATTCCTATTGTAAAGCACATTGTGGTTTTTATCTGTGGAAGGTGCTTTATAGAATAAAATGTCCTTCCTTCCTACATAAAAGGAAACATTTTCAAAAGATCCTCCTGCACTCTGATCAGAAATCTATTTAATGACACTATAAGTAACTTGTGGAGAAAATAGTGTAGAGATGAAAGAAATGAAATGAAATGAAATGAAATGAAATGAAATGAAATGAAATGAAATGAAAAATACTTTATTTATCCCTTTTGA
>JAOXYM010000023.1:18612834-18651971 GCA_028567055.1 Leptatherina wallacei
GTGGCTGCAAATGAAGGTGAGATCTGTGTTGGAGGGAGGTCTCGTGGGGACGAGGCGGTGCAATAGGCCAAGCGGCGGCAGAGGTGCGAGGGCCTCCATCGCCGCTCGCGGCTTTAATGAATTAAATTGGACTTGTATTGTCTGTTTTTCTTTCTCTGTAACCCAAGTTCACATTACTTGTTCATTGTTGTTGTGGAAACAAACTAAAGAACTAAACTGAAATAAAAACACTTTCCGTACCTATCAATGGGATGAAAATATATAGTATGTAATACAAGGCTTTAATTCTAATTTCTGTTTGTTTGTTTTTTGTGTGATTTTTAATTCTTATTCTGAATGGTTGGGATTTAAAATAATCAACCCACCCTGATTTTTTACAGGAAACCGAAGACATGCAAAGACACACATTTCTATGGTAAAACTGATGTCACCCTCACTATTACCAACCATAATGAGTGTCTGCAGATGCACAAGCACACAAAGCATGCATAGTCACATTGAAAAACACACACACACACACCTCCCCCCTCAGTCTGGTGTGGTACTGAGGCCTCTCTACAACACATAGCCAATCCGCTGCCCCTGATTGGTCAGCAACACGTGTGTGAGTGTGACTGCTTTAGCATGTGGACATGCGTGAGTTGTCATGACGTGGTTTGCACAGCTCACTGCTCACATACTAAACTGTAGCTGCCACATTATAAATCTTTTGGGAGAGAGCCAGGGAAGGTAAACAAGAAAGGTAAAATATGGCGGATCGGAGACGGAGAGAGGGTGCACGAGCGTTATTATGTGTCGCATTGGTTCTGTGCAAAGGTGTATCATATTCTTGAATTATCCTGCAATGAGCAGGTGGAAGCTGTTTGGATAAAGTGGTTTTTGCTGGGAATCTACTACATGAATTCCAAAAGGAGCGACTGGTTTTAGTGTTTTATTTTCCTATATTGCTTTCTGGAAAGAATTCCTGTCTCTACCTGCCTGTGGTGCAATGAGGTAAAATTATTCTCCGACCTGACTTTCTTTAGTCAGTCAGTCGGTGTTGGGGATCTGGCATGATGCCTGGGAGACGCTCAGCGTTCACTAGCCTCACGACTGAGCCTGTGTTTTCACTCAAAATATGGGAATGGGCCTCTCCAGTTAATTACCATTTACATATTCCTGGCCTCAATTTTTTTAGATGGGGCACAGGACCGGAGTTAGGGCGGGTGCTTTGGCGAGGAAATGAGACGCCATTTCAGTCGCCACGCTAATTATTTGTTTAGGTTATTAATAATTCCCAAGGTGAGGTGATTAATTCGGAAATGTGGAGAGCTGCAGGGAGCCGTGAGGAGCCGGAGATGGTAAAGGTGTTCTCACTATGCCTGGAACACACACATATATTTCTGCTGTGGTGACATTTACTGGTAAACAGTCCCAGATTAGTTGCAGTCTGTTTGTTTTCAAGTATTTAATGCCATAACTTTGGACCATGACTCCTTGGATTTCTGGCTTTCTGCTGTGTTACCTGTTGCATAGAGTGAAGGAAAGTGGGAAGTATGAGACACAGAGAGGAAAAGTATGGAAGGATGAAATGGTGAAAGACATGCAAATGAAAAAAGGAGGGGGAAGCTTTAAGTTAAAGTAATGTTACACTTTTAGCTGTGTTTTTACAGCATCGGTTTTGTGTTTTTACAAAAAATTGCAGGCACAAGCTACCTTCTTCTGGGATCAGTGTCCCTGCCCTGTGGTAACATCCTGCCTTGATAATGTTGGACATGGCAACTGCTGCTTTTTTAAAACTTTTTCTGCTGGCAAGATTTTCTATCTGCGATTCATTTATTTATGGCAACAGGCTAACATTGGAGATAACAACAGCTCATGTAAATAACTTAATCCAAATGAAGCCTTAACTGGACTGTGGCCATAAAAACAAGTCTGCTGTGTGCATGTAAGCTTGGGGAGTGTTGTCATAGAGTACGGACTCAATAAGAAACATAATGAGGAGGTGAGCAAAACATGAAGTCATGGCCCTCACAGTAAGATCCCAGTTCTTTGCTCCAGGTTGGATTTCTGTGGGAGCAGAAGACAGCGACTCCTCGGCTCCATGGCTGACTACTATTTGGTGACTGTGATGTTCCACATGTGGCAGCGGACCTTGTCTTGTAGCTGCCACCGCTCAGTGACAGCCACACTTAAAAAGCAGACATACAGGGACATGCTGGCAGCCAAAAGAAGCAGCTCCAAAGGCGATGACAACAAAAATGATAGCTACCATTTGGGCAGTACAATTGTGAGGTGTCATAGTATTTTATTGGCAGGGTGGGTGTTTAGGAAAAAAAGTTAGAGTAAATATTTCCAAATTCTTTTAAGTCTGCAGTCCATGGCTCATCTCTGACTTGACAGGAGTTTGTCCTTAACTGCCCCATCTAAGAAGATGATGTCAGACATTTATGAAGGTTGGAAGAACAACGGAAAATGGGATCAGTAGCCTCATCATCTCAGTCAACAGTTCAATGGAGATAATAAAACGAAACCCACCTCTTTGTTGGATGCGTGGCAGTTTTTTACATGAACCATATTTAGTGGAGTAAAGTTCAACTGATACTAAATCCTATATTAATAGGGTTAAGGATTTAATATGGTTTAAGACATAATTACATCAATACATACAGTGCCAGTCAAAAGTTTGGACACATTTACTCATCCAAATTGGGAAAGTGTGTCCAAACTTTTGACTGGTACAGTGGACCCCTGGATTGGATAGGATATACCATATACACTAGGGCTGGGAAGATATGCTTTTCTCCCGATTCAGTTCTTTTACGATTTCTTTGGGTGCCTATTTGATTTAAATTGCAATTCTTGAGAGTCTTTGATATTGCCGATTTTTGTGATTTTTAGTTTGCTTTTTTAACCCCAGATAATGTGAAAAAATGTAATCAGGAACCATATTTCTCACAAAAAATGCACATCACATGTGAGTCAGTTTTTAAGATTTATTCAGCAGCGATATTTGAACCAGCTGAAAATGAAGCATTTAAATTTAAAAAGCACAACCCAGCAGGCAGACCATCATTCTGCTTGCTTTAATGCCCAACTAGACAAGTTTAATGAAAAAAAAAAAACCCAAAAGACAATTTTTTTAAAACAAAAAAATCGACTTAAAAATCGTGAAACAAAAGAATTGCGGATTGGAATTTATCTCCCACCCCTAATATACATATAAATTCTGTCTGACATTTAGTATTGTTGCAAATTACAATGCATTGTGAAATCTAAAGTTTGGAAATAATTTGGATTTTGTCAGACAGAAGGAAATTGGCCAAAAGTGTGTATAGCATCAGTCACATGAACCCGGTGATATGTCATTGTGAATCCCTTAACACTAGCACAAGTAATAGAAGTACAAGATAGAGGGTAAGGGTGCTGCAATCAGTTGAGTATCAATTGTTATCACAACAATTGATAATGATTTATAAAAAGCCTGATTAAAAGTGTTTTTTTTTGTTTGTTTATTTTTAGATGGAGAAGAGAACTGAAACATCTCAGGCAGAGTCTATAAGAGCAATATGACTACTCAGACACAAAGTTAAGTATTCATTTTGAGCTATTTATTATCTATAGCCAGATCACATCACTTGTACACAAGTGAATAATAGAAGCATGAGACCTGGCGCTCACCTGATTGCCTACTGTTTAGTCCACAAGCAACCAGCATATGCTACCAACAAGTAAGGCTTTGGTGGGCAGCAAATATGCATATTACCGCTGCCAGAAGTTCAATAATGATTTCTAAACAATTGTTAATC
This sequence comes from Leptatherina wallacei, assembly GCA_028567055.1. Taxonomy (NCBI): domain Eukaryota; kingdom Metazoa; phylum Chordata; class Actinopteri; order Atheriniformes; family Atherinidae; genus Leptatherina; species Leptatherina wallacei. The sequence goes on from JAOXYM010000023.1 coordinate 18,616,623, forward strand.
CAATTTGAATGAACAAAGAACAAACAAAGAGCTTTTGTCCAACAGTCTGGGTGAGTTTTTAAGAGACGCCCAATGTGAATTTTGACACCGAAGTTCATTGTAAAGTAACTAGCATGTGGCAAATTAGCATTGGATGTCAGACACATATTAACTAAATGTATTTCTCAAGAGCTGTATTTAAGTCACCAATAATACACACTCTGGATTTTTCTCACATGAATCAAAGAACTGCAACTGACTAAAATCAATGACTTAGTCTAACATGGCCCAAACAAGGGATAACAGGAAACAATGACTCAGCAGTATGTTCCTGTGATAGCCAAACAATGTTTCATTGTGTCAGTAGGTACAAAATTCTGCACTGAATATCATCATGGAACAATTACTGTTTTAGTAAAAACAAAAAAGAAGGGAGACATTGTGCTTCAACTTTTAAATCCTTGGTGGATTACTGTTTGGTAGTGTGCCTATTTACTGGACCACTTCTGGTCCTATGACTAATGGTTGTTACCTTGGTGATCGGAATAGAGCGTAGAAGTTGATGATCAGCTCCAAGAATTCTGAAAAAAGTACCTGTAACCCCCTTAAGCTCTGGCAATAGTTTCATAAATCTGTCTAAATAAACATATCCAAAGTAAAGGAAGAATTACTCCAAAATAATAAGGTTCATATGGATGTTCTTGTGTCTAAGGACATCTAAGGACCTCAGAGAATGCATTCCCAGTGATAAAATTGTAGTCTGTTGTTACACTTGAGTATATTGCAATAAAACAGAGAAAATTTAATTTCTATCCTTACCAGTTTTCTGCAACAGACTTTCAACTACAGTCTAGTTGAAAGTAAAACTTTTGTGGCAAGACACGGTTCACACTTTAGGTAAAAGGTACAAAATAGAAAGTATTTTACTGACACGTTTGCAAGAAATGGACATAATTGTAGATAAAAAAAAAGTCAACCAAGGAGCATCAATGCATTTCGTCTCGTGCAATAAATGAGCAAAAATAATTTTTTTGGTGTTTTATCAAAACATAGGCTATCTGAAGGTAGCTTACTAGTACCACATTTGTAGAATTAACTTTTTCATTTACAATTGGGAAATTGATAGTTATATCAAACAAATCTTAAGAACTATGATAGCAATGGTGTGAAATGATTCACTCTGAGTCCCATCATCCACCAAATATCTAGATTTGTTTCAAAGACCCCTAATTCTCTAAAGTCAGCAGGTTCAAGTCTTTGCACCATTTCTACACTATTTGAAGTAAGTGGTTACAGAGTGAGAGCATGCAGCTGCTGTGTGCTATGATAAACACCTCAGTGTATGTTGTAGTTTAATTGCATGGGTGTCTAATAGTGGCTAATTTTGGCTAATTTCAGCAGTTTTGCTGTTGTGTAAATGGCACTACGTCTTTATTTGCTCATATGAAATGACAAAATGAAGATCATAAAGGAAAATTGCTGTTTTGCAGAAAAATAAACTAATTAGGAAAATCTGTGAAAAGGAGAGATTCACATGTTTAATTATGGCGCCGTACAAGTTTTTTGAAACTACTGGGTGCAGCAGGAGCAGTGGCCAAAGTAACTGTATCACTTTATACTCAGTGCTTACTCAAACACAGAGCTGAATGCATTGAGCTTCCAGTGCGTTTAGATCAAAATCAGTTTAGTCAGTGCACAGAAACACTCACATATTGAGTCATCTGCTTCCCCAAGGGTCTGTGCCACTGTTCTTGGCCGACCACCAGGGACGCTGGCTGGGTTAAAGCCACGAGACCCTAACAACTCTCCTGTGGACCTTAAAAACACACTGCCCTGTGCTCCGTTTCCTCTTCTGCAAGAGCGTATAGGCCCCTCCATCGCTCCATTTAGGTGACTGATAGATCTGCAGATTTTCTTAAAACAGCCACCAATTATCAGATGCAATTATGCCCCCCCTAACCCCCCTACCTACCTCAGTGTGTTCACTGTTCCCTGGCTAAATGACTCTTGAAGATGATGGGCGATTTTTCCTCCTTTCTTACCTCAGTGTTGACTACAACCATAATGAAAAACAGTATAATTTGTTTTAATTTAGGATTAAAGTTTGAAACAGTTCAGCAACTGCAAAATGAGTTTTCTGGCTATTATAATGCAATAAAGGTCCAGTTTGTAGGAAGTCAGACCCAAGAACTTTAAAGTAATTTATTAATGTGTCACCTAATCCCGGACTATGTTTACCAAGTTTCCACTCAGGATGGCTAATGTTTGTAGTGATTAGAATACATGTAAATGCAGCTTTAGTCACAGCACAATTATTGTATATGTCATGTAAATGGACTGTACTTGTCTAGCACTTTTCTAGTCACACATAGTCATGTCACATTCAGCCATTCACTCACACTCAAACAGCACTTCTATCTTTAACATACTAAGTGCTTTTACCATTCATACCCTGATAACACAGCAAGCAGTAAAGAAGCCAGCAGACATAAAAGGATGTACTGAATCATTAAAGACAAAATGGAAATGAGTACTGAGAGCTCTGTCAACCTTCTTGATGTTTCTGTAGACAGAAGTTCTTCCAGAAGTACATTTGTGGGGGCAGGTGCTGATGTTGGCCTAGATGGCCTGGCTCTCAGTCTCTGGTCTAATTCATCCCAAAGGTGTTCTATTGGGTTGAGGTTAGGACACTGCACAAGCCAGTCAAGTTCCTCAACAGCAAGTTTGCACAGCCATGTCTTTATGGACCTTGTTGGACCGCCTGAACTCAACAGTTTGGTGGGGTGTCTCAATACGTAACACAAAACTCATGTATCTATTTCTTCTATCAGATACTCTTCATAAACCATTAAATAACACATGAAGGTCACAAGCACTTCAGTGGACTTTACAGTGTTTATGATCATCCAGCTCACGGACTGCATCAGTTTACTAGTGATACAGCATCACTGAATGACCAGTAAGTGAATTTACGGTAATTCACTGATGTATAAATTGTAATCTAAGCATCTAAGCGAGGTATGTTTTCCCTCCATCCCCCTTGTGAAGGATCAGTGTTATAGTTTCCCCACAAAACCATCCTTTAATCCCTGAGGTGCAAGTCTATGAGTAAAATCTTCTCTGCTGGGAATCCATGTTCGGGAATACCAAACTCTTTTTCCATTTAACTTCATGCTAGGCCAGTTTTTTTTTCCAGCACTTGGCAAATTAAATATACTTGTGGTGACACGTAGTCCCCTCACATACTCTCTATCCTTTCTGCAGAATTATTTGAACTTTGAAAATCTCAGTCTTTCTCACTTTTATGTAATTTCACTGCCCATTTCTCAGTTCCTGTCATCTCATCTATTATCCTTCCCACTCCATCGCTAAGCCTTGATGTCAGATATGGTGTGACCTCAGTTCTGTACTGGACACTGGAGGCCCAGTTTAAATGAGAACCACAGGTAAATACAGTCAGGAAGCAAACAGATGTGTCATGCTCTCTCAGTTTAGATTTGATTAAAGGTATTTATTTATCCACTCCCTGCTGAGGATGTGAAAACAAACAGGATTAGTGATTCCTGATGCATAGGTTGGGATAGGAGTGATGGTAAGTAATCGCTCTGAATAACACTATTCTATCATCACACTAGAAATGATTTAATTTCCTTTTTTGGATAATATTTGTCTGCACAGGGTACAAATCACTGCTGAAGCACTGGCCATGACACTGTTTGATGCTTTATGAGAAAGATATTAAAAACAAAAAGCTGGATCTATTTCAGTCTCAGGATTATACAGATTTTTTCCTCTTAGAAAAAATTCCAGCCTACTAATTGTAACAATTTAACTAAAGGTCCACAAGAGGGGGCAAATCCCCCGTGGTGAGTCATGTCAACTGTGCCACCAGGACATAAACTAAGCATAAAGCAACCAGATGCAATTTTACAGCTAATGTCTGCATCACAGCAACAGTTCAGTTCAGGATCACGTGCATGCGTAATGCTACTGCGCTCTGCATTTGTGTGCATTTATCACTCAGTCTATCTTTCTCTCTTTTTTTTCTCCCACCCCCCAATTCCTCATACCTCCATCACCCCTCATCTACTGCGGCTGGTGTGTGTTTCATCTAATTCTCTCAAATTGGCTCATTTCACTGTCAGGAGTCTAATGACGCTAATTAATTAATCTGCCCACCCATTGTAACGAAAAGCCTGTCATCCATATCGTGCCTGGAAGATATACAGATATACGAGGGTTGTGAAACATAATATGTTGTCTAAGAGGCTTGAACAAAGCTTAAAACTCTTGTTTTTGGTTAGGCTTACAGATACGGCTGCCTTAGCTGTCTTATGGCCTTTGGACTCACCACAATGTCCAAACTCTTTCCTGATGTTGCTCTCCTCACTTTTTACGTATGCACTGTATTTCCCATAGCAGGTATCTCTGGTGTTTCTGTATTTGTACCACTGTACTGTCCTTTTGGCCAAACATCCAGAGTCTGATTCTGATAAAAGGGCTCTTTTCCTCTCTGCTGTTACCCTTTGTACGCTGAGGATGAGGATACTAGGGACGCTGAGGAATCTACAAAGTAGGTTCAATATATCAAAGATTTGTTTAAGTGATCTGAGTCATTTAACTCTACCGATGGAAATCCGGCTAAAAGATACTGGTCAGCAAGTTGGTAAGTCAACTCGGGTATTCTAACTCTGGATATGAGTGCGATCATATAAAACAGGCAGAGTCGACAGCACGTGACCAATCACAATCATTTCTGACAGGTTGGAAATCAACTTGACTGCTGCAGCCAAAGCAGGAAGGAAAGATGATAAAAAGTGACGACTATGTGTATGCATGAATTAATAAACCAATCAATCTCACTACCATGCCATTACAACATGAGTTATGATAGTGCAGTTTGTTAAATGAGTGTGTTTCAGCTGCATTCTTGAGGTTCATTAGTATTAAATCTGTCATATACTGTATAACACCAACTGTTTGCAGGAACAAACTTTAAAGTAATCAGTCTCTGTTTTAGCCAACACGAACATTCCCCTCTGATGACATTTCTCTAATAAAGATGAAAATGAGTAAAACTCAAAGAGCGCAGTTGATCTTTAAGAGAGTCAGACAGAAAACCTCTCAACATTCATGCAAGATGTCTTATTATTTTAGCATTTGCTAAGAGAATTGATTGGTCAGGAAGTGGCTCTTTCATCTGTCCTAATCTTTTATCTCAGAACCTCCTCGCACAAGTTGCCACGGTGATCAAACCTGGTGAAAAGTGAACCTGGTGCTGAGCTAAACCTGAAGTTACCCCAATAATCCACTGATCCTGCTTTGTAATAAAACCCCCGGAACTATGAACAGTGTTTCCACAGAGAGTCTTCAGTTCATTTTTATGGCAACACAAAAACACAGAAAACAGCCAAATCTCAGAAAATATCATTTTTCTGAATGCCAAACAAAAAAGAAAGTACAACAACATAAACAAGACAGAAAGAGAACAATGCAACAGATCAAAAATAAATCACAAAACACGATAAAACAGAGAACACAAATCAGCATCAATGCAGAAAGGATCAAACATTTCAGCAGCACTGAAACTTTTTCAAAGCAACACCACTGGACTTTGGCAGATTTTTTATCTTTGCAGCCTCCAACAACAACTACTTGAGCATCATTTTTCATCTTGGCTCTTTTCTGAGCTCTCTCCAGCCAGTAAAAGTCAGGCCGATGTTGACTCTTGTCTTATCTTTTTCTCTTGCTCTATCACTTTCTTTCTTTTTCGTTGCCATCAAAACGAGTCAGAAGCACAGAGTTTTTTAAGGTTGGAAACTTAATGTACGTAAAGTTGTTTTAAAGAAGTCAATGTTTTAGAAAAAACATTTCAGAAAACTAAAACAAAAAAAATCACAACAATGAAACAACAATGGATTGAGTTGCCTCTATATATCAGACAGGCTTCATCTCTTCAACCCATCTGTTCACTTTGGCTTTTTAATCACAATGATTTCTTGACACTTTGATCTGATTTTAGATTTAAGCTCAATTAATTTTAGTTTATTTTAATTATTTCATCTTATTTTAATAAATATTATTTAGAATTTTAATTGTGCTTTTATATGCTTTTATTTCAATTATTTACTGTTATTGTAAATAAAGTTGTATTGTATTGTATTAACAATAATCATGTTTGTTGAAATGTGATTATATTTCAACTTTGTTTTTGTTTGTTTCACTGATGTTTTAAGTTTGATACTTTAATATTCTATTTTGCCTTTGAGGCCTCAATCTGCCCAAAAACTTAACATTCCCTCAGCTTCATAAACACCAAAACATGAGACTCACAATGTTATTTTCTCACATATTTAAACAAAAAACAAATCTATAAAACTGTCGGTTCATGTCGAAAACCGGCTCATCTTTTAAAGGAACTTCTGCAAAAGAAGCTCTTTGCTTTTAAGTAAGCATCAAATGATGGAAAATGCAAAAAACAGAGCAACAAATAACCCAAAGTTTACAGGTTAACTTGGTTATTAGACTGAAAGGCTTGTTCAATAGAAAGATACAGAAGCAGAATAAATGCTGAGTAAGCAGAGGAAAATCCCACACATCTTCACTTCTGACAAATCGCACGCCAGTCAACATGATGCAATGATGAATGACACAGACTTTTACTTCCTCACTGTTTATTTTTGGTAATCAGGGTAGACCAGCCCTTCTCTGCATGTTTCAATGTGACACATCTAAATACAGCTTGAAGAAAAACTTTCCTCCATGTCTGGTCAAAAGATTTACATGATTTGCGTATCACAGAAAAAAAGAGCAAGGTTTAGTGATCATACAAACCGATACATGATGTTAACTGAAGGTAACCAAGAAGAAACGTGAGGGGACAATGCGTGTAGAGAGAGAGAGAGAGCGGCTGAACAAATCCTTCCACACATTGTTCTTGTTTGCACAGACCTTAGCAATTTGTTTGACTCTCCTGCTATTGAGGCGAGTCATGCTCGTAATCTCTGCATCTGTGTGGCTATATGCATGTGTGCGCACGTAAGTGTGTGCACGAGTCCATAACAGTGAGTCTGGGTGGAGAGCGCTCATGTCAAGCATATCCTACTGTAAACCGTGGGACAATTTTATGTGGTCTGATTTGCGAGAGGCCGGAAAGAGTCGCCTGGCGCGCGGTCCAGCGTTATTCCCCCCGTTCTGATTTCCTCTACCTTCAGACTTTATTAAGACTCAGCTCTTTTTTTATTTTATTCTATTTATTTTTGTATTTGTTCTCAGGCTGGAGAGGGGGGGAGGGGGGGGGGGGTGCAGCTTAGAAATCTCCAAACCTCTGGTCAAATCTTTGATTTACTGACAAGAAAAGCAGTGAAAAAAGCTCCTTTTATTTATTTATTTTTTCAAATTGGTGGGGGAGGGGGGGAGTTCATTTTGTTTTACCCTTTGGGTTTCTCTGCCAGATGTCTTAAGACCTGTCAGTTGCAGTGTTTTTTTTCTTTCCTTTATTTCTTCTTTCTCTTTCATTTTTTTCTCTTCCAAGCTGTGACAGCTGCAGAGGAAGGCCAGGGTAACGTGGGTTCGGCGGTTTTAGCGGCACACAAGTTACATTTGATTGGCGCCTGGATTCATGGACGGCGGCCCCGACGTGAGTCAGTGAAACGGGGGCACATGCGAGCAGGCACGCACCTTAGCCTCTGTACCGTCACCATGGTAACAGAAGCTAAGCGAACAAGCTGTCCAACTTTCTCTGCTCAGACAAGGGTTGAACTTTTGGAAATTAACTGATTAAGTCTTTGCAGAGGAGATGAGGGAAAATCATGGAAAAATAGGCTCTAATGTGACTTCAATTATCACATACGGGTCATTCTTTTCACCTGAGCACTGAGCAGTCAGATGGAAAATGTAAAGTGGGGACTTTTTTGCAAACAGTATGTATTAGGAATGAGCTTCGTAAACAAATGACACCATCTTGGCGGATGATCTCCAGCAAACGTAAGAGGTGCTGTTTACATCATGGACCCGTCAATCACTCAGAGGATGACTACATGCAGGGACGGAGAAAAAGGTAGGAACTTTTTTTTTTTTTTTTGCTGGACCAGACTCCTTTGGCTCTTCGTGGAAAAAAAAGCTTTGGTCCTGTGATTTTGCCCTTGAGGGTTCATCACACGTCAGGTGCCTCGAACAAGACACGAAGAAAATTAGCCGGTCAGGAGCGCGCAGACCCGATTTTCCTGTGCGTCAGTCGCTGTGCCTCGTCAGCAAAAACAAAAACATGACGGAGTGCAGTTTGTTGCATGAGCAGCAAAATGGCGCCACGAGGAGTTTGATCCCAACATAAACACAGACCAGTCTCAGACTAATATGCACTTTCTTTTCCACGCATATGCACCCTTACAAGCAAATAAGTAAATAAACCATCAGCTTCACTGTTTCCAGAAAGCTGCTGAATCATTCAGTCAAAATCTGACGCTACTCTGTTGAGAAAGAAACCTTTGTCAGATTGTGGTGTGTACAACACAAACTAAATTTGCAGCCTCATCTTCCTGTAAACACACATCTCTTACATTAAAGCAAGTGGACTGAATCCACTGAGCATCCACAGATAGTCAACGAGCAAACGGTATCTTGGCCATGAGAAATCCCTCATTAAACTGAACCAAGGGTAATTTTTCCATGTTTCCATACTCTGTGGTTGGTGGCACCAACCTTCCACTCCACTGCCCACTTTTGTCACAAATGGCTCCAAAACATTCCAACTACGACTTAAAATCCAGCCTGAGGCATTAAACTCATGTTGTGAGGTGGAGGAAGACTACCATGGATCTTTGAAAGATGGTTCCAGCTCTGAATTTAGAATCAATTGATTTAGTTTTAAACCTAATCTTAAAGTTGGAGAGGGTGTCTGCTTCCTGAACCCAAACTGGGAGCTGGTTCCACAGATAGCGGCCTGATAACTGAAGGTTAGGAACCACAAGTAAACCTGCAGCCTGAAAGCCAAGTGCTCTGTTGGAAAAATATGGAACTTTTAGATGTTTAAACTGCAATGGAGCTTGGTCACCAAGAGCTTTGTATGTAAGGAGAATAATTTTAAATCTTATTCTGGATTTAACAGAAAACCAGTAACAAGAAACTAGGATTGATCAAGTCATATCCTAACTGCCAGTGTTAACCAGAAGTTAGGAACGATAGCTTACCCTTAAGGTGATCTACGGACGTTTTCCAGGCAATATTTTTTTCTCCTGAAAGTCAAGAGTGGGGATAATTTTTTTGCTGGCCTGTATGGTGCTATATTTATTGTTAAAAAATGTTTACATCATTTTAGCCTCATAATCTGAAAAAACTATGTCTGTATGTTGACTGTTCTCTAAAGGATTGAACTTTAACATGCATTTTTACATTAAAAAGACAACAACAAAAAAACAAAAAAACAAAAAAAAAGAAACAGGGAGACTAAAAAGCTTATTAAAGTCTTAAAATGTTATGATTTTTTTGGGGGAGTTTTAAGGATTAATCATCTCGTCAGGTTCTGTATGTGAAAAGTTGAATTTCATTACTTGAACCTGTAAAAGCAAACATAAAAAAGCCAAATGTAAACAGAGCTGTAGCCTGTAGGAAGGAGAATCGGAAACCAGTTCCACTCAGGAGCCAGTTCCAAAGGTTCCAAAGCACCGGAACCATGCGTCGGTTCATCAGTGACGAATTGTGAGGTTTCCTCCCACTGGTGAAAATATTCCTGCTATATCTCTGTCTGTAGGCTATTAGTCACTCATTAATTTAGTAATTAGCTCACCTGTAGCCACTGATATGAGCTTCATGGAGCTGAAAATCCATTGTGTCAAGGAAAAGGAAAGGTCCAAAAGCAGTTGGGGTGCCGGCCTAATATAATTGTCGGGGAAACGATATTATGAGAAGCAAACAGAAGCCAGTTATTGGACTTATTTATCGCTCATTTATTCAAGTGGTGAATTTGTTTCCAGTTAAAGTGGCAGAATTTCATTAACTAGCATCACAATACAGGGTCAGTGGTTATTTTATTGCATTCTTGGGTGACTTAATGTAAACATCCACATTGTTTTTATATGAAGTGATGCATTTTTCAGACCAGATCTATAGTTTTAGCATCCATATCAGATTGAATATATTATTGATCTGTATAATTGTCTTTACATCGGTTGTGTGGAGTTGACAAAATTTTTAGACTCAAAGTTCACTCCGTAGAATATTAGTCAGACAGTTTTTATTGACACCGTAAATCTGTGTGTATATTTATTTCCTCATAGAAAATTGGGTCAGAAATTGAGAATGGCATTGATATTAATAACACATTATCAATTCCCGTCCCTAACTATCATGATACATGTGGTATTAGATCGGAATAGAATAAAAATGAAGATATCATCAATTATTCCTGGAGAATTCTCTGAAAAAACATTGTTTTAACAAATCAGCTCAAAATTATTTAAAGTTCAGCAATATATTTTTAGCTCGATTGAAGGACAGGACTTGGATCATGAGTGACAATGCCGTTCAACTTTACGGTCCAAATATCCACGTTTCGGCATAACACAATTCTTTTCCATAAAATAAAACTAGTGACCTTCAAACAGCTAAATCCCGGCAGTGTCGGTGTCATGGCCGAGATCTGACTCACTGAAGTCAATCTCAGCTGATCCTGCAATCCAGCTTTGGATGAGAGTCAACAGCTTCCTGTAAGCGCTGTTGTTTCACCGCTCCAGTAATCACTGCTGTCAAATGGAGGTTACCACATACCCACCATGACTGCGTCTAATAAAGTTTCTTCCATTCTGTCCATCTCACTTTTTCCTTCTTTCACAGAAAGAATAGTTTCAAGGTACACTTAATCATTTTTGCATTTGGAGGAAGAGAGGGCCGTGGGGTCTATCTTGTTTGGAGAGAATCATGAATCTGGAACTCATGAAGGAAAGTGTGAACAGGGATTTAATTGCAGCATCCAGAACAAAGAAAGTTCTCATATTCATGATATCTTTCCTGGGTGCTGTTCATCCCATAACACATCTGTATACAATATATTTGTGCACAATTTCAAGCTATTAACACTCAATTTGTAACACTGGTGATGATGATGTTTGTAAGAGTGAAGGATCCCTTGGGTTCATGTGAGAGGCATTTTACCCACATGTGTGAGGGCGCACACCTCTCTGCGCTCTGATCTGCAAATGGAAGCGTTTACATTTTATCGCCTGCTCGCTCTGACGGGGCAGTAATTTCAGTGGCCTAAGAAAATAACTGACCAATTGCTGATAATTGTTAAGAAATGGCAGCCATGTTGGGTGAGGGGTTAAAGGTCGCTAGCGACAGGCTGCTAGCCAGCTGTTGTTTGGGGGTGGGGTCAGAAAGGATTAAGTTTGAGGGACAGGCAGCAAAGGTAACATGAGTTGGGAGGCGGTTGTTCAAAACAGGTTTGATAAGAATCGGAGTTGTATTTTATATTGTTTTACTATGTTATTTGTTAAAGAAATGATGCAGTTATCATAATTTATCAATATGTTGTAAGTTAAGTAGCAAATTCTGTTCATCTTTTTCTTTGAATAAACTTTTTCTTTATCTTCTTATAAAGATTTTGAAAACAAGAACAGTGAATCTAACCCTGACCTGTTCCATGTGTCAAATCTTATCTTCAATACTTCTTTGTTTTAAAAGATATTCCACAACACAGACGCTCTGGGACAGGACTGTCAGCTCTGGTCCTTGAGGGCCACAATCCTACAGGTTTTTATTTTTTCACTGCTCAAACACACCTGACTCAAATCAATGTGTCATTTTGCAGAACTTCATAGGCAGATAATCCATTTAATTTGAGTCAGGTGTGTTGGAGCAGGGAAACATTGAATACCTGTAGGATAGCAGCCCTCAACGACCCACTTTGGACACCCCTGCTCTAGCACAAAAAAAACAAAACAAAACAAAAACCTTTTCCTAGGTTTTGATGAAATAATTATGCTCGATGACTCAAACCTACGTGGCTTTGGTGAGTTAATGAATTGTTTTTTTAATTCATTGATTCATTAGACACGTAATCTTCCATCACTTTGTTGAATATCAGTGGTGATTCGTTTTCAGATTAAAAGTAAGATAGGAGATGTTTTCCAGGAGCATTATTTACTGTACAGCTTAAAATCCCCTTTACACCCTAACGGCAGTCAATTAATTAAATGCTCTAACACAAAAATAAAATATTGTAGTAATCTGTGGAATGGACAGCACTGAAAAAACACCATCCCATCATTTTAACCAGCAGTTCTAAAAGATTGGATGGCGATATGTCAAACTCAGCTGCCATTTGTCCCTCCCCCTTCTGCGTGTTCCTATCTTTGTGCACGAATCGCATGCTCTCAGAGGCCTGGAGTACTTGTAAACAAAGGCAATGAAGGGAGAGCCAGAGCTCGGCTAGCAACATTATAGCATACTACTACATCAAAATACACACTTAAATGTAAGTGATTTTGTAGCAGAAAATGTGTCTATATTGAGTCTGAAAAGAAAACCTGTTTTGGAGAAGCTACTGCAAAGAAAAAAGCTGAAGGAGAGCAGAGTGTGCACCAGTGGCATCAACCGAAGCAACAGAAAGGGCTGCAAAGTGATGCCATGGTGGCCCTATTTCTACTTGACAGGTAAGATATTATGTCTTTATGACTTTTGGAGAAACAATTGAAGCTGCTCACCGCTTGTAAACACTCGGGAACAAGCATTGCGTGTTCCTCTGGGGGGGGGGGGGGGGGCTTCAAAAGGGGGTTTGGACTTTTGAATTGTGTATTTTCAAAATATAGCTTGCTTGAACTGTTTTTCCAGGATCTCCTATCCGACCTTTAACTACTGATACTTTTAGAAACAGTTCAGCATATCTAAGAAGAGTCGCATCAGACATCAGACAACTGAGGAAGTAATTCTGGCTTCTGAACTGCACTTCAACATTAAAAGGTGGACGATTAATTTTTTGCCAAAAAAATGTAAACTAGTCGTACATAAAATTATGGTTTTTGCTTGAACTGGAGTTCAGTGAATGAGGAGCAGTTGCTTGGTACTGACTCCTAAGCTTTCTATAGCCATTACATGCAAAACATGAAATATAATACACACTACAAAGAGAAAACTCAGTAAGCATCATATGATTCCTTAAAAAAATACCAAAGAAAAAACTAGTGAAATTGTCAATAATTGTCAATAAAACCTGATGTAACCAGATGATCAAAATAAAAGTAACGATTGGAAAAGAAAATAACTGCCTCTGTAACTCCTACTGTCTGACTGTCGGCCACTTCTGACCAGTATGTGGTTATGAGACTAATCCGACACTGAGCAACACTATAATTAGTGTTTCCACCAATGCAGAGGCACAGATGAGTGTGAAGATGATTTTAAGATTTCTTCCTGCATGGCTGACATCAGAAACGGCAGAAACATCCAAACAACCCACTGGGATGTTGATGCAATGTTGTAATGACATTTCAAGGAATTCCCATAGTGAAATTGGATCCTTGAGTATCAGTTTTGTTGATCTGCTTTACATCAAATGGCAGAAGATGTAAATTCCCTCCGTTGCCATTTGAGTCTCAGTCAGCTCTGACCACTGAGTCTGTGAGGCCGGGCCCACAGTGAGCTGCAGAGCGTAATCAGTGCTTTGATTTTCCTCTGGCGGCGGGGTCTAATCACAGACTGCTGCACCACAGTGCGGTCGTCTCTCCATCTCCTGCTGACGGCTCTGTGACAGCTAAATTCTCAGGTTCTGTTTTCCCATCAGGTTCCTTCTGATTGGCTAGCTGGGTGCGGTTGAGCTGCTTAATTCCACATCATGTCTGGGTGGTTGGCCTCGCTCTCAGCCTTCTGTCATGTGGTCAGCTGTGCAGGCATTAGAAACAACAAACAAACAAACCAACACAGGCCCAAAGTACAAACTGTGACTTCATATGAGAAATGGCTAACTTCCTGTAGAGCACCAGACTTTTTATTGAAAACCTCTTTCCTCTGATCTGATGCTGTGTATGTGTGTCAGGGACCGCGCAGACAGACCAGAGAGACACTTGAAAAAGGACCCAAAAAAAGTAAGTAAAAAGAAACTAGATACCCAGATATTTGCTCAATTGCTACTAAGGAGCCCAAAGTGTGACAAGAACATATCCCCCACACCATTACACCAGCACCACCATAGATGATTCCATCCTCTGTATGCTTGGTTTTTTTCTTATTTACCTGACAGAAGTTGCACCATCTATTTTTTTTACACTGTAACCCAGGTTTTAGATGTGCCCCTGCTCCAACACACCATATTCAAATGATATGGTTCCAACAACTATTCAAGTTCTGCACAATGATCCATTCCTTCAGGGGAGACCATAGGTGTGACTCAGCTATGGTCACGAGCTGTGGGGTAGTGGCCCAAAGAACAAGACCACGAATACAAGCGGTTGAAATGAGTTTCCTCTGCAGGTTGGCTGTGTTCTCCCTGAGGGATAAGGTAAAAAGCTTGGTCATCTGGGAGCGGTCATCAAGAAGAGCCAGATGAGGTGGCTCGCGCATCTCGTGAGGATGTGTCCTGGGAGCCTCCCTGGAGAAGTTTTCCAGCCACATCCCACTGGGAGGAGGTCCTGGGAAAGACCCGTACACGCTTGAGCGAAAAAGCCCCTTCAATTCCCCTCAGCTGGACCTTTTCAGCATTTTTAAGCAGACCAGATTTTGCTTCTATGGTCCACACCAGTGTGAAGGAGCATTAACACTACTCCAATCAGTCCACAGAAGCACACCAGGGTTGTACCAAACAATGCTCGTTGGTGTCTGATTGTATATTGGACAGAAAAACTCTACCTGTACTCTACAGAGTATTTATATGTATCAGATAAAATGCTCTGTGTGAAACTTTGCTGGGAAACATATAGTAGAGCACATTGTAGATGCTAGATGATGTTAAAAGGGTGCTACATAAGTCCAGAATTGAGTTGTTGTCTCCCTTTGAAAAGTTCAACAGAGACTCCTCTGTTAAGAATGCTCTTTTAAGCGAGGACTTACATGAGGTATTTCTACATGAGGTTTTGTCAAATTTCAAGCCAGTGGATCTACAGTGTCTTGATGATTTTGGTAGAAATTACAAGTACATCATGCTTGTTGTAACGGTTGTAATTTAACGGCACAATTTACATGAAATTGCAGTATATTCTCCCATTAAAATGACCATGTTTAGCCCGGTCCTGCTTCAATCTCTGAGACCCAGCCCATGCAAGGCAGTCTCTTGGCACCCACTTGCCAGTCTGGGTGCCTCGAGGACTAGGTAGCTCCCAGACATTTGGCCCCTCTGGCATTAAGGCTTCCAGGTTTGTGTCAGGATCCAGCAAAGGAAACAAAACCACCCCACCCTCCGCCTGTCAGACTGCAAAAGAGAGGCTTGTGTTTCTGAGTGAGCAGAGAATAGAAGGAATAGATAGAATTACTCCTGTGCTACACATCATGCCCGTTGGCCTCCATGCTCCAGATGCAGACGCTCGATAGTGGTTTAGTCTCGCTGGGTTAGTCACGGCCTGACTCACCTTGCTGACAGGGAAATCATGAAGCAGCTTGACCACTGCTGTGTCAGGTTGTCTGGCAGCACCAACTGCCCATGAAGGTTGCAAAGTCATGGCTTCTGACATGTAATCGTAGCTTTAAATTGGTCTCAATGATCGACTTTGAGACTTCAAGTCTGAGAAAACATTAATTCAATGTATGTCCTGCATTATGCCATTACAAGTCATAATCTATTAGCCCTCGGTATGAATTATGAGTCATATCTCCTGTTTATTAGCCAAAGGTATGACAGTATCCGTGGATTTGTTTTCATAATGCTTGTTACTTAACCTAACATTTACCGGAGTTAGCGTTTTATGTTGTAATATTTGGAGACATAGGAAAGAACAATAATCTCTGAGGTAGCAGTTTGACAACATGTTGTTGTTAGCAGTGCCAGCAAGCTTTAATTGAGATGCATGACAAATGCCTCGGAGGAAAGATTGTCATGTTTTACTGATCCACTTTCCCCACAGTGGTGCACCTCTCTTACTCACCACTCCTCAAAACTCATTTCCCCTTGAAGGAAAATTGGATGTGTCCAATTACAAACTCCCCACTTTCTGTGATTGGTGTTTTGGCATGTCAACATTTCAATTTACTCTGTGCTGCACTACTTTTCTGTTCTCCACCCACAGTAACACCACCGGTCTTATTCCATGTAGCATTGTCAGTAAAGATGTATTATCATCTCTTCTGTGGTATCTTAGAACCAAAAAGTAATCGTCACCCTTAACCTCTGGAAAATGAATCCATCAGGTGATCATCTGCAGCCATATTTACTCTTGTGATTGCAAGTATGCTGCATAAAAATGATTCACCTGTAGTAATATAACATGCAGTGGAATTATTTCATAGTTTACAAATGCAAGTCAAGGCTTTTCAAAGTTCTGCAATGTTAGGATCCCCATCCAGTGTTTCATAGTGGTTTGGTCCACACACAGCTTTCAACAGCACCACAATGTTATGCAGATTAGGATCTTACTAATATTGTATTAAACAAAATAGGGTCATACACTCGCCAACCATTTTTTCTACATACACCCTGCTAGTACCTGGTTGGACCCACTTTTACATCTAGAACTGACTTAATTCTTCATTGCATAGATTCAACAAAGTGTTGGAAACATTCCTCAGAGATTTTGCTCCATATCATAGCATCACACAGTTGCTGCACATCCATGATAAGAATCTTCTGTTCCACCACATCCCCAATCCCAAAGGTGAAATATTGGATTGAGATCTGGTGACTGTGGAGGCCATTGGAGTACAGTGACCTCATTGTCATGTTCAAGAAACCAGTTAGAGATGATTTGAGCTTTGTGACATGGTGCATTATCCTGCTGGAAGTAGCCATCAGTGGATGGGCACTTGGCTGTGGCATTTAAATGATGCTCAATAGTACTAAGGGGCCAAAAGTGTGCCAAGAAAAAACAAAAACAAGCTAGAAACCGAAGATATCACATACCTTCAGGGGTATACCTTTAGCTATCATTGCCAATTATTAAGGTTTCTTTCTTTTCAAGATTTTCATCAGACTTTAAAGGTAAAAACAAGCATAGGCTATGTCTCATCAAGCCTGAAAAAGTTTGAGAAGTCCAGTTTTACAGAGTAGAGAATGTTTCAATTAATTTTGTCATTTTCATTCAACACCCCTTGTTACTCCCAGTTTTTCTTCATGAATCTCCATCTCTTATTGTTCAGTATACTTCTGGGAAAGAAAATGTTAGTGCTGAAAATGATTTGTAAATATGAATAGGTCATACCTTGTAAGATTGCTTCAGCAGCTGTTATGGACAAAGCAATCATTCATTGAAGACAGTTAAGGTAGTATAGACTTCTAATTGTGCCTTTGTTTGAGTTGGTAAAGCAGACAGTTTCCTCTCACACCACATTACATCCTGAGTCCATTTAGCAAAGAGCAATAGTTTTTGTCCTCCACTCAATATTATTGTCTATTGTTATTATTTGACATATTCTTAGGGTGAGTGTTCTGGTCCACTTATGCAATACTTCTTTTCCTAGTTCCTCTCCAGGCCCGTTGAGTCATAGAGACACAGTTTATTCTTCCATGTGTAGTCAAGGTGCCATGGCTCAGACCCTCCCGGTCCATGAGATGCTGCCTCTAATGTTTGAAGGGGTTTTGGCTTCATTTTCCGGCACCAAGTCACTCGGTCTGGGGGAGTTAAGATGTCAGATAGGCTCAACACAGTTTATATACATTCTGAGATTTGCATATTTACTGCTGTCTCTCAAAAACTTGGTCCTTGACATGTTTTCCGCTGCAGCTGCCACATTGTTGTCCATAAGGCTTGTATTTGAGTTTTGCATGTGCTCCCCATACTAACTGTATTAACTGTAGCTCAATCGGAACTGTGCACAATGTGGTCTATGACAGAAAAGATGTAGTGCATCAACTATTTGTGTGTTTAAGAGTGACTTTTTATATTTTTCTTTTCTCTTGAGGTAAGATTTACTGGTAGTCATGTTTTTGCAGCTTTGTGTTTAAGAATATTTCCCCAGATTAACCCACACGCTTCTGTGTTCATTGTTCTGTTTAAACTGGATCATTTTGACCGTTCACATGTTTTTGGTTTGTTGCACTCTGAGAAACGATATCTGTTAATTATTCATATTTGTCATTGGTTTGTATAATCACAGAATTATCTGCATAATTATATCTGCAGAGGCAAAAGTTTATTTTTATTTTGCATTTCACTTTTTTCAAATTTTGTAACCCTGAATTGTGTTTCATAGAGTGGTTCTAAAACATTTTTATACACTTTAAGTTGGCATGCAGGTAATTTCTGGTCTCGGTTTGCTTGTACTCTGACAATATATCTGTGCATACACATACAGTCAGGTAACAAAGCATAGGGAAAACTCAAGCATATTTACCAACATAACGAGGTGTTCTGGTGGCTCATTTATTGTATGTGAGTCATTTTGCATGGATTCTCTGGTCCCCTTACATTGACAGAGCTCCAAAGAGTGATGAATGTGATCACACATGCTCTTAAAAACCTGTGGAGCCTAACTGTTTTCCCCGGTTGCATTGGTGTGCAAAACGTTTCACAGGTATGTTCTTTCTTTTTCTGCACATCTATTTGTGTTTGCATGTGTGTTCTTGTTCTGAAATTTGGGTGGGTCATAAAACTGGTAGCTCACTATGCTTATAGGGTCCAACAAATAGTGGGCTCCACATGTCTAGAGGGATTTTCAAGGTCAAAACTTGGTTTTGGGGTTAAAATTACAAATAGGTTATGGTTAAGTTTTGTAACAAGGTCAGGTTTAGGCATTTATCCAGAATTATAATGATGAGGGACTGTGGAAGGCATTATGCCAATGAGAGGCAGGGTACCTTGCACAGGTCACCATTCAATAATAAATCATGACAAATGTTGAAGTGGATGTCCTGGCTGACTGTTTAGCCCAGTTCCTGTGGTTTATGTTATGCACTACATCCATTGTATATAAAACCTGGAAAGTAACAGTACAATGAAAGCATCGACATTCATAATTGAACAAGAAAAAAACTGTCTCAAAGAACATCATTCTCAGAACCAACCAAAGAAAAGTGCCCTCCATATCTCAAGCATTTGGGCATTTGGACAGTGGCAAAGTGTAGCAAAAAACAGTCAAAGATTTAATAAAACTTATTGTTGCTATTGCAAAAGAAGAGATACCTGCATTTTTATTCATGTTTTCAAACATTTTACAATTGCTTTCATGAGTACCCTAGCAACCAGCAGAGTGCTGTTTTTTATGAATAAAAAAAGGTTGGATTTTGTTTGGAGGTCCAACTAAATATATAATATGCTAGGCCAGGGATGGCCAAAGCCGGCCATCATGGGGCTGCAGTATTGTAAATTTGGGATGTTTCCTGCTGCAGCACAACTGAATCAGATTAATGAATCAAAATGCTTTGGGCTATGGAAGTGATTGTGTTCCATAATCAAAATTAAAATGCATTAACAGGAATGCCTTTTCATTTTCAAAATATAACTGCATTTTTTTACTCATAACTAAAATTAATAATAAATAATCCAAACTGAAATTTCATTTTCTTCTTCAAGACCGCTTATTTTGAAACTTATTTAAAATTATTAAGAAAAAGATGTTTGACATTTCAAATTGAATTTCGGTAAGTTTTTGAAAATTAAATCTTAAACTTTTTTTTTCTTAATGATTTTAAAAATGAAAATGAAAAGGCAATCCTGTTAATGCATTTTAATTTGAGTATGGAACAATCGCTTCCATATTGGGCAGAACTTGACAACAAGCCAATGAGGAGAGTACTACACTAAGCAAACCCAGAGGGCCAATGTGTTCCTAAACTACAAAGCTCCCTGCTTTGATATGAGCTGTCCACATTGGGAGAGACAGACGGTGAGAGACCCCACAATTTGAGAGAAAATGTATTTCCCAGAATGCATGATGTGTTGCACTGTGCTGCAACAGCTGCTAGAAGCATCAGCAGCTGTGGATGCTTGCAGCTCTGCTTGTTGAGGTTGTGATGAACTCTCAAGCAGACCACCCCCCAGTGTGCCAGCCCACTTTGTCTTAAAATCAACAAGTCCACTTTACTCTCCTCTGTCTCATTCCTCAACATTTTTTTTCTTCTTCATCTTTTTTTAAAGCCTCATCTCTTTCTTTTCTCAACGTACCTCCTTCTGTTTATGCTCCTCATCTCCCGCCCACTCCACAGAGGTGAATAGGAGGCCGAGGGGGATATTGAGGTAGCAGCCAGGGGGAGACTTAATGTGTCTACCATGACAGGAGCTGGATCTGGATGTCTGACTGTTAGCAATGAGTTTTTCATGACCAGTGTTTAGTGCAGCCCAGGGACAACAGGTCACATTTAGCTAAAAGTTGTATTTGTCATGCTGACAAATGATGCTTGGGGAGAGAAGGATGTAGAGAAGATGGGAAAAGATGAAGCTACGCCAATGCTCAGCAGTAAAAGTTATTTAACGATTTATGTAATTATGGTGTTATGTAACAAACAGGAACTATAAAACAAACACCTGCTAATATACAGCACTTTGAAATATATTAAGCAGACTATTTAATCCTATTCCACTTTTCAGGTGTCACATCTTGAAGTTTAAATTTCCCACATCCATGGTCAAATAACCTACAGGCATTTTCCCCTATTAATTTTTAGTTTTACTTTACAACGTTAGTGAGAACACAACCTGTGTTGTTAATTTTTCTTTGCTTTGGATTGTCAGCATCAGTCATTTTCACACTTGTCATTTATCCCCACATGTCAAAAACCCAATAATTACCTCTGATGTAAGTGGTTTTTCTTGAGCCTGCCGTTATTTGAGAATTACAAAGTGATATATGATAATTAAACAAGCCTATGCCTTCTTGCCAAGACATGCAGCCCCACTGTTAAACCACAACTTGTTTGGAAGGTGTTGGTGGATGGATTTTCTTTCGTTTGGATGGAACCGAGCTATTTCCACATGCTACACTCACGCTAAACCAAGGCAACTGTCTCCGGCTGCATATTGAGGGAATAGATATGAGATTGGTGTCAATGTTCTTATTTAAGTCACAATAAAAGAAAAAAAGAGAAAAAAAAGTACATTATTTCGCAAATAATGTATAGCTTCTAAGTTATGTGCAACAAATTTAAACTTAAAGAAACCTTTGTTGAAGCAGAACTTCATAAAACTGGAAAAAGACTTTACTTATCTTGAGAATCCAAATGTCCCTCTCTGCTGTGCTTCAGCCTCCAAAGCCACTGGATGAAAAGGAAACTGTCATGCTCATAGTGACTATAACTGACACCGGTTCAAGTCTCCCTGGAACACCGACACTGACCATCAAATGTATTTCTGTTAGAGCAGAAAGACAGTTTCAGCAATTATGGCTCAGTTACTTTAATTCAAATTGTCACGTTAAGCTTGAAGAAACTTTTACAGTCCTTGTATTGGTTAACACTGAGGCTGTAATTCCTCAATTCTTTACATTTTGCTCCCGAGGAACCAAACTTATTGTAATCTTTTAAACTGGTCTAGTAATAATTCTCCAGGCTTTCTGGAGACCTTTTGAAGTTTTTCTTTCCATTTTCAATGCAGTCTTTGTTTATGAATATTTGTTTGTTAAACTAGTTAATACCAACTTATGAATCATTTATCTCAAGTTAGGGGAAGAACCAGTGTCATCAAATCAATCAAAGCTCTTTATTTGTCATTGAGCTTGGAGACCCAACGAAATTGGTCCCCTATACAGACAAACATATACGTACATTAACATTAACAGGATCAGGTAAACATGTCATGTCTACATGTTACCTGCAGTCTGTTGATAAGACTGCAAGTAACAAAAGTATTGTTTTCCAATCAAAAAAAGCACAGCTCTACATACAATATTCTCAAGGTGATTCTCAAAGAGCTGTTTGCTGAAAACCTGGAATCATTCAACAATACCAAGAAAAACTAGACAAGTGGAGGATAACAGAAGTGGTAGTAGGCCTAAATTCATACTTTCTGGAAGTGATTTGCATTATAAATAGGAAAAAAACCAGTAAAGACCTAACACAAAACTTGAAACATTAACTTGGGGCCCTCAGTTTATCAATTTTCTGTTCGCTGAAGCCTCATCAGAAATGGTCTCCATGGAAGGATGGAGACCATTCAAGTCAAGAAGTCATCCAGAGAGGGGAAACAAGGAGAAAAGGCTGAGGTATGCCAAATGACACAAGAACTAGGCTGAAAATGAGTGGCAACAGGTCTGATGGAGTGATGAATCCTCTGCTGAGCCCAGACTTCAACAGTATTGAAGCAGTGTGGGATCATTTTGACAATCAGAAAACATCCAAAGAAGTGCTTTGGAAAGTCCATCAAGAAGTCCGGAGAACTATTCTTGAAGACTACTAAATGAATAATAAGAAAGCTTGTTTATGAGGATTCAGGCTGTGATTTTAAAGGTCCCATATTATGCAAAATTCCCTTTCTAAAGATTTTCTAAGAGTCATATGTGTCCCCAGAACAGTGAATGAAGCTCAGGAATTAAAACATCCTGTCACCACTCTCTCTCTTCCTTGCTCCAATTTTCAGGGAATGTGTGCTCAAACGGGTGTGCCTGAAATCTTTCCCCAAGTGACGTTGAGAAGGGAAACAACCACTCCCTGCATCGTAGATGCAGCCATGCCGCCCCCCTAGCTAGCTGAGCCCACCCTCTAAAATCTCCGAGCGTAGGCCATTGTTTCTCCTCACAAACCCTCCAAAATGACGAAGCTAAGAGCGAAGCACAGCAGTTGCTTTGTTAATTGCTGCATCAACGAGCATAAAATTCTGTATATACTTCCTTGATCTGAGCACCTGAAGACCCAGTAGTTGGAGTAAATTTTGGATGGACATTTACCAGCAAGACTTCCCAAAGTTTTGTATGTGTGCGCCCAGCATTTTAAGGAGGACTGTTTTCACAACTTGGGTGAATATAATGCAGGCTTCACCAAACAGCTGATCGGTACCAACTGTCCGTGATACATCTGTGAAGGTAGGAACTGCTAGTGATTTTGTAGCTTTACTGTGTAGGTCGGCTTAGCCTGATAGCCCGTAAACATGTTAGCACTGCAGCTAATGAAGCTCCGTCACTGCTGCTAACGTTTGTGTCCTTGAATTATGCAAGTCATTAATTACCGGAGACATTCTCCAGGACGGGGTTCTTGCTTGCGGTCTAACTCTGGTTTTCAGCGCTGAAGCGTTTGTTTACTCTCGACCAAACCATTATGGGCTGTTTGACAGAGGAAGCACAAGCTGTCAATCACCCCGGGAGCGGTGCGCGGAGTGGAGTGATGGGCGGAGCCATCAGCTGCTCGGCACGCTGAACAGCCCACCCACTCTGAAGGAGCTGGTCTCAGAAGAGGATAAACAAGGGGTTACTGCCTTCAAAGTAAAGGCCAATTTGATCGAACTATGGCTCTGACAGTTCATTGAGATATCAAAAAATGGTTTCAGATTGGGAACAAAGTGCATAATATGGAACCGTTAACTTACACTTACTTCAGAACTCAGTGGCACCAGAGGGTGGGGACACATTACACCTGTTTTAAAAGCCCTGCATTGTCTCCCCATGTGTTTCCGGATAGATTCTAAGGTTGTTTTGAAAATTTACAAAATGGCTTAATTGGAGGCCTTGTTATCTATCTGATGTGCTTTTAAATTATGAGCCGTCATGGACCCTTTCTTTTATTATGAAAAGTGCTTTTTAAATTACATTTGATTTGATGATAAATAAAGGTGTTCATATTAATGTTGACTTTCAAGCTAATTTGAATTTTACAAAGTCTGTTTTTGTGTTAAACATCATATTTCTATCTATGTTTGCATGCTTTAGTTTATAATTGCACCTTTCTCAAGAAAGCTGGGGGGCTGTAAGTCTTTTGCAAAAATAAGTGTGGACAGGTCATACTCTACATAACCGCAAACATTAATGGTTGAAGTTACTTGCTGCTGAAAATATCCTGGTAAATTTTGAGCAATTTGCCATATGGAATTGCAAATTAGTTCACATGGGACTGTGTGATGTTTAGGAGTTTAACAAAAACTTGCCCAATTGAGCTTCTACACCTGAATTCATCTTCCCAGATTTTTAGATATGAACTTAAACAATTACTATGCATCGAGGCCTCTCAAATAACAGCTTTTCTATACTTCCTCTGATGGAAAAGAGCTATTTTAAATACAGCCGTCAAGGCCCATTGATCAGATCAGATTGTCCATATCTCTTTGTCCGTCTGCTGGCAAAGATTTGTAGGATTCTCTCTCCAAGAAATGAAATTCAGCCCACTGAGGCAGGTCTGGGTCAACAATCAAGAGGAATCTTTATCAGCCCTCAGCTTGCTTTTTATTGCTCTACCAAGAATCTCTCCTGTCTGGAACATGTTCTTCTAGAGTCACTTTTTATTCAGGCATTCTTTCAGTTCCTCTCGTCTTCTTATTCTACTGTTATTGTGAATTAACGGTTCATGGATGCATCAGTGTCAAACAATGTGTATTTGTTCACATCTGGTATTTTGCTGTATCCAAAGACTTTACTGGAAAGACAAAAAAATACCAAGATATTTTTTCTGTTAACAGGGTTTCGGAAAGAAAGCCAGAGACATCTATGGAGGATAACATATTTACTAAAAACATAACAGTTCTCAAATGCTAGTATGTCTTTAAGAAGGTTGCACAAAATATGATTCCAAAAGTCCAGTTAATGTCGTGTTTTATTTGACATTCAATATCACAGTACACGCTGCAGTAATCTCTCATCATATCGCAGTTTTTGGCCTGAAACTTTGTGGTGACAAGAGGCTGAAGACATTGCGTAAGAAGGAGGTTGGCTTTCATTCTCCCTTTATGAGATCTCAGTGAATGAAACCGGGCTCTGACACAAGCTACATCAGCTCCCGAGACACTCTTGATATCAAATTACATCACACCTAATAAACCTGCCAGTCGGCTGCCACCAGAAAAACCCTTATCCCCTACATTCACCCTATGATATGCAGCCTGTTTGCCAAAAGCCTCTCTGGAATTGTGTATTTCAGATATCAAATGATCAGATTCTATTGTCTGGAAGGCCTGGGGATAGTGTGTTGCGCAGATTGTCAAAATAGACTTCTTTTATAGATTTCTTTGAATTATTTTGGCTTCTTTGACAATATAACTCAAAGCTCAGAGAGGGAATTTGATATGAACTGTATACACCCTGTGTTAAAGCAATAACGGCCAAACCTATGAAGATGTCATTGCAGGTAGAGCTGTCACATAAAGCTATCACGTGGCCTTCAGTGTACCACGCATCTGGTTTTAACAGGGTGACATCATGGTCTTGGATCACCGCAGAAAAGACGAAAGCGCATATGGACACAAACAAATAGGATTAGATGGCTCACGTCGACTCTGATATGGAGAGTTCCTAATTCTTTTGGTTAAATGATGATTAATAGTGTGTTTCTTGAAGTAAATGGACTGTGACTTTTGAGTGGAGAAGTGTAACTATAGAAGTTAAAGTTGTAATTACAGATACAAGATTAAGTATACAGAAAGGATTTGAATATAACCATAGAAACCATAGAAATATAAAACTCAGTTTACTTAGTGATCTTCCTGTATTGGGAAATTTTTAGAAATGTTACAGGATGTTACACTCTGTTCCTGCAAAGGTTTATTCTAGTTTTTCTTTTGGATATCAGACCTTTCTGGTGTCCAATGCTGAAAGTCTTCAGTTTCAGCATGTTTGTGAAAGAAGTGGAGAAAATATTCCTCATATATTTCATTCAGGCTAAAAGGAAGTGAAAAGGTCAGATAACACATTTCTTGGTGTGTATTAAGTCTAAAGCTACTAAGCCAAAAACCTTCTTCCTTGTGGTTTGGTTTGAACACTTCAAATGATGAATGGCGTAGTAATACTTAGCATTAAAGCATAAACCTTTTGTCCAGTTGGGCCTTAAAATAACAAAGTGAACTTGTTATTATAACAAGACTATACCCTAAGTTGAAGCCCTTTAAACAGAGCTCCATGTAAGAAAAGTGAGGCCAATGTTGCTTCTATTTTTATCCATCTTTTCAACACTGTCCATTGAATGAAATTCTAGAGATCTGAAAATCTGGAAGAGCTGAACATAATGGACATATGCAACATGTGCATGCTCAGCTAGGCAGTCTTCAACTTTGTCTGGAAATTATGTCAAAACGTATCTATTGTTTTACATGGCAAAGAGTTTATTGATTCTATAATCGTGTCCAGAATATTGCAACGTTTTTTATTTCCAGTGGAAATAGAAGGTAATGGGGCTTATTCATGCCATAAAGCCCAGTCTGCCCTGATTGGTCAGTTCCACCAGTGTGAGCAGGCAACATCTACGACATCTATGACAGTGCTTTTGAATAATGAACGTTATTGTCAGACAAAAAAGAGCAAGTATAAACAGTGGTGGAGATGGACTTTTATACATGTGTGGGGGGCAAGACTTTATCAAGAGGGCCATGTAGTAAGAAAGGAAAGGAAATTAGTGTGTTCCGCTCTTTAAGACATACTAACATACACTGCTGTGATAACTGTGGGCACATTATAGAGACATGGGAAATAAAACATATTTACATGAATAATCTGGATCACCAAGTGGAAATATTTGCAACAAGTTAAAAAAAGGCCCATTGAAAAATAATTGGGTCCTTTTTAGGTGCAGTATGTGGAGCTTAATGTGGCAGTAGGAGGATCAATGGCTTCTCCTCCAAGCAGTTCTGGCTTGGCTTATGGTGCGTTCAGACCAAACGCGGTGTTGGCATAAAAAAAGCTCTTGACGCTCAAAGTTGGACGCTTGATGCTGGTAAATCAGACGCTTGACATCATGAATCAAAAATGTTCTTGATGCCCGAGACGCGTGTCTGCAGGTCCCGGATGTTTTCCTTTGCAGAAAATGCGTCTTTACGTCATGACGCTGAGTCGCTCTGATTGGTTGACGCCCCGCGTCGAGAGGCAAAAGTTCAGATTTTCCAACTCCGGCATCTGCAGCCTTGTCGGACGCTCAAAATCTCAAAACGTGCAGCGCCTGACGCTTAAAACGCGCCACTAGAAGGCTCGCCGCCGTTTGACACGTGTCGGCCATGGACTTTGCATGTAAACCTGACACTCCTGACGCCGACATCGCGTTTGGTCTGAACGCACCATTACTGTCTGGTGATGGTGGTAGACTGGATCGCTCCACAGCTTCTGGGACTGCTGTTAGTGAGGCTTGGGTTTGTCTTGGCCTGATCTGTGTCCTTACTCTTTACAAAAAAGTCAAAAATTTCTCCCATACTCTTCATTCTCATATCTTCCTGTAGAAAATAAGACATTTTCATGCTGTAGCTCAACAACCAGTCTTGCTAGCCTTAAACCATAACCTTAGCCCAAAACATTTAGCTCTAGCTTAGTCAGCACTGAGTAACGTATATACTAAGGTATTCATTTTTTATGGTTTATTTTCAGATCCAATATGAAAACCTTAGCTGAATTGATGTAAGTAACTTGGATACCGAGGTACCCTTTGAGCATCTTTATATTTTATCAGCTCCAATGGGATATTGATGTGTTGTATCTAAATGCACTCACTGAAGAGTAAATATGACATAGTTTCCCCAAATTATCTTAAAACTAATCTAGTGCTACCATAAAACTGAATTAGATTAGCACTGCTACTTCACTTCATGCTAACATCAAGATAATAGCCTTACATAACATCAGTAGTTGTACTTTCACAGGGACAAAATCTCTTTGAGAAATGTTCAGCCAAATGTCAATATTCTTAAAGGATGGCTAGTTATGAAACTATCTCGAAATTTACTTCAAACTGGTGTAGGGACACTGGTGATCCATGTGTGTCTGGAAAAACGTTTCTGTCCTCTTCCAGTGACGGTGATAGATCGGTTCTGCCTGTGATTACAAAATACACTTTCAGACATTAATACAGACAAAGGCAGATTACACCATATTCACACATGAGTACAAGCAGCTCAGCGTATTTGAGAGCCACAGCTGACTCAAACGCACACATTACTCTCTACTGCTTTGCGTGAACAGGAATTTACAAGGACAGATTTTCCAGCATTTTAAGCTGCTGACTAACTAGTGTTGCATCACTCAAAAACAAAACCTAAAGCAGATTTTGCTTAATATGAATACACAACAGACCTGTACAACCCCTTTCCCCATCTGCAAGCAAACTGAAGTTGAACATGATGGACACAGGGGAAAAGTTCAGCAGTGAAATAATTACTGAATACCTTTCTACACTTTGGATCCGTTGCCCGGGGAAATAATCCCTCTCTTTCCATCTAGTCGAGCTGGTTTTGATATAACATCTTGACACGTCCTTGGGCACCAAAAGTAATCTGGGCAAGTCTCTAAAGTGCCAAATCAACATACACTAGAAGACATGAATACAACATTTTTACTGGCATACAGGCAACCGAAATGTAATATTGCGAGTGACTCCATAAGTCTGTCGGTGGGCTCGAGGAACTGTGCAAATATACTGATGTGCCAAAAGCTTAGTATAGCAGTGAAGGCATGTGTAGTCTTTGGACAATCCCTGATAACAATCTGAAACGTATCCGTCCTTCCATGTGCACAACAACATACCCACAGCAGACTCTGCTTACTGGTGCGTTTCATGAGAGGGGGCCAGCTTTCATTTCAAGTTGCATGAAATCAAATCTATGGGAACACGAGCACATCTGTCTTTGAATTATTGAGCAAATATTTTGAAATGAAACAGCTTTGGGGCTGTCAAATCTGGTACGTCAAACCAGACACTGGCGCAAGACGGGTGTTAGAGTGTGAAACTGAATGGAAGACTCGGTTTGAATTTAGCTGAATGTAGGTTGTTGAAATTGGCCTCCGTGATCAGGAGGAGCTGCGTCATGCTATATCACAGGTTTGCTTTATGATGCTGATCTCATGTGGTAAATCCCAAGACATATTCTTTAACAGCTACTTCCTGCTGTGGAATGTAGGAGCGTCTATCTGTCTTTTTATAGCAATTAAAAGTAGTTCATTTTAAGTAGTGACCCCCATAAACCTGCCCCTTTGCCATGCTTCAGCCTGCTTCCTCCTCTCAACAAAAAGAAAGATGTAAATCTGTAGGCCCAGGAAGAACGGGGGGGGGGGGGGGGGGGGGGGGGGGGGGGGGGGGGGGGGGGGGGGGGACTTGTAAATCAATAGGCTTTGTAGACCTTCTCTCAGCTTGCATTACTACAGTATGCACTGCCTGAATCAAAATACATACTTTGCTATTGAAAGGAAGGTTTCAATTGGAAAGACTCTGTTCGGACACTTATAATACCTAAAATTGATTTTAAATTCTATGAGAAGTGGTTGATAATGTGCCTAAAACCCCAGCTGTGAGGTTGATCTCTGTCTGCTAACTGGATATATTTTATCATCTTTATCTTTCTTGTGTTTTATATGGCAAGGTTGTATGATAATCTTCAAGACAATTAAAACCTTATGTTGCCTTACAGTGATATATGACTCTGATTTCCCCTGTGTTCAGATTTTTATATAGATTCAGCTTTACACTCTGGTCCAGATGGAGCTGTCACAATCACTGTCTGGTGGAGTGTTCGGAGATGCCTCCGATTTCAAAGGCCAGTGAAGCAGCTTAGAATAGCGCATTGTGTTCCATCCATCCATCCATCCATCCATTATTACCAAGCCAGAGAGACGGTACACCCTGGACAGGTCACCAGCTCCTTGATTGACCGTGATTAAGGTTAGAAGGACATAATTGGTAATGCTGTCAAATTGCAAGTGTAAATAAGAAAATGGAAACACATCATATTATATGCTGTTTTTTGTTTCTCCATCTTTTGACTTTCACCCTCTGAGAGCTTTGTGACTCAATAATATAACTGTGAGACATGTCATGTCCTTTTTCCCCAACTTGACACAATTTCCTGTCATAAAGAAACTACTCTTACATACTGTGATGAAAACACAGGACATAGACAGAACAACAGCTTCTTTTTCAATTATGAATGTACACCTCTATTCACATCAGCCTGTTTTATGGTGCGGATTAACCAGCTATATTACAGGTCCCTCTCACTTCCAGGGCATGTGCCTCTTTTGAGATACTACTACTGAGGTACATTTGGATACAAATCACACTCATTAACTCTTAAAGCATGCTGTTACGGAATGGAAAAGTATACAGTACCTAGCCAAAAAGCTCACACCAGCGAACAACAAACTGACTGCCTGGCAGTTTTTTTTTTTTTTAAATACTTACATTTTTCACATATAAAGTTTGACCACAGACAGCTGGTAGGGTTCCCTCTTTCAGGCTCAATCTTCTTGCGAGTCATGTGTTTAACTGGCCCAAACTGTTAAAATACTATGTTGCAGATAAAGTAACATAATAGTTAGCTAGCTGTTGAAAATTAGTCTGTCACATACTGTGTCCATAAACTTAAATGTTGCTTATGAATTGTTGCTCACATAGGCAAATTCTTACTAGAGTTCAGGTTTCTGTAATGATGTGTTCCTGTAAAGCACCACTTTCAATAACAAATGGGAAAAATCTCAATTTCTGAGTTCCAGCTTTGAAAAATTAAAGAATTCAAATCCGGACTCAGATTTCCAAAGGGATATTAATATATAAAATAATGCTCCACGTAGATGGTAGGGAGGAAAAAAGCTGCTATAACAACGATTAGCTGTAGCTGGACTACAATGTATGATGTAAGAGAATGTAAGAGAACGTCAGAGAACGTTGGGGGCGTTAGCAATCCATTGTTTGATTTTGATGATTAACACCTCTATGGACCATCAGTCAGGAGAAACAAGGGTTAGCACTCAAATTCTCCTTAGAAACACCAAGAACATTGTAGAAAGATGCACACTTGAACCTAAAAAACATTTTCTTCTTAATGGAAATAACCTGGACCTTCATGATTCCAACTAGCACAGAGTTAAAGGAGTAGACTGCAGCAGCGTTTTCTTTTTTTTTTCCAGCTGGGATATAATGTTTGACCATATCAGATTTTTTTTATGACAGTCTGAAAAGCACTCAACAGATTTTTTTCAAATCAGACCCAGTCCACTTTCTGGATAGTCCTAAATCAGATCCATATACTGATGTTTTTAAAAGTGACCTCAGTCACTGTGATCATGTCACATTTCATCAGACTTTTACATCACTGAAGTGAGACAGACATCACAATTCTGTGTGGGCAGGGACGGAACGCAGCAAAATGTACAAAACAATATTATATCATAATTACGTAGACTCTGATTGCACTGCAACGTCAAAATTGTTACACACACTGATGTTTAGCATCCTTGTTTACTTCTGTAATTGCACATTTACAAGTGAATTTATATTAACAGGCTTCAAATGTAAGGTTTGTGGCCAAGACACATTTGACTGAATCAACAGCATGTTTATTCTGACAATGAACCTCCCCAGAGATTCACGACTGATGCTCATTATGCATGAGTCCACAAATTTAACATTCAACTGATAGCTTGTGTTGCACAAAGATACACCCATTTATGGTTTGGATGTTTTGGTCTCCAACACAAACATTCAGGTTTTTCATGTAAAATGATTCTTGAATCTAAAGGTGGGTTCATACTGACCTTTGGCCTTTGCATGCTACATACAAAAGACACCTTCACACAGGAGGGAGGAGGACCTCGCTCATTTCAAACCCCTCTAATTTCCCACAGCATTTTCTCTCAGTGTTTGTTATAGATATGTTACATTCATCCATGCACAGTTCTACCGCAGGTTCTCAATGAGGTCAAATTGGCCATGCAAACAACACATTGAGGCGTTCCGTGGAAGCCTGGGCACACGTCTGCAGCAGATTCGAGTAAACAACTCCACCACAAGTGTTTATCTAGTACCGAGATTCACGGAGGGACACCTACACAGGTCTGCTGTTCTCACAAACCATTAAACACAGGCCAAAAGCTGTGCTTGGACACAAATATTTGTTCATTGGGCTTTACCTACCACTTAGCTTTTGAAATATGCACTAAGTGATACCATGGAACAGGAGATCTTAAGGGTTTCTTTTATGTATATATTCCAGTCAAGCTCATATAGCTGTGAATCATTTCAAAACTATTTGATGGAAGATTAGGTGAAGATCCTTGGGAGGTTTTTATTTGGCTACACATTAAATCATTGCAGTGCATGGAAAGTATGGTGGGTAAGGGACTGAATATTTTGTTGTTAGTATGGAAAGGTGAAGAAGTTCATCTAAACTGCCTTAAAATCAGAGAAGAAACCATGCTGTGTTGAGTTTTTGAAGGTTGATATAGATAAAGTTTAGAATCTTTAACCAGAAGGTTAGAGATGAAATAAATACCAGCCTTGCCCAGAACAATAGTCATACCTAGTTTTAGTTTTTTAAAGTCTTCACAATTTTATGTTGGACACTTTTTGATATTGTTCTGCAATTTTTTTGTTTGTTTGTTGTATCTTGGTGAACTTCTGCCTTTCTTTATGTCCGAGTAGCACTGTCTCTTTCAAATGCTCCTTATAGGCCTACCCAGTCATGTTATCCAAATATCCCCAGTTAAACTAATTATTCGCCAAAATCAATAACCTGTGCAATCACATATCGGCAATTTGGATGAAATACGACAAAAGTCATTACGATGTTCTTTGCAGCATTGTTTGATTACTTCAGGTTCAATGGGTAAAAGTTTTTTTTCTAAACTATTTGAGTAAAAATATTCTTTAAAGAAAATTATCCAGCACACTATGGTCAAAGCTTAAGAATAACATGTTTTATGATCCAAACCCAACTCCACACCCAACATGATTTGGACTGTTTTTACTCATAACAGGTTTTACAGTAAATGTTAGAAAAAAAATGTGTCTCCATCTAATAGTTAATTTTGCCCATACCGTGAATACAAAATGTAAGTTATCAGCACCTTTAATCAAATAATTATATTTATTACTCAGAGCATTCATCATAAGCCCCACTAGAGACTCCGCTTTGGTAGTTTTTCTGTTTCTGTTTTGACCTTACATGATTATTTGGGAATTTTTGCTCAATAACTTGGCCCAAAAAATTTCTATTTATCTAAATGATCATTCTCATTAATTTCCGCTTAGAGTAATCGCAACGTTTTCTCTGTGTTTAACGGCTTTCCAAATCATCCGGATGGAAAGTTCAGTCCTCATCACGTGACTAAAATGTTTAATATTTGGCTGTTGTGCAAAACGAAAACAGCTTAGCAGGGTAAGTACAATCAGAAAGCTGGATTGTGAATATTAAGATTCCCATGACTGTTGCAAGGACACATTCCAGCTCTTTTTGTTGGTGACGCGTGCAGCACCGCGGTCTGGAAGCCATGACGCAAACGTATACAATCTGCAAGTTAAACCTCAACCTCTTTGTACCATAGCTAAACATTTTCCTCCCGCTTCATCTATGAAAATTAGACGGAATTATCTGGAACACAGAGCAAATGCTGATGAGTTTACATGCAAGCAGACATGTTTACATCAATATAATTTCCCTCTGCTAAATCCTTGTGTTGTTGGCAACCTTCTTGGACAAATTAGCATCGACTGAACTCGGAACATGTATGTGTGTTTCTTTCAGAATAGGCTATGTGTGTGTGAAAGAAAGAGAAAAAGAGAAGGGGGGGAGGGGGGGCAAGAGAAGACCAACATTAAGAGGTAGTAAGACTGTCATCTATGAACCTTGGTTGTCCATCATGGTTGGATTAAACCCAGAAGTGGTTACCCCTGACAGCTCTCCAGTCTTAGATTTTCCAGGCTGTTTGAGATGAGGAGAGATCACAGGGGGTTGAAAGCCAGCTTGGTAGTTAAAGGTGGCAAAAACCAAAGTTATCAGCACTGAAAGACCCATCCATCTTCTGGCAACTCCAGCGATGAAAAGCAAACATGTGGAACAAGACACCCATACAACATCCAGCTCTCACTCTCTTAGCCAAACACACCAAACAGATAACAAGACACTTCAGAGGCCAGGGAGGGCTGGGAGTTACCCACGGAGCTGAAATATAAATAAATTCCACTTGTTGAATAAAAATGACTGAGTTTAGATCCATGAGCCATGCATAATGCAATTTTATACACTAAGTCTACATTTTATGCTCTAAATCTTTAAAGCCAGATTGATAAACACATCAAATAAATCATACGGAATAAACATTACGATGTGCTGCCACTACAGACACAATGATAACAGTTCATTATCAGCTTTCTTGTAGCAGGAAATACACTATCATATACATATGAATTCTTGCTCAATTTAAGGTATCAAAAAACCTCTTCATGTTTAGGAAAGGATATGGTTCGGGCAACTTAAAGTCAATCAAGCTTGATTTTGTTTTAGTTCTGAGTTCAGTTCTCATGACTATACCTGAAGTAGAGCTCAAGAACTTCATTATCATATTAACTAAAGAGTGAGGCCAAGTCAGGTTTTCTGTGAGACTGGTCCCGATCTGTGCCACAAAGTTAGAAGAAACAGGAAGCAACAGGAACTTAAGTTACCACTGAAAACAGTTTAGAATACAGAATAATCTCTGAGTGCACATTATATCCAACTTTAAAGCAGATGACCACATGAGGTGCAACTCCTGTCAGCTAAGAACAGGAAACTGAGGCAAAAATTCACCCAGACTCATCAAGGCTGGTCAATAGAAGATGGAAAAAATGTTGTCTGGTCCACTGAATCTCAATTTCAGCAGCAACACATAGATGGTAGGGTCAGAATTTGGCATAAACGACATGAAAGCATGGATCCATTCTGCATTGTGTCAACGGTTCAGGCTGCTGCTGGTGTAATAGTGTGGGAGATATTTTCTTGGCACACTTTGGGCCCTTTAGTTCCAGCTGAGCATCATTTAACCAGCACAGCCTACCTGAATATGGTTGCTGACCATGTCCATCTCTGTATGAGCAGTGGAGCATCTTCTGATTGCTACTTCCAGCAGGATAATGCACCATGTCACGAAGCTCAGATCATCTCCAACTGCTTTCTTGAACATCAGTTCACTGTGCCTAATAAAGTGTCCGGTGTGTGTGTACTGTGTTTAAGTCTGCAGTTTCAAGATATTCTTGCAATCTGTTGTCTTCCAGCGTCAATACTTAGTATAAGGATTGAGTATAAGCCTCACCTGGTACTGGTTTTTGTGTCTTTGTGTAATAGGTGAATTTATAATAATAATTAAACCTCTCAATACCTGTAGTTCTGCAATACAGCAGTTAATGTGTGGAAGGTTGGGATTATCTGTCATCGGTTGATCGAGTCT
>JAOXYM010000023.1:18672778-18683153 GCA_028567055.1 Leptatherina wallacei
ATTTGAATAAAATAACAAGGACAGTCACTCTGAGATAAACGCGTGAATGTGTTAATAAAGACAAAAAAAATTAAAAACCCAAAGGACTCCATCTGAATGACAAGAATGAACCGCACTTCTATGAGAAATCAATTAAAACTCAATCAAGAGCAAAGAAACACTGCGGAGCTGCTGGTTTTCATACGTCACAAGCAGCTAGAAACTCACCACAGCCTCAGGGACTCCAGCTTGTGGTTCCTGTGCTGTATATTGAATGTGTGTCACTAGTGTCTCTTTGATTTGCCTCTTTCCAATTTTCTCTTCATGTTTTCCATAATGATCTACAAATCAACTCAATGTATAAATATCCAAGACAGCTGGAGGCTTGCTGTCAAATACTTTCCAAGGAAAGATGCACTTTATTTATTTTTTTTCTCCCCCTCAAAGATTAAAGAGGCAGCTGTTGTAGAAGTCCTATGTTTATGTTTCATAAGGAAGAAGAATTGTTTTGAAAGATTGAGCCTTGAGGCACAATTTACACTTGAGTGGAAGTTAGAGATGACAGGGATGTGATTTGTTGTGTTACAGGAAAAAGAAGAACAGTGGAACATGTAACGAGGATCAGGGCGGCTTTCAGAAAAATATTTATTCACAGACTTCGAGAATTAAGTCGTAATATTCCGACAATAAAGTCATAACTTTATGATAAAAAAAAGTTGTAATATTACGAGAATAAATTAGTAATTTTATGAGAATAAAGTCATAATATTGTACTTCAGCATAGGTTTCACAAACCAGGAGATACTTCATATTTTGGCACATTAACATCACATTATCATTATTATTGGGACTTTGAAAAGAATTAGGAAGAAAATCTATCTAATCCGCAGAAAAAAGCAAGCAGGTTTCTCAAGAAACAATCCGGTTGATCAGCTGATGCTTCCATTGATAACTGTGCAGTCGACGGTTCCAACCATTTTCCCCTCCACAAAAGCAGCGATTTCCTCAACTTTGTTCTTCTAAAACCCTCTTAATATTAGGATTTTATTGTTGTAAATTTCCGACTTTATTCTCAAAGTCTGTGAAAAAAATATTTCTTCTTAATGTGGCCTTAATACTCCGTCATATAAGCATATATACTCACCGGCCACTTTATTAGTGCACCTGATGATAATAGCTTGTTAACACAAATAGTTAAGCAGCCAATCACATGGCAGCAACTAAGTGCATGTAGACATGTAGGCGTGGTCAAGAAGAGTTTAGATCAAACTGGGCATCAGAATGAGGAAAAACAGGAAACTTAAGTGACTTCGACTGTGGCATGGTTGTTGGTTTGAGTGTTTCAGAAACTTCAGATCTACTGGGATTCACACACAATCATCTGTAGGGTTTACAGGGAATGGTCTGAAAAAAGAGAAAATATCCTGTGAGCGGCAGTTGTCTGGACGAACAGGAAAATGAGGTTTAGTTCACAGAGGCTCACCTAATTGGACAGTAAAAGTGTGATGGCTGCACGAGCAGCCACACATCTCTCCAGTTTTCAACACCCATGCACCAACATTATGACCCAAAGTTTGTTTACTCATTTGAATAGCACAGTTGAAATGCTTAAGTTCTTATTGTAGCACAGCTTTATAGATATTGGTAGCACATTTAGTTGTTGAATTTATCTTATGTGCTGTTAACCTTCTGTTGTCTTGTCTTACCAGTGCTGGGGGCAGCAGTGAGCAAAAGAAGTGCGATGGCATGTGGCACATGGACAGAAAGTGCTCATTAGTCCATACCAAATGCAGCTGCAGGGGGACGGGCATCACTAAGCAGTTCATATTTAATGTTAATTATATTCTCTGGCTTATAAGTTGTGTATCAACTTAGTCTTTTGTTTGATTACTATTACTATTGAGTAACATTTAAACTACCCGTTGGGTTTAGTCTTTTTTTGTCATTAGAATTTTTGTTAGTATTTGTTTCCCCGATTGTTTGTGATTGGTTTGATCAGCCAGTATGTCCCCCCCCCCTTGTTTCCTGTTTTAGTGATAAGTTTTGTTTCGATGAGCAGTTAGTTTGGAGTTGCTTTTTTGTTACGTTATTATGAGTTTGATTGTGTTCATTTGACCTCTTTCAAGGGCCCTTTTGTTTCTGTAGTTTTGTAATGATTATTTTGGGCATTTGGGGGTAAAAATAAAACCCAATTCTTATTAACCAGCTCTTTCCCTAACAAGAAGATGAAAATGTTCTCTGGTCTGATGAGTCTCCATTTCAGCTGCCATATTCAGGTGGTAGGGTCAGAATTTGGTGGAAAAAACATGAAAGCATGGATCCATCCTGCCTTGTATCGGACTGCTGGTGGTGTAATTATGTGGGGCATGGGTGTCAAACTCTGGCCCGCGGGCCAGATTTGGCCCCCAATGTAATTATATTTGGCCCGCGAGGCAATACCAATTTTCATGGTATACTTTGGCTCCCTTAGTACCAGCTGAGCTTGGTTTAAACACCACAGCCTACCTGAGTATTGTTGCTGACCATTTCCATCCCTTTATGAGTGTAGCATCTTCTGATGGCTACTTCCAGCAGGATAATGCACCATGTCACAAAGCTTAAATCATCTCCAGCCGGTTTCTTAAACATGACAATAGCAACGTTTACATGGACAAATTATTTCATCTAACCGATTGAAATCAATCTGATCAGAGATTCCAGGCGAACATGTTTACATGGACACTGGATAAAATGATCCAATCCGTTGTTTGTTTATATGACGGACAGATTTAATACGATTCTAATACTTTTGACATGCGCAGTGTGTACTAGTTCGGAAGAAGCAGGGTTTTTTTTAAAATTTGTTTTCTATTTTTAACCTTTTGATTGCCGAAAAGCTTAATAATCCAGAAATTCTTTAAGTTTCCAACAAAAATGTTATAACCACAACAGTCCCGTTCTGTTTTGCTGCCACCATAGACCCTTATTTATGCACACGTCATGCACGTATCTGCATTAGCTGCAGGGCAGAAAGCTTAGCTGTTAAGTGAAATAGCATGCGTTTACGTTTTTACTGAGGAAATTAAACAAATTTAAGACAGTTGTTCTGTATTTGACTAATCAAATCAACAAGACAAAAAGGCACATAAACAGGCACGTAAATGTTTTTACCAGTTTAGTGTTAAGAAACACCAGTAAGCAGCCTGGGTTTGTGTCATTGGCTGTGCAAACTGGAAGCTTGATGCCCCAGCCCTGCGTATGCAGCAGAGACACACTTCGTCTCCAGTTTTCTGTCTGATGATACCAAAGACGTGGACTATTGTCCATCTGTGGACATGAAGGAAAGTGGAGAGACCTGAGTAAGAGGCAGTCCACCATATTTATTTCTTTTTAGTGGAAGTGTCACTGACCCACTTATTCAATGTATTAACTCTACAATTTAATGAATTTGCATCATACGCTACGTTTACACGGACAAATATGTCATAATAATGAATTGTTGAATAAGCGCGTTAGTGATGCTTCTACTGAATAGCAGTAAACATGATGGGCGCCGGTGAGATCTGGATAATTTCCCGGTGATAGACTTGCTGCAGCCTCCTACTCGGGTCGCTGTTTCTCATCTTTCCCCTCAAGTCCACAGACGGGCAATAGTCCATGTTTTTCTAGTCATCAGACGGCCAACCACAGACGACATGAGCACTGCATACCCATTACCCAGGACTCGGCTTCCAGTTTGCGCGGCCAACTGCACAAATCCAGGCTGCTTGTTGGTGTTTCTTCAGAGAAAACCGATGAAAAAGTATTCCCCGCTTACATGAATTGTCTCTTCTTATTGAAACAGTCAAACACTCAACAAGTATCTGGCATTGTTGTAATTTTCCTGGTAAAGATGATTCTCTATGGCAATTTCAATTGACATCCAAACCTCCAGCCCTTCACGGGTAGTTACAAACATGCACAAGTGACGTATACATAAATGACGAAAATCGTCTATTGTTCAAGTCTTCCCTGAAACTCATTACGTCACGTAACCCCCACGTGGTTCAAGCATGTGCAGAATCAACATACGCCTAGAAACGATCGGAATTTGTTTCCAAGTGTTTACATGATTATTTTTTCCTGCTTACCCAATCGTGAAAAGGTTTAAGCCACCCCTCTTGATCTGATCGGAAATTCTTTCCAATTGAGGCCGATCAGATCAGCGGAGGTGTTTACATTTTCCTTCTCATTGGACATTCAATGGGATCAAAAGTGCTCCTTGTAAACACTGCTAGAGTTCACTGTATTCCTATGGTCTCCATAGTCACCAGATCTCAATCCAATATTTCACCTTTGGGATGTGGTGGAACGGGAGATTCTCATCATGGATGTGCAGCTGCTGACTGATGCTTTCAAAGACTGTCTGCAGACTTTGACGTCACAGCCAAAAAACAAAAGAAAGAAAATACATATAGCTCTGACAAGGTGATGAAGCAAAATCCTGTCCCTCAGATCCACCTTCTAGAAATCTTGCAGTGATATCTGCAGTGCATTTTGATGCCTCTACTCTGTTGCTCAGCAATGGCACAGAACTTGTACAATTATAGCATGTATAAACATGTCCAAAATCCTTCTAGAAAAATTAGCACTATTGGTCATAGCGCTGTTTTGGTCATAATCGATCCATGATCTGATTTTAAGGAACATACAGCTTAGAATCTGAACTAAAAACCAAACTCTTTTAAGTCTAGAAAGAACTTTCCTCAAGGCTGGCTTTCAGTGATTCCAAACTAAGGTATGCTAATTAAAAGCTAATGTGTATTTTAAGAAATAAGTGTAGGCTAAATTAAGTAAATAGAATTAAATTAGTGTGTTTCATCTTTTCTTTTATCATTCAAGGCAAAAAAAAAAAAAACTGAGGAAACAGGAAGAAATGGGACACAGCCAGTGTGTGCTGAGGTTAATTTAAAATATGGTTAGCCAACCACTTCAGCCAGCTATAATTTAAGGTGTAACTTCAGTTTGTGGGCACAGGAATAATATACATGTTAAAGAAGAATTAATCCTGTAGTACACCTCAAGTGTTCATCAGCTGTAAACACTTTATTCATTGGTTAATGTGTGAGGCAGTCCCATCATGCCATCTACTCTGCTTTTGCAACAATAGCAATGTGGCACAGGGACAGCTGCACCACACACACCCCTCTGGATGCAATTATAAATGTTTAGGGAGAAAATAAAAAACTAATCTGGAACACTCAATGGTGACTAATTTGTCTACCGGAGAAATATTTTCTCAAAAAATCATGTGGCCTCTTCTTGTTTGGTTTGCCACCCTGGTGTTAACTCAAAAGAGGTTATAATTTGATTATTCCATGAAGGTATGCAAAATATAATTACTGTCACATTATATTTGCATGTAGCCCGGGACAACAGCATGGATGCAGCGGCTTCAGTTTCAGTGTTCAGGTTTAGTGCACATTTAGTGAGGAAACCTGATCATGCGGTTCATGGATTGTTACTTGTTTTTTACATCAGAATGAACCATCTGACACATTAACTGGCCTGGATTGGTAATTTATGTCGGTGTTGTGTAATTAGGGTTAAAGATTTTAATAGCTTTGTCAGTTGATAAGTCACATTTTTATGGCTCAATATCTCAGCACAGCACGGCAAGGTCTAGATTTATTACACACTTGCTTAGCTGTAATTGGGCAGTTTTTTAATGCAATTCCACATGTGGTCACTGTCAAAAAAGGCACTTAGGAGAATGTTTTGGTTAAACTTAAGTGCTAGTTGTTTTCATAAAATGTACAAATGCAAATACATCTGAATCATTGATACTGTTCAATAAACAAATTAGCATGAATTGTAGTATTGCTTTATAGTACAGCTAATTTGAACCCAATTGAATCTATAATTCAAGTTTCTGTTTTTTATGTTTTTGATGTGTTTCCCTTTAGTTCTTTGTAACTAACCTATTTTATTAAGAAATAATAACTCATCATTATTACATGGAAACCAGACTGGATAGTGTATAAGATCAATAATGTACATCTGAAACTAATCAAGGTACTGCACAAGTCCATCTGGTGACACAAGAAAAAATATATTTTAATGCAGGGCTGTGGATTACTTAAGTGTTGAAATGAGATGATTATGTTGTGTTCACGTGTTACAAATTCTTCTACAAATCCTACGTGTTACATATTGTTCTGATTTTATAGGCAGGCACCTTAATCACCCAAATGAAATGTCACAAATCCTGACACTGTGCTTCAGAAGAGATCACAGGATATCCTTACAAGTTGTCTCTATGTGAAAATAAGATTCAATTCTTCAGGTTACATGCATGCTATAGTTGTAAAGGAGCTCACCCATTATCTTATGGCCCCAGGTTTGTTATAACATCCCATGCAAAAAACTCATGCATGGCCAGATTAATATATTTCCTATCAATGTCACAACATGGACTTAGTTGAGTTCCAAGTTTAAGATTAGAGCAGTTATTACTTCTACCAAGGCGGAGGTCATGTATTCAATGGCGTTGGTTTATCTGTCTGTCTGTTTGCAACATAACCGTTTATGAATTTTGATGAAATTTCAGTAAATCTCAGAAATGGAATAAAGAACGATTAGATTTTGGGGTCCAAAGACACGCATGATAGGTTGATTGGTCTCTCTAAATTCTCCCTAGGTGTGAGTGTGTGCGTCTGTCTCTCTGTGTGGCCCTGCGACAGACTGGCGACCTGTCCAGGGTGTACCCTGCCTTTCGCCTGATACTTGCTGGGATAGGCTCCAGCCCACCCACGACCCTGCGTGGATTAAGCGGTACAGAAAATGGATGGATGGATGGATAGATTTTGGGGGTGATCTGGATCACCATTTGAAACAAAATGTTTTGCTTTCAGATCTAACCTACAGCCTGTTTCTGCCACTGTTTGGTTAGGTTTAGTTATCACAAGCACAAGGTTAGGTTCAGGCCAGTATTCTCTTCAGAATTCCATTCATCTTTATAAAGTAAAATAATGTAAATCTTTGACACTCGTAAATCTGGACATATGGTAAAATCCAGAATTTGTTGCTGCAAACCAGCTAGGCCATTAATTCAAATTCAAATGTATTTATTCATAGAGCACTTTTCATACAATAAGTAGCAGGAAGGGCTTTACATAAAAACACACAACTAACAATTTTAAAAACACCCACCTGATCATAATCTCTCATTCACTCACTCACTCACACACACAGCCTGCATTTACCCCCCTTCTGTTTCTTCAACTGAACATTAAAATGTTAAAAAATAAAAACAATCTGGCATGAGACTGCAGTGAAGAAACAATATCTTGGGGATCCATTCACACCAAGAGCCAGCCCACCCAAGACCACAGGGGCGCCCCCACTGGAAACCATCCAGATCAGGAGAGGCAGAGCCACAGGGCTGCGGTGCAGGACCCCCAGCCAACCAGACATAGGCAATCCCCACAACAACAACCCTTTGGACCGAGCGGGGATCCACATGAGGAATCCACTTGAGTTAAATATGTTAAACAATAACAAGTATAAAATATAAATAAAAGTTTATCAAAGGAATGTACTTTGGTAAAACAATATAATAAAAGCAAAAATGAATCTATAAAAATGTTGATAAATAAGAAATAGACAAAGAAAAAAAAAAGTTTAAATTCATTTAAAAGCTAAGCTAAAAAGAAAGGTCTTGACCCTATTTTTAAAAACATCAACAGTCTGCACGGCCCTGAGCAGTCAGGTAACTAATCCTTCCACATACCCCCAAGTGCACACCACAGTCTCCACTAATCACTCCAACATTTCTATCCTATAAAGTAAGACAATACATTAATTGCAATGGTATGCTGAGGCCTCCTGCCAGGCATTATTACCGGTCTCTGGTCTGTCACCAAAACCCTGAAGATGCAAGGTTGAAGCTGATAGGGAAAATTTGTGGCTTCCAGTCTGCGTGCCGTACAACTTTTCAGCAGCATATCAGAGACATCCTCCGAGCATTCCTCGCCTAATGATTAAACATCAGCCTGTTTGTCATGAATGTCACTGACTGCAGTTTGGATATCTGGGCTGTTGGCAGGCTGTGAAGGCTGCAAACTGGACAACACTCTGGAGGCCTTTTTTTTCTCCTACCCCGTGATAGTTGAGTAACACCAAGAGAATAATTTAGGAAGTGTAGGTTGTTGTTGTCTCTTGAATTTATCTGATTGGGTCTAAAATAATTCAATCTAACAAAGCCTATTCGTGTCTCAAGACTGTAAAAACAATGGATTAGTTTAGAAATTCCACGAAAAGAGATTGCTTTACATTTGATTAATTGGAAGTCTGATTATTTTCATAGATATGTTGTGCACATGTCAAAGTAACTTGATTTAACTACAAATGTAAGTGCTGTTGTCACAATTCGATCAGCCAAGTGAATGGGTAGGATTTTAAATCAAACAATTTTACCTCCCACATTTTAATTATTCTAATCTGATTGACAGAAGTAGTAACCCTTAAAATACTTTTTTATGAACTTATATTTATTCAGATTTTCTTTTTTGTTTTTTTGCCCGTTTGTTTCTATGTTGGCAGCAGTGCCAGACATATTGTGATTAAATGGTCCCCTTTGGCTCATAGTTTAGCTTGAAGTATTGGGTTTCACCTAAAATTAGCCATCAGACTCAATTTATTACCTCAATTGAGAGGCTTGAAAAGTGCCTGTAACAGCGCCTTTTCTAACACGGACTAACCTTGGCCAAACCATATAATGTTGCATTTTAATTCAGCTGCAGGAATTGCCGGCGAGGCCAAGCCCATTATATGTTTCACCTTTTTTTTTCTCTCTTTCTTTTT
Source organism: Leptatherina wallacei (assembly GCA_028567055.1). NCBI lineage: Eukaryota > Metazoa > Chordata > Actinopteri > Atheriniformes > Atherinidae > Leptatherina > Leptatherina wallacei. The sequence continues at coordinate 18,681,581 of JAOXYM010000023.1, forward strand.
CTCTGTAACCCAGAGTTGGAGGAGCATGCTTGAATATTAAAGGGGTACAAGAGTGTTAGGCAAACACTAAAATCCTAGATCATTTTATTGAGGTAAGAAAACGGCCTCCCCTGTCAGCCAGATGACTTTTTAAAACCGATTTTGGGGGGGGTTTGGTTTTTGTGAAAATAGGGACACAGATGTACAAATGTATTAAAAAACTTTACAACCACACACTCTTATACACACAAAAACACGCACGACTTTAAATGATTCAGTGTGACATTTTTTTCAAGTCTTTAAATAGACTTCCCTGTATTGCTTGGATCAGGTTAGTTTGTGGACATTCAGACAGAAATGTGTTAACCAACTTAGATGCCTGTTAAGTATCAGCAGCTCTTGAGTAATATGGACCACAGCAGCCTGAAAGAGTGCCACAAATCTGTTGCAACCATGTGTCAACAGTAATGGAAGGAGTTTAAACTGCCTACCTACGAGTTTAAGAGCTTTGCTCATCTCTTAATAAGTAGCTAAAAGTTGGCTTGTTTCAGACTACGTTTTGATTTGATCCATTTAAAGAGCTGACATTTCGAAGGTGTAGAAAAGGTGAATGCTAACTTTATTTTATCTCATGTTTCTGTGCAACAAGCCAGCAGAAAGTTGGTAGGCTCCAGACTGTCAGTCACACTTCCTCACTGTGTCCTTGGCTGAGGAGGATGCTAGTATGTGCTTGCTTTGGGAGCCCAGAATTCTGGGCACAAGACAAATGTCACAATGTCCAGGATGTTTGGATTTGCAAAGCTTTTACAGTGTTTATCTGTCAGTTGAGCAACCTTCATCGAAATGAAAAAGCCGCTGTCTTGAAGAAATCTTAAAAAAAAAATAAAAAAACAGAAAAAAAAAAGACGATCAGAACTAAAAGATCAGGACTTAGTAAGATATTACATTATCTACGCGCTTTTATCGCAAGGCTCTTTGCTCATTGAACACTCATTTTTTAACCTTTTAGATTTGAAAATGAAAAATCTTTAAATGCATAAGCTCCATACAAATGTGTTATTATTGTTGTTATGCCGAGTTACCACTTGTCTCTGGTATTCTTTGTTACAGAAGATTTGGTGCGGAGGAAGAAGTTACAAGTCAGAATCTAGTAAAGATACGACTGTGGGGAGGTTTTCTAAAAGCCTAATTTATGCTTCCTTTACATATGTAAATAGATATATCAAATTCAATTGTCAAATGTCCCTGCCCATATTCTCTTATGTATGTTTTAAGTTGGTTGCTAGGCAATACATCCACTAGAGGGCTTTGCAGAGTCCAGTTCTGAGTTCGAGCATCAGCTTCAGTGGCAGTATAGCAAACATGGTGATGGGGGAGGAGGGTATAATAATACATGCTCCTGGAAGGAGACATAAAATGAGGCAGTGCAGTAGACGGTGGTGGTCGTTGCTGCCATTGAATATATAGAAGCTTCTTCTTTGTTCATTTCGCTTGTCACATTTGAGCTATACTGGGCAACACTTCCCCCATGGTTTCCGGTGATACTGCTACATCTGTGTACGCCTACATAAGCTCTCTGAAAACATACTTTACT
>JAOXYM010000023.1:18694649-18725510 GCA_028567055.1 Leptatherina wallacei
GGATGGATGGATGGATGGATGGATGGATGGATGGATGGATGGATGGATGGATGGATGGATGGATGGATGGATGAGATAACACAGTGATGTTGTCCATGTTAACAATGAGTCTCCCTCACAAACCAGAGTAGGTCATGGTGTTCCTCAGTTCCAGCAATCAGATAGTTGTCATTATTTATATCAAGTTTTGGTCTCCCCAACTCAACAGGAATTTTGAGCATCTTTTGCCATCACCATCATGTTTAATTTACTCTACAGTGTCAAAGGGATTTTGGTCTGGACTCTGACTTCCAAAAAATTCTGATACTAATTCTCTACCAGGACTCTTTCTCGCTCTCTGCCCTGGATGTGTGCCCCATGTATCGGCAGGTCGTTTTTTGCAGAACCCTGAATTCACTACCAGATGAGGGCCTTTGTTCCATATAAGTTTCCAGCAACTTTTGCTGTTATAGAATTAATTTTTGTTTAATCTTAAGTTTTACGAATTTGTCTTTTGCAGGAAACTTTTTGACAATCAATATATCGCTTTATAGTGACTGTCTGCCTCTCTATGCTAATACCCAGCTGACTAATTCAGTTGTTGCCCAGTTTAGGGATGCTAGCTTTTAGCCCTTCTAAGCTAATGTACAGTCAAGACAGAATTGCCACCATGGGATGCTCAGTTACAATGCCAGCTTGCCATTGGTCCGCTCCTCATATAGGAGTATCCAGTTTTTTACTACAAGTAACCTCTGGCAAGTGCTCCAACCTCAGTGTCTTATGTTCGGTTTACTGTGCCATGCTTTTTTACTGACGCTGGTGTTGCTGTCTCTTAACAAATAATATAACAAATGCAAACATTCTCTGCAGAAAAATGTCCTTTTTGAGACTTCATCACAGCATGAAGCATCACTTTTCCAAGAGAAGTCCTTGTTTCTTTTCAGAAGATGAAACAACCCAACAAATTTTTGTTTGACGTTGACTGAGCATATAAAATCGGAGATATCAATTGCCCTGTTTCCACCAAAGGGGTATGGGTCGGTATCAGTGTTGTTTTCGTCAACGATGACAAAGACGAAATAATTTCGTTGACGACCCTTTTTTTCATGACGATAATGAGATGTGACGAGCTAAACGTTTCTCTTTGATGACAAAAACATGACGAGACGTGCACAAGTTTTTGTTGAGGAGACAAGACTAGACTAAATGTTAATGGGTGGTCTGTTAGACATTTATAATCTGAGATTTCTGCCTGTTGTGCTGTGATCTGTCTTTCAAAAGCTGCATGCACTCCTTGTTGGCCACGCCCACCACCTGCAAGCAGTGCACTGCACAACACACCTGCAGTCAGTCGCATACACACGCAGTTGAGTTTATTAATTAATTGATGGAGCACGGCAGCAGCATCAACAACAGGGCTTGTTTGTTGTTGGGAAATGGCAAAATGATCTATGGACATACTTTTAATAAAATCCAGCAGAAAGAAGAACAGAATGCGTTGTAGAGGGAGACAGCGATAAATGTTCCAGCATAGCAGCAATGAAGTTTAGCACGGCTCATTTACAGCTAAAATAATATTAATTATTATCAAATACTGCTTTACAAAAGGAAGGAGACTAAAACAGCATATGTAGCCTTGTTTGCCACCGAAATGAACTAAATCAGAACTTTAATTTGCGCAGCCTGAATATTTGTTTCTAAAAAAAACGGACCTAGTTGACAAATCTGAAGCGATGGAGAGAACACCCAGACAACATGGCATGAGTTACGTTATATGACGGAACGAATATTTATACTGTCATGATGACCATCTGAACTATTACTAGACAGTTTAAAATTTAGAAGTTGCAGCGCATAGCCTATTGCCTCCTGCTGCTGCGGCATCAGCGCAACCTGTTTCACACGATCTGAGAACGTCGGGAAACTATAAATATAACAGAGCAAGCGGTCAGTGTCCGCAGCTGCAAAAATACATGGGCTACTAAATGTGAGGATTGTAGTGGACAATATTAGTAATCACAATTCACCACGGACAGTTATATTGATGATCAGACCTAGTTCTCATTAAGTGCTGTTATCTGACACTGAGAAATGTTCCTTTAAGTACAGGGTCTCCTGTTTTGAGTTTTTTCCCACAAGCTACGCCTCGTGAGGGTCTCTGTTATTGTTGTTAGCTAGCAGTTGGAATAAATGAGACGCTGTTGCGTTGTCACAAAGAAATTGTCTCTTCACAGTGTTTCACAATTTCCACAGGATTATCTTTTTTTTTTATAAAAATTCACCTAGTTTTAGGAAAAGTCAGGGACCAGCCTAGCTTCGTGGGTTTTTTTCACAGTTATTGAATGTGCAAATTTCAATTGTTAAAAAACCAACCCCCCCCCCCCCAGTTTTTATCCTACTAAAACTGACGAAAACTAGACTAATACCTTTTTGAGTTTTCGTCGACTAAAACTGGACTAAAAATATCACATATTGAAATGACTAAATGTGACTAAAACTAATATGTATCCTCGTCAAAAAGACTAAGACTAAATCTCAAATGGCTGCCAAATTTGGCTGTGGCAAATATTTTCTTTTTTTTATATGGTATATAAAGAGATCTTCAAACATCAAAATGGTCTCAGACCCCTCAGGGTTTTAAGGACTTTGCTGAGGGGTTTAAATGTTAGCCTTTTTGATTGCTGCCACCACTGAATAATGAATATTATTATCAATTTGGAAACTAACCTGCCTCTGCCTGAAGTGTGCCTGATGGAAAAGGGTCAACTACTATATTTTAATGTCAGTCATAAAGGTAGTACTTGGACAGCCTGAAATCTTCAGAGGTGGTATGAAAAAAAAATTGAGAACCTCTGGTCCAAGTCATCTTGTAATCGCCAAATACCTTTTGTGATCATTTGTCTCTGCCCTTTTTCAAAGCCTACACTGCACAGTTTGAGCCCTGTAGTTTTATATGATAACATTATTTTTCTTCATTAAATGACCTGCAGTGCCGTACCTGCAACCCAACACCAACCCTTCATCCTCAATCACTCCTCAGTTACTAACACAGTCAGGACAAACGCAGCGTTTTCTTTAAGCTTTATGTAAAGAGACTAAAATTTAAACACCCCGCTGACATGAACAAGCACAGTATGATTTATTCTAGCCATTATGAACCTTCACTGATCTTCTCCCCACCTCCACATCGAAGAAGTATGTTGTCTTTTCACCTTCAATTTATTTGTGTTAATTTTCACATTTTGTGCTTTTGTCACGGCGGCCAATTGTTCTTGGATTGAGGGATTCAAACTACTGCAGGGGGAAAATATTATTTCAATAAATCCCTTTTTCTGGAAATGTCATGGGTAAAATGGCCCACAGGGTTGAGAAAAAAGAGGCAGAATATTTCTGAGATTTTACAAGATATGCAACGGAATATTCAGAATTCAGTTAGTATTAGGAAAGGGCAGAAGACATGAATAGAGAAAATTAACTATGGTGAGGGGAGGAAATAGAAGTGAAGTAAGGGAAGAGGAACGGGACGCAGAATGGGACTCGGGGGACATGCCAGAGGAAGGTCACAGACACCAGGCAGACGTTGTGCAACAGCCAACAGAAAGAGACGATGTCATTGTGAGAAAAAGACTTAAACAGATTAGAATTTTCTGTTTTTTTCTCTCTTAAAGTAGATTTGTTCCAGTCTTTGGAAAACGGTTGACAAAGGAAGCAGTAGAGGCAGATGATGGAGGCAATCACACAACGTTAAGATTTGTCTTCTCATGTGGGATTTATATTATTCCATATTTATGATCATTTTGGAAACTGAAAATGTATTTTAAGATGATGAGATAAGTTATGTACAGGTGGGGCCTTCATGGATTAGATTAGATTTTCCAGAACATCCCACTTCTTAATTTCTTGAAAAAAAAAATTCTGAAAGGTTACAGCATGCAGGGGCAAATGCAATGAGGGAATCTTGTACCTATGATGGGGTTCAGTCTGCAATAATGATTCTGTGTTAGGGTCTATGATGAATGTGTAAATGTTCCTCTGTAACGTTCACCATAAGGCTCTAGCCATTTATGTTGAATTCTCATTATTTTACCAAAGGAAAGAAAAAGTCTAAGAGTTATATTGGCGGTGCGGACCATCACACCATGTCGATTAATGCTTTAAAAGGCTTGGACCTGAAGTCATGTGATGGAGACCTTGCACCCAGCCTCCATGCAGAATTCAGATTAAGTTATGCCCTTAAAATGGGTTGAAGCGCCATCATCCAGTGGAAAGCAAAGCCTTCAAGGATGGTCGAACTACAGGAAGCCCATATCTTAAAGCCAGCTGTCATACCCTGCCAGAAACAGACTTCTATGCTAAGGGGGGGAAATGATGAGAGGCTCATGTAGCCGAGGACAACTGCATGCAAGGGATACCCAGCACTACTGGTGACAGACTGGGAGGGCAGATCCTTGGAATAATAATCCAGGTTATGATGTTTGATGACCAATGACAACACTGAATTCTACTGTATTTTTTGAGTATTAAACATTCAGTACATGGACACTGAATAATGAAAAAGGTGGACTATGTGTCGCCTGGCATTCTCTATGGTTGTACTGTCAACACTGGTTCAATACAAATGTATCCATTACTGTGACAGCTCTAGTTACCATAAATGCTGTAAAAGATGCTGTAATTAGTATGGCATGCTGTAAAATAGTGTGTAAGAGTGATCTTTGTTGCTTCTCTCTTTGTCACAAATATCAACAAATATTATAGCTGAACATGAGAGATGATATAATCCATACTATAAAGGATAAGACGTAGTTACGACTTTACCGCGTTACCATCAACACTACACTATTTGAAAGAGATGTTGATGAAAACAATGGAGGACTTGAACTGATTTATGCTCTACAGATAAAGCATAAAACGCTGTGGTTCACACGGTTAACTTTGTTTAGTTAAAACATCTATGTGTTCATGAGTGCAGCTTGTCTTGCAGAGCCTATTTAGATGTAACTTGGGCTGGTTATTGAGGGAGACAACTTCCCCGGGACAACAGTCACATGTGATTGTGCTGATCAAACCTAGCTTTGAGTGCTGCTGTCGCCATTAGCTGGACAGCTGTGATTAATGCTTGTGAACCTGTGACCTCAACCCTTGAGGTGTTTGCTTGACTTTCTCCCAGCCTTTATCATACACTGCTGAGTTTGAATCCCGCAACATGGACTCAACTTCTTTTCTACTTTGTTCAATTGGACATGCTAAAAATATTAAAGCATCGTGCTTCAACTAGATTGGGAAACTGTCATCAGGAACTAGGTTTAAACAATGTGACTGTTAGAGATGAGCCACTGACTGTACAGATTTGGTCAAAAACGTAGTTATGTATCACTAAAGTTACCTCTCTTAATCCCACAATTAGTTGTAAAACAATAAATTAGACAATAGATGCTGTAATTACCTTTTATCACACAAAGTTGTGGCTGGAGAATCTTCAATATCTGCCTCTTTTTCCTTAAGTCATTGCTTTGTTTGCTGTACCGTCTTCCACTGGTCCTGTTGAAAATGTTGACATTTGTACAATTTTACTTCCTTCTTATAAAAATTGATGTTAGATTGTAAAGCATGGCAGTGATGCCAGACATGTTTTTATTTTAACATTGCATGCTAGGCACATTGGTTAGGCAGTTTATTTAATATGCACAACATCTTAATTATATGCAGTTTAAGATTTTGTGAGTTTTAGATTTCTTTTTATATCTGTTTATTTTCATATTTCTAGTAATTTCCATGAAAATAAGGGTTTTCCCATGCTTTTTAATGCTATGCTAAGATATTCACCGTTAGCTTCATCTTCTTTATTCCATATTCCTCTACAAATATTGGTGCTATCCATTTCTCTGCATAAGTCTCTCATGGCTGTTTTCCTTGCCTAAGGTAGGATTCTTTCAGTGCCGTGTGCACCCCTAAACCAATGTGTTTATTTTGCTACAACTCAGCCAGCTTGGGAAAATATTATTCCCCAAATCTCCAAAATGGTATCTACGTTACCACGGAGAGGAGGGCAGGGCTGAGACAGAGTAAACATCAACATCTAAAGCTGCAGGCATCTGCTGTTTGGCTTAGTGATCCTTTCTGGGGGTTGGACCCTGTTGCAGCCTTTCGGAGTGACGGGCAAACAGAGGTAAACACTGAACCCCCTTCCTAAGAGTTGACTCAAGGGACTCAGTCAAGTGTCTATTAAGCTAAGTGAAGGTGAAGCACGTCAGCGTCAGTTCCGCTCAAACACTACCTTGTTTAGGGATTTGCTGAAACCCAGCGGTTCACAAGTTCATTAATGGGACTGTAACTTTGAGCAGAGTTGTAGTGTTTGTGTTCAGCTTTGGTGACTGAAATAATAGGCCTGGTTTTGGTCTTATTTCCAACCTTTTAAGATAATTCGGGTGAGTTACAACTGATTGTCTCATTGAAGCCAAAAATTAGGAAAAGTAACTGCTTTGTTTTCCTTCTGTAAAATTGTAATTGTGTACAGTTAGAGTTCGGCTAAAGTGCAATGGGACACGTTCACTTGCATTCATTGAAAGTTACATGATATGGATGGAAAAAGAAGTATAAGTCTCAAGTTTTACCTCTGTCGTCAGTGTGCTATATCCTTCAGAAAAAAACATATTCAATTTCAGATATACAGACTTCTTTATTTTATGCCACATTTTGCATCGCATGATGAAGTTATTGCCTTGTTTGGGTTTGAACACAAAGGAGTGGCTGAGATATGGCCAAGGATTTCCTTCGCTTTCCGATTAATCTCTGCACGGGAATTTGATGTCCCTGCTTGACAATCCTCAGCCTGCTCCATCTCTTTCTCAGCACCAGCCATCATCTATGAGAATTCCACCTGCGCAAGCGTGCAAGGACTTTGTAATTAAGTAAAAATATCTTTACTTTGCTTAAATTCTACTCAAGTAAAAGTACCCATCTAAAAAATCTGCTTGGGTTAAAGTAAAATTACTCATCACAAAAATACTCAATTACAGTAACTTGAGTAAATGTAATTCATTACTTTCCACCTCTGGAAGCTACACATCAATCAGGCCATCAAAAGCTAGCGAGATGTTTTTTTCCTGTGTTTCAAAATTTTCCTTAACTGGTTCAAAAGAAAAGTTCCAAAACAATTTCATATTGTAGTTTACAGAAAAAACCCTTCCAAGACCAGGTAGAGGGCCTGTTGCCTTTTCAGTCTGTTTTCTCTGAGTAAATATTGGGTTAATATTTAGTGTTTATTCATTGTTTTCAGAGCACAGGGTTATTGTGAGTGGAACTTTTTGGTTTCTTTACTTTGTTGCCATATCATTTTAGATAAAACTTAAATACCCATAAGGATCATGTTTATAGTATTGTGATATGTATAAACATATGATAACCGTGATAATCATAATACTATTATTATTTCTGTGACAACAGTGGTACCAAGAAAGTATGTAATTGTTACATCCCTACATTAAAAGCTGGACTAATAAGAAAAAAAGGAAAGTTTATTATATTTTCATCATAAGTCAAATGCATAAAATTATTATTATTTATATTAATTTTTGTATGATGCTGTGTCCATGGATGATTCTCTTTCAGAAATCTCATACAATTTACATATAAAAACCTTTTTGCACCACAATTACATAGACATAAATTTGCAGTTTTATCATATAGGAACCCAAGACACTTGCTAGTGAAGTAGAAAAAAGGAATTATGTCTTACTTGGTCTCTTTGAAATGGTAGAAACATCTCTTTAAAGTAAGAGCAAATGACCCTGCAGTGAAACAAAGAGGTAATTAGTTTGCAAATAACAGGTAATCAGGAGAAACAGACACAAAGAGATGCATCATGGCATTTTGGCTGTTTTCTTTTACAGCCTTTGAAAACCTTAAGCAGCGAATGAACCAATCTTGTACCAAGATCTCCAAAATTGAAGGAAGATGAGGTCCTAACATTTCTCCTGTTCAAATACCAGTCTTTTAGAAAAGGCATATATGCATGGTTTTTATGTCTCTGCATCAATTATACATCTGTTCTAATGATTGTGTAAAGTGAACTTTGTTGCTTGCATTAAACCCGATCAGCAAGTTCTGGCAGTCAAAAGTGAAGCCATGTGCGGAAGTGCCAAACATTGCAGTTCCCCCCTCATCCACTAGGGGCTGGCTCCAAAAAGGAGTCAATCCCCATAGACTCCCATGTTAAAAAGGACTTCACAGCAGAAATACACATGTTTACAGCCTGGTACAAAAAAACATTTTAGGTTTAATAGTTCAAGTCTTCATGACACCTGGGGGGAGGTTTTTTTTTTTATAACTCATCCATTTAGATGTTAATTTATCTTGAAATTCTTCACAATTAGGGGCGTGTCCTTTTGATTGACAGGTGCCAGATATCTGGCAGCAAGGAGTCAGAGAGTAGCACAGCTGCGGTTTTTATTCAGCTAACAGAATGCCTTAGCTATTTTCCGCCTACATCCATTAGCTGGTTAGCTCCCGTTAGCTCCCGTTAGCTCAGATAACTCGTCGCTACAGGCAGCTCAGAGTGTGATGGCTGTCAATCATCTGTCCCCAAGCTCATAGCCCCCCTTTCAGCGCCACCTAATCGCCCAATTTTTTTTATTTTCTGGGAGTGATGGGATGCGTAACGCTGCCAAGGTGGCGACGGTGGGAACCGCCCAACGAGCTTCAATTCAGCTCTTTAGAAACCTACCGGGAGGGGCCGTCCATTTAATATACAGTCAATGATTAAACCCAACAGAAAATTAGCTTACTTGACAACTTAAAAATATGAAGTGTTTAAATTGATAGTTTAATTTTAAAAAAGCATAACCTTAACATATTGCCTCATTTAGCTATTCTCAATGGTTAATTAACAGGCCGAATGACTAAATATGCTTCTGACCAATGGAAATACAGGATGTTGAAGGAAACTCTTTTACTGATTACACACAACAGTGAGTGACTCTGCAGATGCATGCAGGTCTCTTTATTTTAAAAAAGGTACAACTTAATTTGTCAATTCTTACACCTTGGAGAAAAATGGAAAAGAGGGTTCACATTTTAACACAAGCTCATTTGTTTAAATGTTTATTAATGATATAAAAAGGTGCCAACAAGTAATTTTCATCATAATTTTAAGAGCAAATACAATTTTATGGTAATGGCAGCTACAGATGTATTCAATGTCATACAGTAATACATAGAGTGCTTTTGAGTAGGGCTGATATCCACTAAGGAATCAATTATATCTTTTCTTTTCCTCTTTGTAATTAAATCTTTTTGCAGTTTTGATTCTGGCGATAAATGTTCTTTGAATCTCTTAAAATTATTTTGTGGCAGCGGTGGTGAAAGTTATCCCTCTGAAACTGGCAGAATGAGAGAAGGAAACAGTAAAAGACAAATTAATATAGAGTTGAGGGTAGCCTCTCCTTTGCCCCGATGCCACACCATGGCACACACAAACACACTCATCCACACACATACACAACATGGCATCCCAAAGGCACAGACAGTCTGGCACTTTGCCCTGTAAGTCCATGAAAAGTCTCTTTATTGACACATTTGGCATCTTACACTAAGATCAACAGTCCTGCTTTTCACCATGCGGCTCTTACACACACAGACTCAGTCGGGGTGCAGTTCAGGAGTCAGCCGGGAGCCAGTTGAATAAGCTGGTTTTCTCAGGGAGAGGTCATATCAAAAAGCTTGCGTGCAATAAAAGCTTTACTAGTTTGTTTCATTTCCAGGCATATTGTTGTTTTTCTTTCTGCCGTTGCTGCCGTCCGTCCTCAGGCAGCGAGGGACTAAAATAACACAAACTGTTTGAATCTCTGTGTGTTTTAGATATACCTCAACGTTCAGCTTCTGTACATTCAAATCAAATATATATGGATATATTAAAGAAGTGTTCATATACAACTCCTTATTTTGAGGCACGTGATAACATCAAAGAGTCCTGACACAGAATACATCAGAGTATTTTATGTTTGCACAGAGAGGTTGATGATGATTTTTCATCTGTATTTGTTCTAAATTGATATAAATTGTTTGATTTCACTGACCTCATCTCCTTCCTTTCACCCGCTTCCACTTGCTCCTACTTTGATGCGGCCTGTTTTTTATCAATGGGCTCTCCTGGCCTGTTTATGAATGGGAGTTGTTGTGCTGCTCTTTGGCACTCACCCTCACTAGGCTTTTAAAAGGTTTCATTTCTGAGTTCTCTGCTTACGCTTGAGAAAAATACCGTTCCTCATACACATCGGCAGATGTTCTAAAGAGGTAAGTGATTTTACTTGGAAATACAAAACTGTTCTGAAAGCACTGAGTGTATAGAAAAAAAGGATTTGGAGCAACAGTGTGCATCTCTGATCATTGAGTTCATATATAGGGAAAGATGTTTTAGATGAAGCTGATGAAGTTTTCATTGGTCACAATGTGGGGTGACCTCTTTCTTTGCATCTGTGTGCTCGTAGCCTGATATACATACCTGGCAGAGGTGCAATACTGTCTTGTTCGCTGTTAGACCAGTAGATTTTTTGTCACCAGTAGAAAATGTAAGATCATGATATCACATGATAACATGTCTCTGGACCCTCAACCCATTCAACACAGTCGAGCTCAGCTGAACGATAAATGTGGCAGAGCAAACCAGAGTGCAGCTGTGCATTATATAGAATATTGATTTTGGCGTAAAACAAAAAACAAACAAACTGTGTTATCGTGTAAAAGGTGTCACATGTTCCTAAAGACAAAATACTTCTGCATACTTCTAAGTTAAATACGGGCATTTACCAGAAGTAGACATGCCGCCATTGCTACACAATGGTGCCAACTTAGCAATTTTGTCGCTATATTTGGCGAGTATTCAGATACTTCTAGCTACTGTTTTTTAAAAAAAAGTAGTAACAACAAATCCAGCTACTTTTTCAGGTATCATTGGAGACTGACATAAAAGCACGATGCGTTCGTATTGTTCTTTATGAGAAGCAGCGCTGCCGTAGGACCGTCCTGCGTCTCAAAGCGCTCACAGGAGGCCTGGTGTAGTGGTGAAATAAGTTTCTGTGCCGTAAAACCATGAAATACACCCTTCGCCCAGACGCAGCAGTCTCTCAACAACTATGTTTTTTTTTCTTCTTTCCAAAAAACAACAGGTGTAGAAAACACCTCACATATTTTTTTTTAACAATGTCTGTCTGTCTGTCTGTTCGCCCACCTCTAATATTGGGAAATGTAGGAAAAGGAAGAATTTGCTCTTTCACTAATTTAGCATTTCAAAAAAAGTACATTGAAATACCTCTACAGCAATACTTCTTATCTATGGCAGAATTTTGCACTTTAGTGTACCCTAACAAAGGATTATTTGGGATCCATCTTGCTCCCTGTCTCTCCTCTTATATCTCTTCAGCCAGTAAAAATCAGTCTAACATTGATTCTTGCTCTGTCCTAATCTCTCTCTCTTCCTTTTCCTCTCTTCATCTGATAACATCTCCTTGCATTTCTTTGTTTAATCAGCTATGGCGCACTTTCAAAACGGATAGCGCATTGATATCCAGTTGCTGGCGTGCGACGCCAAAATGCAGCTGTCACTCTTCCCTGTCAGGGCAGGATAAAAAAGTTGGGAAGAGCAGTTTTTCCGCCTGGGGAGGCTTCAAAGCCTTAAACAATGTACATAATGAATGTCACTGTGCTATGAAAGCAAGTCAGGGAAACGTGTGTAATGTTGCTTTAAACAGCGCTGGAAGGCAGATAAACAGATAGGCCCTGATTTACTAAGATCCCAAATAGTGAGCACAAAATAAATTACCTCGCAAATAATTTGTGCCTGTTGTTTACATGATTTGTGGGTGATCTACTAAGATTGATAGCACAATTGATAATGGGCTCAAACAGTTTTGTTTAAATGAGGATTTAGCACACGCAAATGATTCGCTGTGTAGAAGGAGAGCAAGGAAGTCGCAAGCGAGATCTTCCCGGGCTGGGAAAACAAAATGTTGTCTTTTTGTTCTAGACGTATCAGCCGAGCAGAACTTTCTCCTCATGGGTCTCCAAGAAGTATTGTGCAATTAGTGAGGTGGCCACGGTTAACAAAGAAAAGCGGAAAGTTGTGACTTCCGTATTTCCGCTGACGCAAGGTTTTTTAATGTATGGCTGATTGAGGTGGTGATGAAATAGGTAAAAGTATGCAACACGTGTCATTTAAAGAAACGGACACCACAGTGTGCAGCAATGTTACAGCATTTATTTCCAGCCAAGTTTGCATTTTTGTTTTTTGGAAAAAGATCTTGGGGTGGTGATGGTGGCATCAAGGTGCTGTGTAAAGACTTTTATAAACGCATCCCAGATATTGTCAATGAAATAAACGATTTGTATGGAGTTACATCTCTGCCAAATACTGTGAGGAATGTAGTATTCACTACAACAGCGCATTTATTAATCGAGAGGGCGCATTGCGCTGATCGCAGGCATGTTTTTTAGTCAGAGGGCGCATTGATCTGATCGTGGTAGTGTTTATTTACAAGTGGGCCCATGAACGCAGCACGGTGAGCCGTAAAACACGCCCCCTCCACCCATCTGTGCGCTCTTGCCAGAAAATTCTGCTGGCTCTCGCTGTGTTTAGTGGGTGTTTTTATCAGTTTGAGGCGTAACTCTTTTGATTGATTTGATTGGATTTTCTCCTCACCATAAAGTAACACTGAGGGTCTATCGGTCTCCTCCCACCTGAAGCAGCTGTCACACATGTTTGTATGAGCGCAATTCCAGAGATTTATAAGTTGAATTAATACATAACCATATAAATAGGGAGATGACCCTGCAGAACTCAGACAACACAGTAAGACTGACTTTTTAAATAATATTTTGTAAATTAGACCATTCTTTGGCAACATGAAAGACAATGAAAACAGTATTCATTTTTCTCCCCTCTACACAGTTATCACATTAAATCTGCCCCTCTGTTGTTATTTAAACACTTGTGATCATTAATTGCAGTCTTATAGATTTTAGATGGTTCTACATTGTAGGCTATGTAGGCCAAGGATATAGAGTTGTGGAAAAAATGAGTTGAGCACCTTGTTTTCTCATTTTCTTGTTCATTTTAAATGCCTGGTTCAACTAAATGTACGTTTGTTTTAACAAACATAATAACAATAAAAATAGCTCATACGAGTTTAATTCAAAAGCTGATATGTAGACATTTCACATGGTTTTCTTGATAAAAGTCAAAGTGGTGTTTCTAAGTCATTTGATTGGACAAAGCAGAAATTCATCCCGTGATTGGACAATTTTGGGCATAATGAGCTGAAACCATCCTCAGCAGGGTGCACCAGTATGCAGTGGCCTGCATTCAGCAAGGATTCAGATAAGGTTGTGCACAGATTGTAGGAAGTCATGTATTACTGAAGATAATTATGTTGGCAGATTTTGGTCTTATTTTTCTAGTTTAAGGTTAATCTCCATTCTCCTTTGCTTAATTTTAATTATAATGAATATTATCAGCCTATTGTTAATACCTCCGCCTTAGCAGAGGTTGTAGTAGTAATAATAATAATATTGATGATAGTTATTATTGTTGTTGTTGTTATTATTAAGCTATAATTACTATCATTATTATTACCTCAACCTTAGCGGAGTTTGCAGTAATAGTAAAATAATAATAATCATTGTTATTATTATAATTACACCTTTTTTGTTATAACTGAAAACATGTACTGTGATTAATAAAATGAATGTTAGAAGGTAAAAGTTATAACACAACATTCTTACCTCCTTGGTTCTCCTGCTCTTCTTCTTCAACTCTTTTAATCAATGTCACATCCCCTATCTTCTTATTTTATTATGCCCAGTCCTGTGTTAATATTAACCTTTGCTTCTGTAAGATTTCCACTCATTTTCCATTTAAACTGCCAGTTTTTTAATGTTTCTGTACCTCAATGCAATAAAGTTGCACCAAGTCGTTAAAAACAGAAGCAGCTAAATCCTGTGCTGTCACTGGATTTGAGTAGAAAATCCGGCCAATCAAATCCATCAGAAGAGTTACGCCTCCAACTGACAAAAACACCCACTAAACACAGCAGGAGCAGCAGAATTTTCTAAGGAGAGCGCACAGATGGGTGGAGGGGGCGTGTTTTACGGCTCACCTGCTGCTTCATGGACCTGCCTGTAAATATACACTCCCACGATCAGATCAATGCGCCCTCTGAATAAAAAACACGCCTGCAATCAGCGCAATGCGCTCTCTCGATTAATAAATGCGCTGTTGTAGTGAATTAATACGCTCCTCGCAGTATTTGGCAGAGATGTAACTCCATAGTTTGGACTCTGTGGTGGTATGTCCACGTGTGGACATTTTGTCTTCTGCTGCTACTTTCTGATAATTTGAGCCCGATAAATCCTGACATTAACATCTTGGAATATGTTTGTGCCATCAGGGAAGGAAAGCTCTGGTTAGCCAACTTTAGTTTTGTTAAACAGAACGCTGCTGAAATTAGATCTGACCAACAGAAGCTACCTCAGACCATATGCTTAGTCAAATCTAAGTGGTGACCTTTTCCTTTTCTTTCTATTTTTTTTTTTTTTCTGTTTGGACTCAGATGCTGGTTATTAGATCATGGTGGGACAAGGAAGAGCAATTCATAAAGAAACAAAACATTGCCAAACATCCCAAAATGATGTGAATGAATAAATCTGGTTAGACAGTCTTAAAGCTCAGGGCTGCCACTTACAATACTCACACAATCTACTTCAAAGTTTATAAGATGAATAAAATAGTGACATCATTTTGTTTAAATGAAAGGTTAGAAATTTAAAAAGAAAGAAGTTATTTCAGTATTGCTACCAGCAAAATTATTTATCCCCACTGCACCGCTTATGTGCACTCTGACATTTATGAAATTACTCAAATGATTACTGAGACAAATCCCTGGTTTTTGGACTGTCCAAAAGTTTTGAGCCACACCACATTTGGTCATATATTGCGAACACAATGTCCTTTTCTAAGTTGTCTGTTGTGTGACAACACAACACGGGTTCATTTCTTGATTTAGGTGCATCTTTTGTGATAAATTCTTCATTGGTAAGTTTTAAGTGACTCAATAAACAAAAGTAAAAACATGTTCCTCTGAAAATGGTCAGAATCAAGGACGGAAAATGTGTTTAAAAGGAGAAAATTTCCAAAGAAAATGTCTGAAAGAGCTACAGAAAGCTGTGGAAGCTATTGTTCAAAGCCATTACACAGCAAAGTCTGGCCCCTTGGGTGCAAAATATAAAGGAAAAATGGGTGGTGTAAGACTTTTATACAGGACTAGAATATCTGATCATAAGCCCTGAAATACTCCGACCAACAACCATGCTGTTTAAAGTCTCTTAAATCTCCTTTCTTCATCATTCTGATGTTCAGTTTGATCTTCAGCAAGTCATCTTCATCATATCTACATGACTCAATACATTGAGCTGCTGCCATGTGATTGGCTGATTTGTGCTTAAAAGCTATTGAATGTACTTAAAGTGGCCAGTGAATGTACTTCCATACAAATTCATTAAAATGCTTTCCAAGCCACGTGCAGTGTGCATACAGTGCTGTACTTATTGAGAGTCTTTAATGTGAAGTGTGGTTTTAAAAAATTGACAGGAAGTGCTGAAAATTGTAAAAACTACAAGACATTTGATAACGTGATCCATTTTCAGTCGTCTGACAACACTTAATCCGCTGAACATCCTGGAAATGGTCTATTTCAGCCGAAGAAATCCGGTATGATATCATAGAGCTGGAGCTTGTTTGGCAGCACTGTGACGTAGCTCTGTTTGGTCTGTTGTCATGGTAACGAGGAGACAGGAAGGAGGAAGGCAGGAGCCAGAGTGAGGTGAGCTATTGCAGGTGATTTTATATGACTGTCTTTACCTCCCTCCTCTCATGCCGCTGTGATGGATGAGAGCTACTGTGAACCGACATTGGCAAGCGTTTCTCTGAAGAAGTGTGTGTGTGTGTGTGTGTGTGTGTAAATCCCACTAAAAATCCAAGTCTTGAAACCATTACTGGTGCCTGTATTTCTACACAGACTCACGTATGGCTTGCTGATTTAATGCCAAAAATGATTTCTCAGCATTATAGCTCTGCATCATTTCACCAGCTGGTATCTAAAATACCAGTTTTAGTTCTACAGAGTTCAATAAGCTGCATTTAAAATGGCACATGGACTCTTTTTTATCATAATCTTTGTGGTTTGAAAGAATTTCAAAGTTGTTGCCTAATTAACCCACACTTAAACATCACATTTAACATGTTGCAAAAAGTGTCATCAGAAATCAAACCACAAATTCAAAGAAGATAAAAGCAAAGTTCCCAAGTGTCGAGCTTTTGGAATATGTCCCATTTCTTATGCAGTCAAATCAGTCGTAACAGCTGTCCTCAACTTTGGTTTATTGTTCAGAATTGCACTGATGATTTTGTTCTTGAGAGGAAATATTATACTTGCCAACGTAGAAGTAAATCAATGTGAAGCGACACAGTTCTGAATCATTTAAATGAGCCATATTTGCCTTTTTTTCACATGTTGACACTGTTTTCTGAGGTCTTCTGTATCTGTGATATGCTTCGTTAAAATAGTGCAGCAGGACAGTACAACTATAAATTCACACTTCCACTCTAATGCCTCTGCACCCAGACTGAAAACGAATTAAGTTGCCACTGGCTGATCCCCACCCCCGGCTTACAGTCAGATATTAACAATGTGTATGTACACTGTAGACTAGAGATGGGATTTATGGCTCGATAAAAGGAGCCAGATTTTGAGGAGCCGTTCCTTTCAAAGAGCCATTCAAAAGACTGGCTCGTTCTTATTTTCTAATATATTTTTAGAATTCAATCAAGAATCAAAAATAGAATAAATCTGAGCAACATCAGTGCACATTTTTGTAAATGTTTTGGATAGAACTCCCAGTATTTGTTTCCCTGCCAGTAGATGCATTCATGTGAATGGAGAGTGTTGGACATCAGATTCCCATGATGGCACACACGTGTCATGTGAGGGCAGCATGGAGAATTTGTATATAAAAAGAACGGCTCGCAACTGCGACTCGGCTCCCATCGTTCATTTAAAAGAGCCATTCAAAAGAATCGATTCGTTCATGTCACATCTCTACTGTAGACACAGAAATGTAAAATTATATATATATATATATGTTTTGTTACATTACACTATATATAAATGTAAATATAAAATTATTATACATACATACACGATTAAAGATAAAAAGAAGTAGGAGCAGTCCTGGCTTGTGTTACACTCTGAGTTAATTAGTGATGGGAAGTTCGGCTCTTTTCAAAGATGAATAAGAGTCGACTCTTCCTGCTCTCAAATGGCTCTTCATTCAGTGCCTTCTGTTGTAGTCTAATTTCGCAATTATGAGTGGTTTGTTTGTTGGAAAGCATTTTTTTTCTTTATCATAAGAGCCTTACTTTGGTGCATTTTTTTTCATTTGGAAATATAGTTATGATTAAAATTGTAATCAAACCTTCACGAACACCTGAACACAGAACCACACCGAGTAGATCAAGTAAATAAAAGCCAAAGTCACTATGACATTCTAAATTTGCCAGTTTCTCCATCTTTTTCTGACACTTGTGATTTAAATCTGGCTTCCAGCTCTGGTCTGAACCACTACAGTCCCTGTCTTCTGAGAGCTCCTTCCTTCATAGTTGTATGATCTGGTGTCCTCCATTCTTTAAGCTGAGCTTTAAAATTTTCACAATGTAAATGACAACTGAGGGTTTCTTTCTTTTTCTTGTTTAATTTATTCTACTTTTGTTTTTAATTCTACTTAATCCTTTCTGCACCCTGCTGTAATGTTTCAAATGTTTGTATGTAAAACACCTTGAATTGTCATGTAAATGAAATGTGCTATATAAATAAACTTGCCTTGCCTTGAATGAACAAAACATCTATTTCTATACATCAAATCAGAATATTTACTCCAATTTAGTGTCTCAGACAAACAATAACCAATATGACTTTTTTTGTAACAACAAGAGTAAATAGATAAATAAATATTTCAATGTGTGAATGACATTTCATTTTGGTTGATGCTGCTGGCTTGTTGATAATTAAATTGATGTATCTATGTATTGACACAGTCTTGTCTTTAATAATCTAAGTGATATTGCACAAGCATGCACTCATTTTTGTATATTGCACTTGTAGTAGTCCATTATTCCTAACAAAGAAAATCGGTCAGGAACTAACTCACATTACATCCTACTTGCACTTGTGCTTTCTTTTTCATTCAGACTATTTCGTGTACATGTGCAGCGTCAAGTGACAGTGACATTTTTCAGCCACAGGTAAGGCAGAGGCAGTCTGGGAGTATAACATGAAAAGCTCCAACAAATCATTCTCACCTGCTGCCATCTTCTCTTCAGCTCCTCACAATATCTTGTCAGCCCCCCAAATTGCTCTGGCTTGTCTCAAGTTCCCCTTTTCCACTGATCCTTCCAATTACAGCGTGCGTCTGCGTGCAGTGCAGCAACCGCCCCGCACCTCTCCTCGCTCTAACTATGTTTACACAGGGACTAGAGGCAGACATTGAGGTATTTGGGTTATTCTTTTGGTCAGATCTGCAGCGCGGCTGAAAATCCCACAGAATGGAAGTAGAATCGAGCGGCAGACTGAAACAGAGTTTTGTGTTCGAGTGTCTGAAGTTTGTGACCTTTCTCTCTCGCTGTTGATGTACTCGGCAGTCGCTTTAAAGAAAAGAAGAGTGGCGAGACCTCTGTTTTCATCCTTTTGCTGGTGCATATATATGGGGGGGCACAAAGAAAATGCAATAATGAGGTTTTGGAAAAAGCTCTGCTGCACTGTAATGTGGCCATTTTCCCTTCTTTGAGTCTTGATCTCTGACATGTAAAGCTCTGATTCCCCCCCCCCCAACATGTTCTCATTTATAAAAAACTGCAACTTCTTTCTCTTTTACTTGCATTTCTCAAAGGTTTTTATGGAAAGCATTTGGACATGAATAAAAATGAGAGGAGAGGAACGAAAAAAAAAGTCCACCACTGAGTTTGCTCTAATCAGATGCAAGCAGCCAGAACGCCTAAACTGAACTGTTATTTTTCGTGGTTTTGAGGGCAGCGGGCTTGTAATCTTTGCTATGTTTATATTTCAGATTTTAAGCAATACATATATAACAAATTATGCACATCACCTTCTCATATTAGACACAGTCTGGACACTGGCATGCAGCTATAGTGGGTAAAGGTTTGCCAAGGCCAAAACCACTGGAAAAAGTGTGTGGGCTGAGCCATGGATTCAGTCAGGTCTTTGTAACATGTGCAGGAGATTTTTTGAGAACATGCCCCAAAGAATGCAACTGCATTAAGTAGATTTGCTAAAGGAGAAGCATATACCCATCCAAGGACTATTAATAAGGCTGGGAAAGAAATGAAGTCAACAAGGACAACTCATCACGTTAAACTCTGCACCATGGCAGGGCTTTCCCTCCTGAAAGTGTGACTTGACAAGTAAGCAAAAGCACCCAGTGTGCAGGCGGCATGCAAAGGCGCCCCGGCCGCAGAGATTATTGAGAAATGACTGGAGTTAGCTCTTCATGTGTTTCACATTTCCCATTTTGATTGAAGTGCAATGGAGCGGTTCTCCACATTTCCACCAGAGTTTAACAAACTGTGGTTGGAATCCCTGCTATTATCTAAACAATGGTAAACACTGCTGCTGCCATTAAAAAGTTTGGACATAGGGAGGTGAATTCAACCAGTGGATCAGTGCATCTCCCTGTTCTCAGATTCTTGACATGTGGCTTAATTTAATTTAAACTGTTTCATCTTATTCCAGGTTCATTACAGTTTGAGTTTATTATTTGGTGTAAATATGCCTGCTAATAGAAACACATTGATTCAATGCGCTCCGGTGGAGCGAAGAAGCAAAGCAGCTGATTGACGGCATCCCTTATCCAGAGGCAGGGAGGCGCGTATCGATACTCTGGAGTAGAAGCTTTGATATTTCCCAATTAAATATTGGATTTGATACTTTTTTAAAACATTGAGATACCACTGTGCTATTATATATTACATTTCATTTATTCAATTGAATAATCTTACATTAATTTGTAGTCTAATTATTTCATTTTTCATTTTATATTCATTTAATCTACACAATTTACTTATCAGAATTTTCTGAGCATTTTTTTCCATTTTTTAGTTTCATGAGTTTTATTTATATTTCCTATTTCCCTTACAATGAATATATTGATGCAGACTGCACAATCATGTCGTTTTCCTTTAAGGGGCAAAACGTATTTGTATTTGTGTTATCGGTGAAAAGTAGCACAAACTAATACGATTGAATCAAAAGAAGAAATGTTGTTATTGCCCATATATATCTGGAAGTGAAAGCCGCCCTTAAGCAATGTCATTGTGTTTTTTCTCTTGGATGGAAGAATTTTAAAGATGATATCTAGTTGCTGGATTGTTATGGTGTGCGTAAAGCAGAACTCAGCTGTAACTCGGGACGCTGCAGGGAAACAATGGATGCAGGAATGTACATAATAAATTTCCCTGTGTGACCAAAACAAGTCAGAAACATATATTTCTAAGGTCAGAAAGTTACATAGTGCTACTAAAAGTATTGTTATTATATTATTAATCATTATCTCAACCATTGGTTAAAAAACATTTATTCTTAATATTACTATCCAAAGGAAAAGAAAATGCTAAGAAACATTTTTCTTTTGCTTTTTTTTTTCTAAAGTGAGCTTTAAAGGGTTAAGGACCTGGAATACTCTCTGCATCACTGAACTTCATTATGATGACCTGAAAGCTCTTGGCCAAGAAGGAGTAAAAAATTTACAGCCCTCATAAAAACTAACCTTCACGTAGGCTATAGCTTCAAATTCACCAGGTACAAAACTGACTGGTAATGATCTTCTCATCTAAATCTCAAAAGACAGTGTATACTCAGCAGTCCCAGAGCTCACAGGGGCTCGGGCCACAAGGTTGTAAAAATTTGATTTGCACATGTACAAAATCATAACACAATTACTGGGTTATCAAGCATCTGTGGAAAGAGGAATTGCTGCTGTTGCTATAGAGTTTGGAAACAAAAGAATTCTCCACTGAGGTGAATACCTCACGTATAACTTCACTCTACAGTGAGTCCAACAAGCAGATGCAAGGATCTAAAATAAATGACACTCGCTGCATAATCCAGGTAAAGGGATTGGGGAAGTTTCCCTAAAACGCCTTTATATTTCCTTTGTATCTCTTCTTCTTTAAAACCCAAATAGAACACCATTCCCACTGTCTTCTAAAAGTTCTGCTAGAAGACCAATTCACAGGTTGCACTCAGATTTATGTGCTTCCCATGCAACAGCTTGACTCCCATGAGGTAAATTAGTAAGTTTCAAGTAAAAGCACATCACCCTGAGTCATTGAGAGGCCTTGCTTATTTTCACGTACTAATTAAGCATGATAATTACAAGCTTATGAGGTGTGCAATTTAGGTGGACGGACAAAAATCTACTTGTTTATTTGTCTGTGGAAGTTTGACCATGATTAAGTGCCATGCTCTGAAATTACTGTATATGCTGTAAAACAAATCCTCTTTCTTTAAAATATCCTGAATCAGACATGATTTAAGACTTGATCTTCTCTCGTGTAGCAGGCTTTTTAAAAAAAAAAAAAACCTGACTAATTAATATGAAAACAAATAAAGCTACTTTAGAAATGTATGTTTTTCTCAAAAGCACATAAATGGAGATGGAATATTTGACAGAGCTGTGGCTGGTTAATGGTGTCCCCTGACATTTGTTCATTTTGCGTTCACATAAAAAAAGACGTTGGGGAAAAGATAATATTTTAGGAGCATCCTTTAAGGGGGAATCCCAGTATTTACATAAACTCCAAACTGCCATGTCAGTTTAAACAGTGAAAACAGTGAAAAGTCTTGTCTGTCTAAGACTGGTGCTTACTGGAAACAACTGATTATCTGTGTTCTCTACATTAAACATTTTCAGAGTTTTTTTAATTCAAATTTTATTTTTAATGTCACTTAATTTCTCATAACTGTAATCAATCACAAAAAAGGGGGGGGGCTAGAAACGATCCAAGTTTCCACTGAGCAAGAGCCTAGATCCATGACCCTGAACACATCACCACTCTTGCGTTGCATATTTTCCTTTTCTGATTTTGTTTGTAAAATCAATCCTCAATAAATGCAATCATAAGTATTGCCAACTATGCCTCGAGAGCTGAAAACATGATCACGCGAGGTGTCAAGAGTCATTTTGAAAAACACAACAAAAACATTGAATTGACGGCAAAAGTGCTTTCCTTCATGTATTTTAGTTTCATAATGGCAGGACCTTCAGCGGGGGTGGGAAAGTTGGAAAAACCTGTTCAATCACACATGAATGTCCAGTATAAAGCAGAATTGGGGGGAAAATAAGACATTTGTAACCAACTAAATACAGAAAAAACCACAACTAGTCCCTGGTTTGTATGTGCCATTGGCTAAGCAAATTCTTAATTCTATAAAATGTCTGCTGATGGAAACCTTAAACAAACAGTTTAAACGCCACCAGAGAGAGAGAAGGGTCTAAATATTATGCAATGTGTTTGATAGTAAAGCATGCAAAACCAGTGTGAGGTCTCAAATTGGGATTTGGTTTTTCTTTTTTGATCTACCATTGTGTGGCAGAGAAAGTCAACACATGTCCAGGACTACACTTCTCAAAGACCAGTTCTACGTCAGTGGCACAGCTCCCAACTATGATTCCCATGAGAATTCATTTATTCCACTGTCTCGTATTGATCGGCATTATAGAAACATTTACCGCCTGGCAACTCTGTTTAGTGTGTAAACTGCAGGCTAAACAAACCCAACCGCATAACATGATGCTCTTTAATGATGCTTGGGTTGTGCCGAGGGTAACAGTCTATCCTATAATCTATGTTAACTTTCTGTCAAGCAACATTTCCATCAAAATTAACTGCAGCAATCAGTGTATAATCAGCATTTGCACAGAGACAGTTTGCGTTTTTAGGAACTGGGCTATTTCAGCAGTCATCTTTGAAACTACCATTTTTAAAGCCTTTTTGGGATTGGTCTGTTGGTATTTTGGGCTAGGCCACCACTTTAGTCAAGACTAACATATATGGAAAAGTATTTTACAGTTCGTCAAACAGTTTTGTTTAAACATTCAAGATTTTCAAACGATATTGTCTCGTACCTCTGACTACTCCTCTGAAAACACTTTGTTTGGAAGCCAACAAACTCTGAGACAGATACAAAAGGATAATTCGATATGTATATTTTTGTGCATTTGCATAAAATTGTTTAAAGAACTTTGAAATCACGTCAGTCATAGCTGTTCTCCATTAGATATGTTTTTATGACATGACTACAAAGTAGAGATGCACAATATTGGATTTTGGAACAAAATGCTGATATTTTACACACCACACCTAATTGCAGATATCATCTAGTTTCTGTTGTGTAATTAAAATACAGTATTATTCTGCATACTCTTTGTCATGTTGGCCTTTTGGCAAATGCAGACAAAAAAAAAGCTGAAAATTATGTAATATTCATTTCTTGTGCAAAATAAGAAATAAATATTTCAACTTGCATCATGTACAACATGTCAAATTGAATCATGACAATAGTTTTTAAACAAAACAAGTACGATATATGCACCCTAGCCTACTTAAAACAGACATGG
This sequence comes from Leptatherina wallacei, assembly GCA_028567055.1. Classification (NCBI taxonomy): domain Eukaryota; kingdom Metazoa; phylum Chordata; class Actinopteri; order Atheriniformes; family Atherinidae; genus Leptatherina; species Leptatherina wallacei. The sequence goes on from JAOXYM010000023.1 coordinate 18,718,368, forward strand.
ATTATGTTCTCCTCGGCCTGTTATTTCATCAGATAATTACATCTGTGAAATCGTAATTCTGTCAAGTTCATGTTGATGACTAAAAATCAAATTCTATTACGAACATATTAAACAAAAATGTGGACGTTTGAAGCATTTTACTGCAGGCAGGTTTATCCGATTTCTGTTACGCTCCACATAGTATACGTTTCATTTTTAGAATTGGAATGGATTTACATGTGCCTTTGAAGCTCTGTACAAATACACTTTAATAATTATTGGTATGGATATTATTTTACTCTAAGGTCTTTGGATAATCGAGCTGATCTGACAGGATTTCATGCCAGTAAACTATTTAGCAAACTGATGTTCAGGATTGGCAAGTATGTTGGAGATACAGTTTTGGCTTGGAGTTTCCTATTAGATTTCTTGTGAATGTAGTAAGACTACTCTGGTGACAACTTTTAACAGAATTGACAGGTCAAATGCAGGAACAGCATGCTACTTACTCACACGTCTCAAACACAGTGTTGATTTATTTAAATTTTTCCCGTTGTTCAAAGTGCACGCATTGAATGTTAAATAAATCTCAATAAAAGAAATAGTATCAAGCATAACTTGGGTGATCAAGCAGGAAAAACTTTATGCTGGACATTATCTATAATGCAAATGAACTACTCTGCTCAGTATGTCACTGGTAGCGTGCTACAGAGATGGATGATTCAGTTCCAGTTCAGGCTCTCTTGAGTCCCACAGGCATCCGCTGTTGGTTCAACCTCTTGTCATTTTACCATTCACAACAACAAGCATTTACCTGAGAGCAGCTTGAGTGTTTTTGCTAGCATTGCCAACTAGGCTCTCCATGATCAAACTGCCATTGCAGGTCTTGCTATATAACGCTGTATAATCACACTTATGCAACCTAATCTAAAGGCTCAACAGACTTGAGATCAAAGTGTGCATTTAGGACAGTCATGGGGTCGCCATCTTGCAACTCCTGGTCCCTCTCTGCCTTTTAAGACTCTAATCTCAACACAGTGCCCTTGTTTTGCATTGGCTGTCAATCCATAGTCATAATTGTCAAGGTACTTAAACCAAAGCAGGCGTAATGCGGAATCAACTGAGTGAGGATGAAACTGTTGGTTTGAGTGGTGAGTTTCACACCAAGTCAGGTCCATTTTGCCTCTGTTACTTCCTCCCAGATTGGCTCAGAGGCATATCAGCAACAGAACATAGTTGATACTTCATGGCTTTTTTTGTATTTTCATACATGACACTGAATCAGTCTCAGCATGAAAGGCAGACTGGGTTCAGTCTTTCTCTTCTCATTTGGCACATTGTATTGTATCCCAGTTTTTTTTTGTTTTTTTTTAAATGTTACAGTTAATTGTTGTTGCTTTATATCAAAGGATTAGACTTCATAAACTTTATCAGCTATTCTTTCTGAGCGTGGATCATTACAAACTACAATATTGCTTTAATAATGTTGTAAAAGCCAGAAATTAAAAGTCAGGCTGTCATAAGTTTAATAAGCCATGTTTAAAGCATATCAGTTCCTGATAGTTTGCTGCATAAATGGGACCAATAGTAATCGTTTGGAAAAAATTGTTCAGACCTCCTTATCAAGCACTCATAATCCAAAATGGTCATTTTCCAACAAGGAAGAGGCTATATACAAAATCACAATTCAACACTAAAATAAAATGGCTTTTAGTTAAAGCCGCACGACTGAACTATGGCAGATTTTCACACATCCATCTTGCATCCTGTCTCTTCTCTGAGCTCCAGCCGCTAAAAGCTACTCTGATGTTGACTCTTGTCTTATTTCTTGCTCTGTCACTTTTTCTCTTTCTTTTCCTCTCTTCTTCTGATAACATCCACCTGGGTTTCTCTGTTGAATCGGCCAATGCCTTCAAAACAGCCAACTGTTGCAACAGCAAAACAGTAAAGTCTATGTTACATGACTGGACGTGTGGCGGCATAACTCCTGGAAAAGTCCATTTGGAATTCCAGGTCTGAATCTTCTTGTGAGACCGTTGTTTATCTACTCACTTTTACAATGAAGACCACAATTTATGTCTGTAAAGATTCCCAAAAGATCTGATATGTGGATATCTGAGATGCTGAACTTGGTTAGAATGTATGTTTACCATACTTTTTAATGATTGAAATATTGATAAAATATTTAATCATGCTTAATATCTGAAGATTAGGCATTTCTTCTTATTATATCATCATTGTAAAGAAGGGAGGGAGGGGGAACATAATGAAGGCAAATAGACAATGCAATGAGAAGATGAAAGGAAGGCAGAGACCCAGTAGGAGGAACTAATGGAGGAATTTTGTGAAAACCAAGTACAGATGAGTGCCACAATGACAGCATGGCTCAACAAATAAAGACTGAACAGAAAAAGTACAAGAATGAAGCTCAGATGGCGACTCAACACAGAGGAAGAATTACCGGAGGATGAGGGGAAACAGAGAGAGAGCAGGAACCAGCCAATTGAGTTTTATGTCATCTGGCTGTGTGTCTGGTCCATTTGTGGTTCTGTTCAGCATTCCTCAGCAGACCACTGTGGGCCACATAAAGCACACGGTTCAGAATCGCAGGAGAGAGCAGGTGTGTGCGTGATGGTCTTTATTTGAAGAGGGCATGTTTACGCACCATGTCTGCCTCATCCCACTGCACTTCCACCGAGCGCAGCGTGAATGTGGCTTTATGGCTGCTCTCTTTTCTTTCTCATGGTCTGCTCGCTTCGACAGCCATTCTTTTCCAGCCATCCATTTCAATTTTGCAGCAGATTCACGGGCCATTCCGAGGGCAGTCACAGCAGTCCTCCACGTCTGTTGAGTAAAACCAAGAAGAAAGCTGCCCTGAAGGAAAGCCCATCCAGGAAACAACGGATAATGAAGCTTCCATAATGTTGCAAAACCTTCGACAAGTGTGTGCAGATGTATGTGTATGCTGTAACAAGTGTGTAAGCCGTGTTTCAGCAGAAGTTGTGGCGATGCTCTTTAATCTGCGGCTGCTTGTGCGACAGCCTGAATATTCCTACGAGTAACCGCTGGCACAAACAACACAAGGCGTAACACAAACTCTGAGGTTGTATTCAATGTATGTGAGCTGAATCTGTGCCATCAGAGTTCTATGGAAATATATCTGGTAATATCTGGTAGCGGTGGGAAAGGATGGCTTTCCACGGCTAAAGCAGCCTGGCGACTGGTTTTTAAAAGTTGGAAGGAAAATGGGAGTGTGTGGGAAATGTAGCGTTGGAATGGAAAGCCGCCATGATTCCGTGAGTCAAAGCAACGCAAAGCTGCTGCTGCAAAAGCTTCATCATTTTAATAATTCTAGTTATCGTCACTATTCCTTCTGAACTCATCGTCTCACTATCCAATCTTGCTCATTGTTTACTTTTATAAAGGTCTAAGAAAGTCATTAATATGACTTGTTTCGCAATTGATGAACAGTCTTGGGGAATAGTGACACTACAGTTTATAAACTCAGTCCAACTACACCCCCTTAACCATTTTATAGATCATCTAACATTTCCAATAGAGAGCAATTTTCTCCTAAAGAGAAAAGAAACTGCTGCTTCTTTGGTGCTCCACACTGAAAAGAGACTCACTTAGAGAGTTCTGCACAGCCTCGACACAGCATAGTGATTAAACTTCGGTCCTCTTAACATGTAGGAAGTCATTTTTTAACCAAAAAGCATCAATCTTTTATAATGACTGCTTGCTTTCATTTTTACTGAAGATGTGCATTCACAGCTGGATAAGACAATAGTGTGTAGCAGCAACTCGGAGCAGCAGGCACACAACTATGTGGCCTAAAGATGTCCACAGTATATGGACAGTAACTGAAGTCTTCAGTTTTCAGGCCCCTCTCTTATGGAACCAGCTCCTTATTTGGGTTCAGGAAGCAGAAACCTTATCTACCTTTGAAATTAAGCTTAAAAGCTTCCTCATCGTTAGGGCTGGTTTGGTGACCCTTAACAAGGCTTAGAGTGCTGGGGGACAACCTGTGATGCACTTGCCACTTCCCATTCTCCATGTATGACATTATCATTGTCATTAATTTGTGCTTCTTTTTTTTCTACCCAGCTGGTATTCCTGACTTTAAGCTATGGTGCTCGGTGACCCCTCTTTCCTGTCCTCTCCACCCCCAAGTGGTTAAGGCAGATGGGTGGCCCTCCTATGTCTGATTTTATTGGAGGTTTTCCTTCCGGTAAAAAGGGAAAATTTCCTTTCCCCACGTTGCAGGCCCTACCGTGCATGTTCAGGACGGGGACTGAATCGAAGAAAAATATCATCGTGTCCGTTGGTTTTCTTAGCAAGGTAAATACTTTCTATGAAATGGCTTACATGAACACAGTTATTATGAACTTGCCTTATGTGAATCATCCAATAGAATTTAATTAGATTAGAATTGAATTGGAATGATTTGGACTGTGTCTAAAAAGGTGCCTTGAGATGACTTTTCTGTAAATTGGTGCAACAAATAAAGATGAATTGAAATGTGGCTGTTAAGAACCCATTCAAGAGAACAGGTAGGAAAAGCCAAATGATACAAGAACTGGACTCAGATTCCGTGGCAGTAGGTCTGATGGACGGATAAATCCGCCCCAGAACCTGGATCTCAACATTGTTGAAGTGTGGGATCATTTTGACAGAAATTATAATAAAAGGAGCCGATATCCAAAGAGCTTTGGAAATAGATAAATAGATCTTTGAAATAGTCTGGAGAACTACTCCAGAGGATTGCTTAAAAATGATGATAGAAAACTTGCCAAAAAGGGTTCAGACAATGTTAAAGAATAAATATGGTCACACCAAATATTGACCTTTGAGCTCCTCCGAATTAAACAAACTTTTTGCTAAATAAACTTCATTTCAATGAAGAAAAAAATAAACAAAAGAAACATATAGTCCACATGAACAAATTTATAATTGAGTAGCTTTTGATTTAATCTTGTATTTAGGGACTAAAACAGACATCATTATTTAATTGTTTTTTGCACGTATTCTACATTTATTTGTATTTTTTTTAACTAGTACAGTTTTTATCCTTTAATCATGCAGCTTTAGAGTATCAAATAAAATGTGGTGCAGCTGTGATTTAGCTAGCTAGAGAGGAATATCTTGTAGATTCACTAGTGTCTAAGTGGCTTCACCCAATGTTTACCTTATATCTACACATTTCCAGAATAAAGTCTTTAAAGAAAATAAAGTTCCTAACTATAAACTATGTAACTATAATGACATGACTTTATTTTAAATATCAATAAGTGCCCTGCAAAGCTTGACATACAATCCCAAGCATTTATTCCCAGATAATTCCCCTTTTTGGCACCTCTGTGATTTATTAAGGAAGCTGCAGGTGTTTGCAGCTTGAGTTATATCCACTTTTTTTACTGCTGAGCTCAAGTTCACGCTGTTTAAGCTGGAACTTTGTCCCCTCTTCCCTCCACTATTCATGTACCCTTCCCTCCTGCTTTCTCACCCTGACCCCGATACTTCCTGTTCCTCTCCTCTTCTTCATGCCATCCTACACATTCGACCTGTGACCTCTCCAAGTTCCATGTTGAGTTGTGGGACCATCCTCACCCACCCGTTTTGCGAGAGTCCCATAAAGAGCTGGTGGGGAAAGTTGATGAAAGAGGCCTTGTCTGCAGTGAAGATTAATTGAAGTGGACAATAGGACAGGCCCTCCCTTTCCGTTGCCACCATTTATGAGCAGAGTCACAGGTCGCCTTTAGATGTGTCGCTCCTCAGAGTTAAATAGCTGCTGTATAGCTAGTTGCAAAGGAGCATGGGTGGGTGACATTTACTCTTATCATAAAATCAATTCGCATGGAAATTTTGTACTATTAAACTGGGAATCCCCATCCCTTCAGCATGAGAAAAAGGAGGGAAATAAATTCAATACACAATGATTTTAAACTCAACCAGATCCAGTTCAGTTTCTATTCTTTTGTCACACTTTCTGTCATGGCTGATCCACGCATCAATCTGGTTAATGATGAAAGGAGAGTTTCAAGTTAGCTTGAGAAATACGTAAAGAATAGGGTTACAACAGTTTGATGGATGAATTCTATCCATCCATTTTCTCCATCACTTCTTCCAATTCAGGGTCCCTGGGAAGCTGGAGCCTATCCCAGTAATTAGCAGACTATCCCAGGGCCAACACAAAGCGACAAAAATGAATTTTATCTAGAAAAACTTTTTTCTGGGTTGTTACATACTGTGAAATTTGAACATATAGGTCTACTGTAAAAAAAAAAATATATATATATATATACACTACCCACAAAAGTCTTTGTATGATGTTAGATTTGTTTTATCATTTGTGAATCTTAATGCTTTTGAATGCACACATACAACTGTTCAATGTTTAAGTACTTATTGTACAACATGCTGAATAACCACGAAAAAAAATCCCAAAAGGAGTCTGAAGTATGAATCGTTGACAAAATGTTTTGGTTCAATGACAAATTCTATTCTACTGTCATTTAGCAGATGCTTTTATCCGAGGCAACTTCTAATTGACTTCACCAGTGATGCCAACAGCGGAGGCAAGGAGGGTAAAATGTCTTGTCCAAGGACACAAGGACAGTTGCCTGGGGTGAGAGCAGGATTCGAACATCATCAGACCAAAATGAAACATAATACATGATGAGTTATTGACAAATTGAGTCATACCCAGCTGATGTCAGCTTTTCTTTCAATAAATTACATTAAACGGAGGAAAACGGAGGAATTACCACTGCATTATTCTACTTAAATGTCCTACATTCATGATATAATATCATAGTAGCGTGAACATTTTATACGTTTTTTTAAATTTCACCCTAAAGTTGAATATTGCTAACTTTTTGTGAGTAGTATATATATGTATATATAAATATATATGTATTAGGGGTGTCACGATTTAAATTTTTTATTAAGACTTTTACAACCGGACTAGGGCAAGAGTCTGCATTTTTAATTTCTAATTTCAATTAGATATTTTATTGCATGTTTTTATTACATAGTACTTTGTTTGTTTTTATGCTGCTGCTGAGGCATTACAATTTCCCTTAGAGGATCAATAAAAGTATCTATCTATCTATCTATCTATCTATCTATCTATCTATCTATCTATCTATCTATCTATCTATC
>JAOXYM010000023.1:18725610-18736132 GCA_028567055.1 Leptatherina wallacei
TCTATCTATCTATCTATCTATCTATCTATCTATCTATCTATCTATCTATCTATCTATCTATCTATCTATCTATTAAAATTACGTTATGGTCTCTAGCATCAAAATCAAATCTTTTTTTTAGTGCGCGCGCGTGTGTGTGAGTGAGTGTGTGTTGTCCCCCTTCCCTCCCCCATCTACAAAAGTGATTGTTTAAATCACAAGATCACAAAATTAGCAGGTTAGGTTTGCATACATCAGGGAGGTGTGCAAAGAGGTAAAAGTGCATGTACACATACATAGCCTACATATATATATATATATATATATATATATATATATATATATTTAGGTTTAATTTTAGGCCTTTGCAAAACACTAATATAATATCAAATTTTTCCACCATTGCTTCAAATGTAGCCTCTTCTGTAAAACACCTAAAACACTTAAAAATAATCTTGTATCAGCACGGGGTCCTGTTCACAACTCATGACTTCTCAAAGGAACAATGTCCAAACTTTGCCCATTTGCAGCTAATTAGTGAGCATGTGAATGATTCAGGCCGGTTATAAACACCATCGCATCTGACTCCCATTACAAAGCAGATACATGCGAGGACCTGAGTGGGAGAAAGCAGTAGCAACGGCAGCAAAAGTGGTCACAAAAGCACCCGACATTTTGTTTGAGTGTCACGCCAATGTGCAGCACTACATCATGAAGTACTTTACGCTAATTAACACACACAGCGCTGTGGTTCTACTTCAGAAAATATACAAATTAGAAAAACATTTCCACTTGTGCTCAACTGTTGGGAACAGTTTTACATTTAGCACCGTGAGAGAGGCAGCCAGGACTTTTCCTTTAGACCTGTGCATCATGCCCACTCACTGTTCCCAAAGTCACACATATGCAGGACTTGAGACACATTACTGAGCTCTCATTTGAAGTAAACAAATGATTGGCATTCAAACATGCCCTGCCATTCTTAAGACAACTTAACCAAAAACAAATAGGCTGGAAACAAAGCAGACGCACACCCCTACACTCTCACATTTACTCCCTGACACATCATTTGTTCACTTTTTCGAGCTGGCCGTTCAGCAGCTGTTATGAGTAACGTCACATTACACTGAGCTTCTGGCTAGAAAAAAAAAAAATAAATCCCACCACTGATTTGTTACATTAACAGATGACTAATTAAAAACACAGCAAAGTGTGTGTAATTAATGAGCCCATTAAGTCTAGGTAATCTCAGAGATCCAGTATTAACAAACTGTGAGAAGGCTGGGATGGAGGTGATTAACAGTGTGGCCACATTGGTTCTAATTAACTACACAACCACAGTCACAACTGGAGTATGTGAACATATGTCAGTGTATTATTTTTTTTTTTTTTTAAGTTTACAGGTCTGACAGTGGAATAAGATGTTGCAACCGGTCTGTACGGTCTAAAATCTGGCATTTTTTAGCTTCTTGATACACTTGACACTAAAAGAAATTAAATTAATCCTGAAGTAACAAAGTTTTGGTCTCTCCTGCAGATCACAAAAGGGCAAAACTTTGTTTTCCCACATAATCGCAAAGAAAAGATGTTCGAGACTGTAATGAGAGAATATGCCACCAAATGATTCAATGTTTTATATCATTGGCAACAAATGACTGATTTTGAAATACATCCATGTCACAAAATGTCCTTGATTCCCAAAATCATAAAAAAAAAAAAAAGGTTATTCCTGGTAAACAACCCATCAACATGTGTTCATGCTTTCACTGCCTGTGGAGGTGGTTTTTTACCTCATCACAACCATCTGCCTGGTCTGCTCCTGTTTTGTCCATGGAGATTCGGGGAAAGATAGTGTCGGCCAAAAACATTTCACGGTGCAGAAACGTGTGCCTCCCGCTGCCTGGAGAGCTGCTTTCATCTCTGCAGCTCATTACGGGGCACTTCCCTGGCTCGGGTGCCAGGAATGACGCAAAGACAGTAGGCAGGAGACTTAATGCATTCCCTTTGTGTGACTTACGTCAGCGTGTGTGCACGGATGCATTTACTTGTTGTCCGTACAGATCTAGAAGTTTTACTCTTTGGTAGGGGCTGATGCAATAACCGCAAATTTGGAACCGCTGCCACGACCGCAGTGTTGACCTTTTTTTCATTTTTCATCATTCTGTGTGCATGTGCCGAGTATTAAATACATGTTCGATAAGAACAATGAGATTAAGCCTTGACATTGCACATCAAGAAGGAAAGCCAGCTTGCTGGACCCTGGATAGATTACAGTGATGAAGTCTTCCTCCAGGTCTGTCAATGGTGGTGTGCAGTGGAGGCGGGCCATTGTGTTTCTGGCAGCTGTCCTCATTTACTCTGCCAGAATCTTCGCTAAAGGGTGCTCTGAGGCACCCAGCTGTCCAGCTGCTGATGAATCCCTCGTGGTCAAACCACCCTTCCAGGCTTTGTTACCCAATGAACCACCACACACCGAATTGACTACTCTAAAGACCGAACAAATACAATAAAAGCAGGAATGGGATTCATGTTCTGCGACTCCTGTTTCCAGGTTGCACTCAGGATCCTAAAATACGAGAACAGCTTGGGGAGGATCCTGACTGTCAGTCGTGCAGCCAGATAGAGACCCTAAGTGGTCCATGTCAAGTTTTTGATAATGATTAGATTTGAATGTTGAGTGAGTTTTACTCTGACTTTCCATTAGAGACATTAGAGCGTCAAATTTGATGTAAATAGATAATTAAATCATGATATCATAGACATGTCCAAACTTATGACTGCTACTGTATATCTATGTGCTCTCAGAATAAGTAATAGTCCATGTTTACTTGTTAAGTCATGTGATTTTTATATGTTCTCACTTATTCATTGAATAAAAACGTTTTCCAACTCTCCCAAGGGTAAAAACCATGTGTTTGAGTTTTCTGCTTCCATCCATTCCATTTTATGTTAATACAATAAAGATACTCACAATGGCTGGATGGAAACACTTATCAGCTTTTGTCGTCCCCTCACGTTTCCTTTAGTCCCTCGAGTGGGTTTAAATTAATCTCAATAACTACTTGACAAAAGAAGCCAATGTTTTTTAAAGATATTAGGTTCCCAGAAAATGAGCCTCAATAATTTCAGTGACATCTTGACATTTACTGGAGCGCAAGCAAGTGTTTCTTTTCCTTTTTTTTATAGTAATATTATCACAAGTCAAATGCAGCAACATAATTGTACTTGACCTTTTTTATTACTGCTTAACTATGAAAAACAGGCCTTCAGTTCTTAAGCAATTCCAGAAGAAAATCAATTTAAAAGTGATCCGATCCTTTTGACGAATTTTCACAGTAAAAAAACTCTAAAAAAACAAAAAAAACAAACAAACAAAAAAATAACTAATCTGAGCCCTCAATATGGATACACATTAATACAGGTTCAGGACAGACAAAGCAAATTACTATAATGAAACGTTTATGAACCTCAGACTGAATTTCTATGCGTTCTTGTGCACATGTATGTGGGTGCATGCCTGTCGTCTACCTATTTGTCCCATGGGAGAGACACGGAGTGTCAGTCTACGAGGCTGTCAGTGCCTGCTCACTGACAGCCTATAAGTTCCCCTGGTTCCCTTTTGGAATAACAGCCACCCCCTTATTGAATAACCTCTGTTTAACCTAACCCGGCGGTGTGCCCCTCGTCTCCCTCCATAAACCAAATCTAAGCTCAATATTAGCCCGGTTATTGATAAATCCACGTTCCTTACCCCAGCCGCTACAAATTACCATATTATAAGGCTTACAGGTATTAGTTTTAGGAGGCCCTGACCCAAATCAAACAGGGCATACCTGAATTACTTTTGTGTGTCTTGACAGACTGTGATGGAGACACTGCATGCAGTCAGAAAATTAGATATGTACGGGGGGGACACGGAGAACCAAACATATGAGCTGTGAGACGGAGGTATGGAGGTGGCGTCATCTGTACTCAAAACTGATTAGTCTCAGAATATTGCAGGACGAGTGGCAATGCTCACCACTGTTCACAATTTACCAGCCCCAAGCAAACTACGTTATGGCTTCTCTATTGATTTAAAGTTTTTAAGGGTTTGTATCTAAAAGAATTCTAGGCTTTGTAAATGGTTGATCCTAATTTCTATTTCTTTTAGCAAATTGATCAAACTGGTTTACAAGTTAAAAAAAAATAGAAAGATCTTCATGTCATATACATGTTTAGAGACACCTCTCAGTTGTGCTATTTACAACTAAATTAGCTTAATGATTGCTTGTAAACTTGTAGCATTCTGGCCATTTGATTAATTGCAAAGACAGATTTTAAATCAATCCAAGTGTTGGCATCTGGATGGAGTGTCATGTTTTTCCTCTTATGAGTGCATTTTGGCAGCAGAGCATTTCTCTCGCTAAAAAAAAACAAAAAAACATGCTTTAATAACTCAATACGCTCTACGGTCTGGCCACGGTTATATCACCCCAGGCAGAAGACCGAGGTAGGGGTGATGAGTTTGCCAAAATAAGGAATCACTAGAGCCATCATTTCTCTACTATCAACACTTCAGTCTCCCACAGAGGGATGGCAGGCAGAGGGGAAGTGAACGGTAAATACTTTTAGAAGACGAGAGACAGATGGTTGGACTACTGGAGGGAAAAGAATGACACACAGATAAACACACACAGTGATCCAGTTACTGAAATGCTATAAACGTATATTTTTATCTTATTTATGCAAGGGAAACCTCTGTTAACGCTATTACACAGCATATAAAGCAGCTTATCACACTGCACTAAAGTGTGGAATTGAGGAGGCTGTTAGCTTAGCTTAGCTTAGCTTAAAGATTGAAAGCAGTGGGAACCATTAGCATGGCTTTGAGTGAATAAATACAGCAACCAGTGCCTCCAGCAAGGCTAGCTGTTCCAGGCTTCATGCTAGACTAAGCTAATTGACTCCTGGCTCCAGCTCTGTACTTACCTCACAAACATGAGAGTGGGATTAATCTTCTCCTCTAACCCTTATCAAGAAAGCTAGAAAGTATATTTGTTTTAAAGCCAAACTATTAATTTCAGTCATATTCTGACATGTCCGCGTTTAATTGCTTTTTTAAATGACCAAGTAGCCTGTTTAGAGGAGACTGGAGAAATTTTGGTCATGTAGGGGTTTCTGTTGCATGAAAGGCATACTACCTAGTCTTTTTGATCATACAGTCATGGTAAATATAAAGTCTACACTCTTTTAGTTATGAGGCTTTATGTATCAGGACATAAAAAAGATGATCTGGTCCTTACCTTGTCTAACAATTAGGTAAATACAATCTCAGATGAACAACACCACATAATAAACAATGTCAGTATTTAAGAATAGCTATTGCTAAAGCAAAAAAATAAGGACACCAAATGATTGTAGAACCACCTGAAACAACACTATCTTCAGAAATGGTGTTCTAAAAGGAACAATATTGGCCTGTAACATTGTTGTGGAGAAATTGTTCCCCATTCTTCTTTACAACAGCTTTTTTCATAAATTATGTTGCAGGTTTGTTGGTGTTGCTGCTGCATGCATCAAGTTTGACTCTAGAATATTCTTGCACACAGATTTATTTACAATCATCCCACTAACTGCAAAGTGTCCCTGCTCAGATTCACAAACGTGTTCATAGACAGCAAAATTGTTCGTATATTTCCTCTAAGTAAACGGACAAAGCCAGAAATAAAAATAAACAGAATCCCGAAAGAAGAAATGAAAAGAAAAAAAAGAAAAAAACGCACTGAAACCGGTTTGCCCCCATTTTTAAATATATTTAATAATAAATAATCACAGTGAGCTTCAAATCAGATAAAAAAACAGCCCTAAAAAGCAGCAGTACAAATTAGTAATTAATTAACCTGGATTTAGATTTATTTTCATATCCATCATCTTCAACAAAGACAGCAAGTCACCTCATCGGTCAAGCAGAACAGTAACTGTTAGAATTATCCAGTGATAAGACATTAAAAGTCCAATTTCAGTCGGTTAATCATGAAAGCTTTCGGCCCTCCCTCTCTCAGTGAGTCTCCCGAACTCACTGCTGAGGTCATGCAAATATTGCTTCCCTTTCCTACCACTTTCCTCTCTGAGCCATCGTTTTCCACTCTGACTGCAATGAAAAATAAATACAAGGCCTGTTTGTATGTGGCGGATGATCTGAGAGTTTGTCACCCATCACTCCAAGAATAGATAAAACAGGCTCATTTTTCTCACTAATTCATTGAGTTATCGGTGTGAGTCATAAGTCTTTCATAAAGTTTATAGTATAAATGTTATTGACAAGGCTTGATTGCAAACAGGGTTCTTTTTACTTTGTTTAGTTTTTGCCCATAATTTGCAAAAGGGAAAATCATACCATGATCTTAAAGTTGAATCACTTTAATAAGCTTTACAGTGTTTTTTTTTTTTAAACTGGTTTCATTTGGACTTTGCCAGTCCTGTGACAGGTCTTTTTTTTTTTTTAAGTTTTAAGATCTGTTACATAAAAATGACAAATTCAGAGAGGACAAATTTTAATTTAGACAAAAATTACCCTGTTTAAAAGTACACAAAGTAAATTTGTTTTAATTATTAGATTAGTTATATTAACTTAAAAAGTATAAAATTTAATAGTTCCTGTTGTTCAAATGGCAGTAAATATGTTTTGATTGGCGTCAGGATTATGATGATGGGGGTCCTTGGCAAATTTTCTCCCCTGTAAGGGGTCCCTGGCCTCAAAAAGTTTGAAAACCTCTGCTCTACGATAATTTATGATGTCTTTCCTCCTTGCCCATGCATTAACACACACCTGAGACCTAATTACACCTGAAGATAATCAATTAGGTTAATTTAATTTACAGCAGCAGACTGCTTCTTGCCTTATGAACTGCTATAGATGCAGACTGTACTCAATTGTTTTTTACTGCTTCTACATTTTGGCTTAGATTTAGTTAAATAAATAATGATAACAATGTAAAATGGCACATTATGTTCATATGAGGTTGTGTTTACTTCAATAAGTTTAAGCTTGGTAAGGACCAGATGATTTTTTTAATTATATAAAACCTAAGAATTGAAAGGGGTGCAGGCCAACTTTCTTTTTGCCATGAATCTATCTCCTATGCTTGCTTAAGCAGCCAATATATACACAAGTCAGGATGACTATAGTGGTGAAGTGCATGTAGTCATGGATTGCCCATACAGCATGTGCCAGCCTTTCATGCACTTTTCTATAGAGGGAAGGAAAAGTGACAGATCCAGCCAGATAAGAAATGATAGACCGGGTCAATGAGGAGGCAAAGGAGAGACGCAGAAGAAGTGCTTTGGCCACACTGTAAATACTGAAACCTTCATATCACCGGGTTCTTAAGAATTGCCTTGACAGTGTCGACGTTTTACAGCTTGTTTTATCCTAGAACATGTGCGTCTCTTCCACCCCTGGAAAACATAGTCAATGTTCACACAGCACGATGGGGGTTAAAGAGCAGCAGTAGGAATGTAGAGCCATGGGAGCTAACATAATGAAGTCATCACACAGTGACCTTGAGAGTTATGAGGTCCAAAAAGCTCAGTGGCTGATGGATAAAATAATGGGGTCATCACTGCAGTCATCATGCCAGTTTGGATGTCATTCAGTGTCAAGTTCAATAAGATCTGGCTGTATGACTTTGTTGATGAGTTCTTTATCTGCGTCAGGTTTGCTACTAATACAATTTAACTTCATAAAAGAACCTCAAAAAGTCAAGGCAGTCTTCTTTCTAACAGCTGCTGTGTCAGTATACCCTTAACCCTGCACACATCAGAATTGCATAGAAAAAAGAAAAAAATATTTGATAAGCTTCATGGTGTAAAGGGTTGTGTTGGAATGAAGCCTGTCCCAACTCTATTTGATTGAAAGGCACTTTCTGCACAATAGTCCTGGACATTTTACCCACCCATCACAGTTATAACACTAATAGACAACCAACCATGCATGAACAGAGTAAACCCAATTGAGGATCATCATTAAGGCTAAAAATAGGCTATACCTTTATTTATGTTATGTGTATATCCTTAAAAATTAATCTTAAGTGTACACGTGATGCAAAATGGAGGTGGCCAGTAGAGGGAATATATATGACTGAATGTCCAATTTTCTATCATTTAGGGATCTTAAATACATCAAGTAAAAACCACCTTTACTGTCTATATGTTTACTGTTTGCTTCCAACAAACCTTAAAGGTTTTGTAAAGTCTCTGTCGGTTGGGGCACTCCCGTGTAAAATTCTCCAGTAATATAACACTGAAGTATGCGAACAATTACACTTAGAGTCAGTAAGGTTAAAAGGGAGTATATTTATGGCCTAACTTAGCATGCATGTCTTTGGTGTGTTGGAGGAAAAGGAAGCACCAGGAGCAACATTTGCAGGTACAAGGAGAAAGGCCTCAGTCAACCAACAGGTTAAAACCCAGAACCTTCTTTCTAAGGGGTGATGGTAGCAATCATTACACCACATTTCGACTTGCAGATCCTCACCATTACCTTTTGTGAGCCAAAAGTGGTAATGGGATACAGAGTCTGTGAAGGAGGACCTCTATGTTTAGCTGTCACATTAGGTTCCGAGTTTAATCATCTGTGGGATGGGAAACTTTAAAAGTTAGGAACTGGTTCTTAATGACAGTCTATAAGTGCATAAGCCCATTGGAAGTATTCCACCTAACCATATTCACACCTAATAGACTGCTGGACATGGTTCAACTGGGGACTCGGTTCATTTGGGGGTTGCAACATTCAGCCGTGCCGAGTTTGCTTTCACACTACAATTAGTTAAATAAACTGAACCTTTTGAATAATGCATTACCCTCTTCGCCTGAGGTGACATAACAAGAATTAGTGAAGTAGAAGACAAGACAAACAAGAAAGAAGGAAACTCACTCATTTATTGGTTAATGCAGGGAAACTTCCATTGCCTTGACAAGAGTTGTAGTCCACTTCCTGCATTTGGTTTACTTAAGCAAACTGAGATCAATGTTTTCATCTGGGGCAGAGTTTACTTCATTGATGCACCAGAGCTCAGTTGCGCATTCACACCTCCCCAAATGAACTGACTGAATCCCAAAATTGTGCATTTGAATACATTTGAAGATCTGTTTTTATTGCAATTTAATTTAAACTTGATTTATTGAAAAAGTGACAGAAAAACTCATTAAAAGGGTACAAGTGTAACTTTTCAATAAAATTTAGGACTTGCTTCTTTTCCTATAGCTGCTCTGGTACAAGCTCGCTAAAGCAAGCTATTAGCTTTAGCTGTTGCTTACTCTGTCAACAAAATTTTAATGACCAAAATAAGGTGAATACACACACATGCACACACACGCACCCACACAAAGCCAAAGCAGAGAAACTATTAAAAAGCTTTTGGAGCTTTTGTGACTGACTAATACCAGTCTGTTCCAGTTGGCTAGTAGTTAGCTTGTCAGCTACAGTAGATACAAAACCAAATATTTACCAAATACACACAGATTAACTTCATCGTACTGTGCTTCCTTGCATGACCAGAAAAGGGACAAGCTAATACTAGCACAATACAAAACCAAATAGCGTGACTTGAATAATGTTGGTCAAAGGGTGTCAGCCTTACTCCTGCTGCCCAAATGTCCACTGACAGTTTACGGAGCAGCAATTTCCTTTAAAGTGACGTCGCCCTGACTCAGGCCTCTGATGACTCAGCATCCAATGTGAAAGTCTCATTAATTTGGGCCACTTAAGGCGATTTTCCAGTTAGGTTTGTTTTCTAATGAGGCAGGGCAGGGCAATTAGGTGATTAGGGTTATGGCAGTACCATGCTTTTTTTGGGCATAGAGGAATGGACAGAATCTAGCCCTCTGTCTAAACTGTGAAGTAGTCATTAGATAAATAGATGACAACGAAGTGAACAGTCACACACTCCACTTAAAGGAATGGTAAATGTTTTATTTCTATTCACTTGTTTTACTAAATGTGTGGTCATAATCATCATTTTAATGACTCTTCAAGCTAATAAGGTGGTGTGAAAATCTGTCAAATGTGAACAGTTTGCTCTCTGAAACAGCAGCGTTGATGTGAAGACAGACTGAGGAATACCAGCAGGCCCCTGAGAAGCCAAAAGAAAGACACGCCACGAGTTGAAAAGCAGCAGCAGGTTCCCTTTCAGTGTCTTAGCAACCTGTATTTGTTACTTTCCCCAGGTACACTGCATGTATGTGGTCCATTGCCCTAGTCATCTTAAGACCCGCCCTGACTTTTCAGCACCTTACATGCATGTCTAGACCCAAAAAGTGTTAGCGATTGGTTCAGTTAGAGTGTGTGAATTGTCTTTGCCAATGATTCATCTTGAAATCATTGTAGCACATGGAAACATGGCCCTGTGGTCACTTGCATATTCCACCTATTCAATGTTTTGTGTGCATATATAAAGTTTAATACCCAAATGTTATGTTATATGTATATATATATATATATATATATATATATATATATATATATATATATATATATACACACACACACACACACACACAC
>JAOXYM010000023.1:18736232-18746396 GCA_028567055.1 Leptatherina wallacei
ACACACACACACACACACACACACACACACACACACACACACACACACACACACACACACACACACACACACGAGTGCTGTCAGTCGATTAAGATTTTTAATCACGATTAATCGCATGAGTTTCCTGAGTTATCTCGCGATTAATCACATTTTAATCACAGAATTTTTAAAATCTTCTTTCAAAATCTTTTTAAGATATTTTTAAACTGGATATTTATGTTATAGCAATTATATACTATTATAATACAATATGTAAGCTGTTAAGAAGCCCACATACACTCTAAAAACATAATTAATCCTGGCTTGTTTATTTATTGATATTGTAGTTGTCATTGTGAGAGGTAGACTGAGTTGTGATTTCCAAGCTGCATTGAATGCATCACAGGTCCATGTCACTGCGAGTTTAAGTTCAATTTTCTATTCCTCGACCAGTGGCCAGCTTGAGTCACCTTTTCCTGCATTGTTTGGGGAACTTAGGTCTTTTCCGGGTTAATGATCTAGCAAAACTTTAAAGCTAAACTGTCCGTGTAAAAGATCCGTTCTTTGTTCGTTTCAATTTCAAAAATCTGCTTTTTTCATCCCGCCCTGAAATTATGCAGACAGTGCTGCGTTAATAAAATTAAAGCCGTTGAAGGGACTTTGTGTTAACGCTTTGACATGATATGTATATTTATAATATATAATATATAATGTGAGTGACAGATCACAGTCTGCAACACAGCAGACGACACATCATGGCATGGGTTAGCGTCAGTCTCGGGACAATATGAATCACAGCAAGATCGTCTCTCCTCTGTGCTCAGCTCAGCAAACAAAAAACCCAACTCTGGTTATATAAAACATACAAAAAAACCCACAGTGATCATATAGTGTATATTGTTCTACAAAACACGTATAAACCCCAATCAATCCATTATATGGTATTTAAACTGAAGAACGCATTCAACCTTCATCATGGAGTAAATACAAAAATAATTCACGTGGTATACACAGTAAATTCAGAGCTAATAAAAGGATTAGCCATTTATCTGTAAATGTAAAGAAAGTCAGTTCACACAGACATAATATAAAAAAAACATTGTCATGAAAATGATGTAAAAATGTACAGCACATTACCTGCAACACAGCAAGCGACACATCATCTGAATGATTTGTTTTTTTTTCCCCACTTTTGCCAAAAAAATTAAAGAAAGACATCTGAAGCAGCACTCAAAGTGTGAACAACTGAACACAAAACTGAGGCCTGATTATCTATAAAAGAAAAAAAGATAACTAGTTTGAAGCCCATTATTAGTTTTCTTCATTGTAATGATATGAATTGAACAATGGATATAAATGTATTCCACTGGCTGCATTTGGCCCCTAATGTGTTACTTTAATAAAATGGTATATTTTTCAGATATTAGTTGCCTCTTAGGCCAGACCTCAAAATACACCCTGTCTCATTTGCTTAACAATTTTTATTTACAGATTAAAATTTGAGTTAAGAAACCAACTCGCAGCAAGTGAGTCTACAGCCCTCTTGGGGTATGGGATCCTCACTATCAGTCTGATGAACCGGCCCTGCAGAAATTGTTTCTGGAAAACAATAAACGCACACATGCACACAATGTAACAGAAGCAGCTTGATCTTTGACAAGTAATGGTCACATTCAGTCTGAACATACATTTCCCCATGCCACAAGCTACAGGATTCATGTACAGGCATATTCAGTCTTTAGCAGTAAAATATGGCAACAATTTCATGATATACAGAAGGAATTTGCACACTCTGCAAACATGCTGAAATATATTCCTTGCGGGATTTACGGTATTTGCAAGCTGTCACTGCTCAATTTTCATTTGGATTTTATCCTGACATTAATTATGTAAACCAATCAAAGTTAAGTGGCTGCAACTTAAAGCTCACACCTCATCTATTCTGTAAAGCTGGCTGAAGAGCGATACATTGAACCGTTACAAGATCATCCATTCAGTGACAGAAAAGCTATACTATAAAGAAAGAAAAGGTCTACATCTGTCCAGAATGTGAGACTAAAAATGAAGTGCCAGTAGCTGCACAAGTGTTTTTTGGGGCAAATGAGAGCAGTTTGTTTTGGCGTGGTGGATGGCGACACAGTCACACACCATAACACAGCCCTGCCCCTGATAGCCCTGACGGAGTCGTTTTGTCTCACAGTTACCGTCACAGAAAATTCAGGTAAGGGATTTACAAAACAAAACAGTGTCTGAAAGTGAGACTGAAGGGAAAGAAAAAGAGTGAAAGAAACATTACGAGACCTCTCCCTGTGTTTACCTTTGCAATTTTGTCCAATTTGTCTAAATTGCTTAGCTGACCTCTTAGAAAAAAAGCATATGCTTATAATGTCAAAAAGGAGCAAAATATGACTGATCACCTTCATTTTGTCCATTTGGCTCCTTGGCGCGAGACTCTAAATTGTGTATTCTTTCCATGGCGCCAAACCACCCGCCCTGCATTTAATTAATTTCCTCTTCTTTTTTTCTTTTTTTACAGGCTATGGCTAAAACTTTACAGGAGCTTTTCTTTAGGTATTGTAGACTTTCCTGTCTTTGGACAAGCCAGACTGGTGGAGCTTTAGTTAATTACTATTAACACTGAAATGATATAATTTTCCTGGTGTCCATTTTTGTCTCTCTTGAGTTTTCTTTTTCAAGGTATAGAAACAAAAAGGAGCAGAAATTCATTTGTCAGGATCAGATTGTTAGAAGATTAAATTACTGCCATCACAACCAATCAGAGAGTTATGTTGGTGAATGTCTCTGGTGGCAGGGTAATGAGCAAAAAGGCTTTTATAACTCATTCGAGGAGGGCAAAGATCTTGCCCAATTTCCTAGTTGATTTGGCTTCCCATGGATCATTGCTCAGTGGTTCTAGTCAAGAAAAATGAAAGCAGGATGGAGACAAAATGCCAACAGTATCAAGGAGTCAAATCATTTCTAAAAGGTAGCATTCAGGTTTAAAGCAGATACAATCTTAATGCAATCTGATAATTTGGACAACCAATTGGAACACAAATGACCAAGTCACTTTAGCCTCATTTAGAGATGAGAATTGGCCAGAGTGAAACTGCTGAACATGAATTCTTGTTAACACACCCTGTCAGGTTTTAAGTTTTAATGCACATAGTGCAAACCGCGCTCCTGTCTCTTTTCCTTCATTTTAGCCAAAAGGTGAACATGTTTTCTTTCTTCGCTCCATATTTAATACAGTTCTTTGCTTGTTTACCTGAAGGCCATGAAGTTTCACGTAAATGAGCCGTCAATCCATCATCTCACTGGTGGGTAACCAGACCAGGCCTGTTTCCACTAGGGCTTTAAGCCCCTCTGTGGAAGGACCTAGGTGGGCATACAGTGCTGTGGGCCTGAGGGGGCATCTGTGAGGGAGGGAGGCTGGGGACTCATGTGATGGATAAATATAGCAAGGGGCTAAGTAAGGCATTATAGTGAAATGGGCCAAAGTGCAGACTTTATTTGCAAGCAAGTTTTTTTTTTATTCACTTCTTTAAGTAAAAGTTAAGATTTTATGCAATCCATTGGTTTCCTTTGCTTAGCAATTTTTCAGATAAGTTGATTATTTATACACATGGTTCAAATTACAGGGGAGCTAAAGAGCAAAGGAGCTCCCCTAAAGATGTTCAGCTGATACTGTAAGGGGGAGCCCTTAAAATAGTCCACTTTCAGGCTACATTAAATTTTTCCATAATTTTTTGGATGTTTTTTAAAAAATAGGGATGCACCAATTCCATATTTTTTCATACAGAGCAAGCACTTTTGGCAGGGACGAAGGAGGGCCTGGGTGGGATTTGACTCCCTAGCCTCCCAGGTCAGAGTCATGTGTGCTGACCAGACAGCCTAGGGATATCCCTCGGGCCAAGTAGCCAGGGCACATGATCAATCGGAGGCATGGCAACAGGACCTCAACTGTCACATACTTACATTTTAGTACTTGCTGATACTGAGTGTAAATATGAGTATAAATCTCATTATAGTTCATTGGAATGTAGAGAATGTCAGTGATGTATCAGTTGGATCATCCTCCAAATGAAAGGCTTGAAAATTGTAAGAAACTTCATAAGTAAAGAGTATGAAATGTTTTTGCTGGCTTCCGTGTTCTTGCAGAGAACAGCTCAAATTCAAATCCTTCAAATAGCACCTGTCATGGCCTATCTCCTGCCGGCCTCTCCTGCTCCCGATTGCCTTAATTTGTTTTACCTGTGTCTTGTCAGCTTCCCTCAGGTCACATTTGCACAAGAGGAATAGTTGAGCATATTTTTGGCTTATGTAAAAATCAATCTCAATGTTTTCAGTCCCCCGTTTGTTTCAAGCCAAGACAATGCTAAAAGGTGATCATCACTACAGGGGTCTTGCATAACTACCTGAAGCAGCATCACTGACCTGATCTGATAACGGAAGGTCAGGTTCCAGCAGATGTGCCTGTATATGAGGCAGGCAATGATCAACAAGGTCCTGCATTCATAGTCGCTTTCACAATTCAGGAACTTATCCAGGAAAAGTAAAAGTAGTGCATTTTAGTTCAAAATTACACTCTTCTGTTTTGCAAAATCACTTGTTCATATGTCTGCTGTCAGAGCAATGCTTTCAGTCTCTCAGAGTGGATTGTAGTTTATCTTTGATTTCCTAATACTTTTTCTCCATCATTTTAGTGAAGTAAGTTCTGTCAGGAAGCTGATATTTTAAATTGTAGGTGGAGATAAGTCTACTGGAATCCTTCATCTTCCACCATTGACAGTGGGCGCATGTCTGAGAGGCGCATGCTTAAAATGCTGTCTGTAAACGTAGCTGCTTGCTCTGGTGAACATGTTAGAGCCTTCTGGAAGAAGTCTGACTCTGACTTACTGAAAATGGTCAGATTGGCCATTCATTATAAGACCTAAATAAATATTCAAGTCCACCAATTGATATTCTTCTATGCTTTTTAATTGTAATACAGATAGAGCTACAAGTAAATTATCTGTTATGTATTATTATGTGATAGCAGGAACATTCAACGGGTAATTTAAAACTAGGCACAATGCATCACTACACCCTACAGAAACAGCAATTTCTCCGACCGTGTGTAGAGATGTCCACACGCGGTCAGAACAGACACGAAGCTCCAGTATGAAGACGGCGTGTTTATCAAGCTTACTGTTAACACGTAAACTGTAAGCAAACGACATGAAGCTGAGGAGCTGCATCTAGAAGTGTCAGTGTAGATTGTCTACACAGCCCCTGAGTTTTGCCTTCATGCAGAGAGAGACTGTTGTATGAGAGACAAAGGAGCGCGTTCTAAAATAAACTTATTTTATCGGCTATCGGCGGGAAAAATGGCCGATACTGATTATTATAAAATTGCCCAATATCGGCCAATATTATTGGCCATGCCGATTATTGGTCAACCCTTAGTACACACTCACACATCCCTTTCTCCTCGCTAGCATCTGGACAAATGTTGATTTCACAGCACTGAGCCAGCTGCTGTCACCAACATGAAACTAATTCAACATTGTTTTTTTTCCTTTAATTCCTTTAGTCTTTTTAAGGGCTCAAGACTATGACTACTGGGTCACATTTTATAACAAATCTTCAGAGATAATACAACAGTATTTTACAAGTAGTTGTACCAGTGTGACATTAAATCACAATTGTGCTCAAAGGTTTACATACCCTGGCAGAATTTGTGATTTTTCTTTTTTTTTGGGGGGGGGCATTTTTCAGAGAATATGAATAATTAGAAGAAAAGTTTTTTTCCACTCATGAAAACTTTTTCTTTTCCCCTTTGGGTATTATGAAATTGAAAGTAAATGTTCCCAGTTTTGGCTGATACCAATGCTGCATCTTTCAACACTACATGCAATAATGTCATACATGATGGAACAACCACATCTACAAAAAGGAAATGAGAAAGAGAATAACAAAAGCGGCAAGAAATGACAGCTGATGATCCATAAACTTCCTCTACTGCTGAAAAATAATAACCCAGCACATCATCTTTAATATAAAAAGCTTCCATATTTCTTAAATATTTCCTAAATTGGCAGTGGAATCAAATGAAATCATTTCCTCCCTCAAGTAAGGATTTTCCGACAGTCTGAATCAGTTCTGCCTGTCTGTGTATGTTTGTGTGTCAGTGTGTGACAAGAGGCAGAAACAAGCATAGCATCTCATGTGAGGGAACATCTGATGGCCACTACAGCCGAGCCTCCAATCCTGTGTTATTCCAATGAGCCAACCAGAAATAGCACTGCTGTGGCAGTCCATTTATTTATAGTTCAGTCTGCTTTTTCTGTGTGTGTGTGTTTGTGTGTGTGAATGTGACACACAGCACAGATACACCCACACAGGAGGAGGTGTTCCCCACCCCTTTAAAATACAAGCGTCAGGATTCCCTGCTCCATTTTGGGCTTTTCACCGACCTGCTCTCTGTGTCCTAACTGTGCTTATGATTTTTCCTGTGTCACAAGCAAATCCACTCACGGGCCACAGATTCCTACCGTCTGTCGGGTGGACTTATCATCATCAGGACTTCACCTAAACCACAACTGGTGACACCTCCAACACATCCTGAGTGAAAAATTTAGCTAATCCAGATGAGCTTGTTCCAAGCAGGCTCGTGCAATATGGATGTATTGTAATTATTATATAGTTGGGTGGGTCTGATTAATATGTCCACTAAGCAAATGTGAATTAGTTTAAATTGCTCTCATTTATTTATCACGTGCAGAAGTCATTATTACTGACATTCAATATATAGAAAAATGTATTTAAAGGAATACGTCTTTTTTTTTTTTTACTGGCACATACCTGCAGCATTTATTAGAGTACCATAGTACGTAGAGTTTTTTAAATGTGCTATATAAATTAAATTTACATTCTCATTGTAAATACAGTAAGGTCATGTGACTGGCTGATGTCTTCCCAGACATGATATAATATTCCAAAAATTCTGAGATTTCTGAAGAACGGTTCTCTCTATTTTCTCTTGTGGTTGTCCAACACAGTTGTTTTTTCCTCTTGCAGTGAGTCTCCAGTAAGAGCAACATACTACTTTATTAAAAACACTAGCATAGCAGCCTAAACTGCCACCATCTGGTGACACTAAACAGAAAAATCTACTTCAAATTAGTGGAAATTTGACTCACTCATATTTTTTTTTTTTTTGCCAGTTCCCTACAAACATTTGCTTTGGATTTACTTGTCTAGTAGATGGCACACAGACTTGTATCTAAATATCTGGTCTATTAGTCTGACTCACACTCCAACACCCAGGTACCTTGTGCAAAGACAGTGTTAAATTACCATTTAGTCCCAGATAACACTGTAGTGGTCGCTGGTATGTATCACTATTGATGGGAACACAACACCTGGGTGCACTGACTAATTTTCAATGAAGATGTTGAGCTAGGGGCTGCAAAAGAGAGCACAACTCACTTTTTTTTAGACACAAACTTTCATTGATTATAATGTCTCACATGGAGGCTATAAAAGTTACAACAACGCATGAGACTGCAAGGCAGCTGGGCGTAGAGAGGAACACAACCTCTGCTGCAAAGGCTAGTTTTCAATGAAGGCGTTGCGCTAGGGCTGGGGTGTCCAGCTTCGGTCTTCGAGGACCACAATCCTGCAGGTTCTTGATGTATCCCTGCTCCAACACACCTGACTCACATGAATGAGTCATAGTGCAGAACTTCAAGGCTGTTGTATTTGAGTCAGGTGTTTTCTTTCAAGAAAAAGCTGGCTATGTCACCATGCAACCCCTTATGCTCAAAAGGTCTTGCATTGTGACTCTAAAAGTTACAGCAACAACTTGGAGACAAAAATAAATGAGACTGTTTACCTTTCTGGAAGGCAGGTGGCAGCTCACTGTCAGTTCCACTGTTAATGACTGAGATCCTCAGGCCAAATTAAATAGCCATAAATAACTCGATTATATCATTATTACAGTTGTGATTACAAAAAACTGTGGTCTAATAAAGCCTGCCAGATACGGTGCGATTCCATGGCTTCACGCTGTCGTCACGTACAAGCTTATCCACTGAGAGGAAGTCAGTTATTGGACTTTTAAAATTTGGGGGAAATGGTTTAAATAGCTTGTTTTAATGGTAAAAACTGCCTTTGAGTGTGTGTGTATTGATGAATATCGATTCTTTGCTAAACTTACTGTAAAATTAGACCATTGGCAAGTGTATGGTAGATGTTATTACATCTTTCATATTTAACACCCTATTCAGATACAACGTTTACTCTTTTTATCCATTAAAAAACTGGAAATGTTGGCAGCATCACGACTGAGGGCTCACTGCGAAGTCATTCTATATTTGATGTGCTGTCGTCCTACATTCTAAGATACTTTCATGGCTGTGACCAGGAGCCAAAAATGCTCCTAATGAAAGCAAACAAAGAAAAATTCAATCCTTTGCATAAACACGTGAATTTTTTGTTATTGAATATTATAATTACTCTACGTCTGAGTTTTAAATACAATAGACTTTGCCAATCATTATGTGCCTGTGTGTGTGTGTATTCTATAAAGAGACAAAGACTATTACAGAACCACCCACCCTCTCGCTTGCCCTCTCTGTGAGTCCCTGCTGTCTCGTGGTTTCCACCGATTTGTTTAATGAAGTGCCAAAGTGCAGTTGGTCATGCTTCCTCTCAACACAGACAAACAGTGACACATGGGATATGCTTGGGTTCATCTCAGGAAGGCCTGGAGTGTGTGGAACTTGAGTGGGAATAACAACCTGGTTCCCAGCAAAAATATTTACAACACAACTGCACCAAATTCACCGTGGATGTAATTATCCATATTGATGAAGGGCTGGCTGTGTGATGCATCATCTCGGTGGCAACGGGTTTGTGTAACATCCAAAGCGAAAAAGAAAATATCCAAAAGTACATTTGTTTGCTTTTTTGGCAAGGAGATGTAGACAGACATGCACGCAGCCTACTACGCAGGACGGCTTATGGGAATTTGTCCCTGTTGTTAATTTTTTGTTTTGTTTTCTTCACTGATGTCCTTGTTCATGACTTCCATATGATGTGATAGATCACAGTATCAGAGCGCGGATAGTTTCATGACATCATTCACGCTACATTTCCAACCATGAGCCAGTTTTTGATTAGGGCTGTAAATCTCCTTCGCCATCTTCAAACACAAATACACACAATGACAAATGTTTCTGAATGCAGCATTTCAATAATGTTCTGTGTGTGTCTATTCTGATTCATAGACTTTTTCATGATGTGTGGAACTGAGCATGCTGGATTGGGTATATTTAATGCAGGCCCATAAAACAGCGCCCACTCTGTCCACAAGCTGCATTTACAGAAAAAAGTATTTCCAAGCTGTGCCTTGTGCTATTATGATGACTCAACAAAGTGATTCCAATCAAACATTAATATGATATCCGTTTCATTAAGAATCAAGAAAGGAAAGTAAATGTTGGGGCTATAAATTTCTTTAAAAGGGTCTGCTGCCACCTTCAACTACCTGCTTGACTTTTAACCAAATTTTGTTTACATACCACAAAGCATCAACTAACAGAAAACAACAAAACTATGAGTGTTTAAAGTACAAGCCATCCAACAGTAAGATTATAATGAAACATGAACAGGATCTAAAAAACAGAAACTCATTATTTCATTGGCAGGCGATCCAAGGTTGATGTCAGTTCGACACCAATCAGTTGAATTTTGCCCCCCAAAATGTCCCCCACATGGATACAGGCAACATTTGATAGTAGGTAACTGCATAAAGTCAAAATGTTTAATTTTCCTCAGACAGTGGTGTATCCAGACCATAAACAACATTTTGACTGTATCCAGGAAGACCTGGGAAAGATATATCACATTATTTCTCTATTTTAAAGTGATTTATTGAGTGGCATGTCATGTATTTTAAACCCAAACTTTTTTTTTGTAATTTAAGTAACTCATTTATTTTTATCTATTTCCTTCATTTAAATATATAATCCCCCCCCCCCCCCCCCTCCCGTAATTTAAGTACGACAATCAAACTATGAAACTTTGTGATATTGTTATTTATTGTAACAATCTCATTTACATAAACATCTGGATGAAAGAAAATTTTCTACAACTTAATGAAGATAAAACTGAGATTATTCTGTTTGGTAACAAAGA
>JAOXYM010000023.1:18766681-18785762 GCA_028567055.1 Leptatherina wallacei
TGTTCTTAGCTGACAGGAGAGGCACCCGGTGTGGTCTTCTGCTGCTGTAGCCCATCTGCTTCAAGGTTGGACGTGTTTTGTGTTCAGAGATGATATTCTACATACCTTGATTGGAACCAGTGCTTATTTGACTTCCTGTTGCCTTTCTATCATCTCCAACCAGTCTACCCATTCTCCTCTGACTTCAACATGACATTTTGGTCCAGACAACTGCTGCTTACTGGATATTTTCTCTTCTTCAGACCGTTCTCTGTAAACCCTAGAGATGGTTGTGTGTGAAAATCTCAGTATCAGCAGTTTGTGAAATACTCAGACCAACATGCCACATTCAAAGTCACCAAAATCTTCTCTCCTCTTCATTCTGATGCTCAGTTTGAACTTCATCAAGTCATCTTCACCATGTCTACATGACTAATTGCATTGAGTTTCAGCCATCTGATTGGCTGATTCGATATTTGTTCTATACAACTGAACAGTTAAATGCTACTTGTTACAAAATAAAGACAGTTCCAAAAATCAACATTATGGCTTGAGTATTATCATTTGCACTGCAATGTCTATCAGGGCATGTGAATAAGTCATCAACAGGTGAGTGAAAAGAGTTCAAGGAGAACAAGTTTTTTTTTTTTATGTGTCAGTTATATATATATTAGTGGCAAATGAACTTGGACCCCCTGTTCCCCCACTCAACTTTTAAACATAACACCGATGCTAACACAGCCGATCAGTCCCCGCTTGAGATAAATGTGTGATTATGGCTACAGTAAGTCTTTTCACTTCATCTTAAAGTTCTCTTTACAATTTTGTCTCTAGTGTTATAGTGCTCCCTCTTCTCAGGGACAAGAAAACTGTGAACTAGCAAGCATGGATGTAAACACTGCTGAATACAAAATACAAAATCACCTTTGTATGTGTTATAAGGAGTGAAACAAACTGAATGTGTGTGTTAGAGCTCAGGGAGATGTGTTATGATGAATAACAGTGAACATAAACATCACTTTTGTTATTGTGTTGGTTGTGTATTTACATGAAAATTCCACAAGGTACCTTTAATGACTGCTGAAACTTCAGAAACTCAGCCAGAAAAATCATGTCTGAATCATTAAAATTTTTTCCCCCTTCTAAACTAAAGTGGCAACCATTTTCACTCCATTTTAAACTAAAAAACAAGTCAGACAACTGAAACACAGCTGAAAACTTGTCACCTTCTGGTTTGTACTCAGACCCCCATCTATAATGCACACACACAGCTGTTTGACTATCAGCAGCAGGGACTATAAGGAGCTTGTTGTGTGGAGCTCAGTGATGGAGATGGGTGGGGGTTCTGGCCTGCAGCTTCCTTTGACAGCTCCTTTGTTTTAGCTTGACTTGTATCAATCCCAGCACAGGACAGATAAAGAACTCTGGATGAAAAGGACATTTGCAGAGGGGGGTAGGAGGGGTTGGGGGTGGTGAAGCTTCAAGAGCCTAATTTTATACCATGACTAATGAAACTACAGATTAAAAATATGAAAGATCTTTTTCACAAATTACACATACATTTGACAGAAATCTTTTACATTTTGACTAAAAAGAGCTGTATCAAGCACGAGGCTTGCATTCTGTCTGTTAGGATGAGGGGCACCTTGTGTTGTCATGACAACCATTTGTCTTGTGCCGTCTCATGGGTGCTGTGCTTGAATATGAAGGCAGCAGTGTCATCCTGCAGCTGGGATACAAGGCCACCTTTGTCTTGTCTTCCACAGGTGTCCCCCCCCCCGCTCGTGCACCCTCATGCTTGCTTGATGCCTCCCACATTTATGGGGCTATCTCTACATGTTGAGTGACAGATAAAGTTATGACCCTGCTGTGTAAATCTGGGGGAGGAAGCAAAAGGAAGAGAAAAGCGAATTGTTAAGAAATTTGAATTGAATCTCAACCACGATAGCAAGTTTGTGTCAATGCAGAAAAGAAATTCAGTTCTAAAAGATGCTGAATCAGCAACCCCCCCCCCCCCCCCCCCCCCCCCCCCCCCCCCCCCCCCCCCCGCATATCCTGAACTGAGTAGGGGGTTCTAGAAAGACACCCAAAAAAATTGTTTGCTGAAAAACTTTTTTGGCTTCTCTGTTTTTGCTCTGCGGTCTTCAAATCAAGCGTCGTTTTCGTTTTTCTCCAGCCGCGTGCCAGACCTGTCGCCACCAACGGCCTTGAATAACTTCTTTCATGGGCCCGGGGAGCTGACCAGGGAGGCTCTTCTGCTGGCTCTCTGATGAACCCAGCACCACATAAGATATATAACCCTCTTTAAATCAACGTTTGAAAAGTCCAGCCTTCGCTTCACAGCTTCTCTCCTCGTTTCCTCACACTTTGCTGCTTCATTTCTAATGTTCCATATCTCATACATACATGTTTTCCAAACACCCAAACACATATCTCCTTCTTCCACTCCATTTGTCCACCTCAGGTCAGGAGCCACATTTATGCTACCTGGTTCATAGCCAAGACCGAGAAGGGCGTAGCATCCCTCCCCTCGTACAGGTTTGGATTTCAAACGGATGCCAGCCTGACCCTAATGCAAGGGGAGGGAGCACAGTCGGACCACCAAGGCCCCCGTCAATAAGCTGTGTGTGTTTACCGAAGGAGGGCGGTGCATGCGCATATCGTGGGTGGTGTTGCCACCACTTGACTTTATATTTAATTTGGTTTTTGATGCAAAATGCTATTTCGGATCAGAAATGACGCCGACTAATGAGGGGGGCTCTCCTGCGCTGGGATTTTTACTCTTTTTTTTTCTGATCCAGATACCTGGGGTGACCGTTGGTGGGTTGCGGTGGGAAATGAAATTCGTTGCGAGACAGCAGAAAACAAGCAAAGTTTTTGTTAGGCGATGATCCGTCATGTGAGAGCAGAAGGAGACGAGGGATGAGTGTGTGTGTGGACGAAGCGGGGGGGTGTTGCTTCTCCAAGGTGGCCTGTGGATGGAAGCAGAGTGGTCAGATGATTTGTTGTCTCAAATGTTTCTTGAAGTTTGCTGAAGGTGGAAGCGAAATTATTGCAATTTTTCTTCAGGAAACACCAGTAATTGACACAGTGACGCTGCCAAATGCAACCACAGTTCCTTAAGATGCAAAGCCGGTGTAAATACATCGTCTTTGGAGTCCATAATTACTCTAAGTGTAAATCTCTGTCACCGCAGCATCTCAGCAGAGCCGAAGATAAAACTGAGCTTGAACCAGTGATGCACCGTGACAAGCAACCCATCAAAACTGAAAAGGGCACATTCGTTTGGGTAGCCTCGCAGTTACTTTTTCAAACATACATGTCACCATGTTTCTCTTCCTCCCCCCACCTCCATCCCTGCCTTCTTCCTTTTACGTCCTGCAAACAGGGCTGAAGCTGTCTAACATCTGAAGCTGTCGCTGGGGAAGTCTGCTAGAAACAGTACCAGCTATAACCATACATCTCTGCCTCCTCACCAGGCCAGGAAGAGTCACAGGCCATTTAACTCTGGTATTAATGACCAACAAGAACCCAGTGCCTCTATAAACGACAGTATATGAACCTACTAGAGTATATACAGACAGAGAGGGAGAAAAGTGCAGAGGTGCCAGGGCAAAGAGAAATGAGGTGTGGGGAGGCGAGGCAGAAAGAAAACAAAAGTGCTGAAAAGAGAAAAAAACTGATAAAGACTCAATGATTTTGAAAAGGCATGCTCAGCGCAGTGTTTTGTGCCATGAAAATAAACAAATGTCAAGATTTACGTTCAGCAGCGATCAGGGGTGGAAAGGGTCACATGGAAATATGAAGCAAAATAAGGATCGAACAACAGTGTTTATGTTTATCTGTTACTTTTGGCTTGCGATCACTTTACAGAAATTAACTAAGCTGGACATTACCGTATATTCAACCAATTCACAGCAATTCA
Organism: Leptatherina wallacei; assembly: GCA_028567055.1. Taxonomy (NCBI): domain Eukaryota; kingdom Metazoa; phylum Chordata; class Actinopteri; order Atheriniformes; family Atherinidae; genus Leptatherina; species Leptatherina wallacei. The sequence continues at coordinate 18,770,586 of JAOXYM010000023.1, forward strand.
ACAGTCTCTTGTGACTCCACATAAAGAAACCCAACAATTCCATTGAAGAAGCAGTTGGTGACAGTTGGGAGAAACACTCACTATTGTGTTTTAATGTCTTTTTCCCCCCTTAATTTGGGATTGTTTTACAAATGTGTCAAATGCAGAGTGGTTCAAAACTAATTAGCATTGGGATGTGGCTTATATCACTTCTAAAAATCCTAGTTTTTAATATCGAACATGGCAAAACTAAATAATTCTACATATGAAAGTGATGAAAGACAATACAGGAGAAAAAAAGGAGGTAAGAAAAAAACTAAAGAAAACAGAATACCTTAGTTAAACCATTCTGGGGAGATCACGATTAGCTAGCTCCTTTGGTAATTGTCTTACGTCTCATTTATGCTCTCTTTACATGCATAAATAGAGATGGCAAACATTATCAAACATCATGCAATGCCCACATGTTCTCATGCATGCTTTATGTTGACGTGGTTATTAGGCAATGTGTCCACTAGAGGGCAGTGCCGAGATCACATCTGAGTTCCAACGTTAGTTTCAATTGCAATATCATATACGTCGTTGGTCTGTGCGGCCATTAAATACATTATGGCGTTTTCTAATGCAACTAAGCAACTGAGCTATTTCTGGTGGTCGAGCTGTGTTTGAGTATGTATTTGCAAGCTCTGAAAACGTACTGAAATATGCACAGAATGAATGGAGAAGATGGACAGAAGGCTCCATGCACATTCATTGTTTTGTATAAATGAGCCCTTATGCTGTTTCTTTGTCTGTTACAGGACAAATATATATACAGATCAAATATATGCAAAAGGTTTCATTTCTGTTCCTAAGAACAAATTAAAAGACTTGATGTTGGCAAAGGCTGAAAGCGCATGCCTCAGTTGATTAAGAGTTAACAAAGACTGGGAACAGCCCTTGGCTTAGGCCAAAAATATACTTGTTTTCTTATTGCGAGATCCCATGAGCCACTATTTCTTTTTTCTGCATAACTGCTTTCTTAAGCCTTTTATACATTTCACTTGTGCCTTAAATGTGAAAAACGATGCCCTCATCAACCCATCGTCTTTTCACCCTCAGTAATTCACACATGCTAAACAGAAGTGGCTCAGTCCTGCATCACTGTGTGCTTCCATATATCAAGATGGCACTGCAGAATCAAGTGAGGGACAACTGCACTTTTGGTTATAGTGGTGAGTTCCATGACTCCGGCTTTTTTTTCTTTAACCCTCCTGGCCATTCTGTCTCTGTCCCTTCTTACATGTAGCAATGTGTAAGAAATGCACATCAGCCTCAGTTAGAAAAGGGCTTTATTTGTCTGTGTACCATGCCTATTATCAAAGGGTTCCACTAGGGGGCGCACCACCTCTTAGAACTTCCAGATTTGCAGAATGTGAACAATAAACTAGAAGAAAATAAAAAAGTTAATATTTGGTCGATAGCAAGCTCATACAGTATTGTAGGTGGTAGTTAAGGACTTTGGATATCCAGCCACATTTTTCTTTCACAGTCTCTACCAGTCAGCTCAATAATGCATCTTGCATACACATTGAAAAATTGCTTCGGTCATGCAAAACCAAAACTGTATGTTATTAGAAGCAACTGTTCTCTGTCTTAGGATCTTGTTGGACTCCTTTTTTATATGTACTTTATAAAGGTGGTCATGATATATGATTTTCACTACAGTAATATGGTTAAGAAGATCCATTTTAATAATATGATCACAATAGCAATAGAGAACTTGAAAAAATATTGATATTGGACTAAATCATCTTTTTTGTTTTTGTCTCCTGTCTTTGGCAACTGCATTCAAATCCAAATAGTAACTTAAAAATTGTGTTAAAATAATTTGTATTTAATATGTTTCTAAATCACAATTTTCTTCAGTACTGATGACACCCCAATAAAACAGTTTAGGCTTTTCTATTGTATTGTTTGTTACTTTTCTAAGCAAGTAAGATCATAAAGAAATGCAAATAGAAAAAATCTGGTGACCTGTTCTGCCTTTTCCAGTGTTTATTTTCAAAGATAGCAACTTATTCACTAATAAAATCAACCTACTAACAATTTCATAAAGAAATTGGGACAAAGTAAAAACCCAGGGATAAATATCTACTTCATCTTTACTGACCCAAACAACCATAACTGAAAAAAAGTCACCATTTTATTGTCAGGTTACTGCGGTATACTCTCACCCTCTCTTGGTGGTATCTTGGTCACAATGGGCAGACGTACAATCTGTTGCACACTTCCTGTTCACCACCAAGCCGCAGACAAACACAGACACATGTAAATGACCTAAGAGAAAAAGTGACAGTCCTGTGTGACAGTCTAATATTTTGGTTGGATTGTGTGTGAATTGCTGCTTTCTGCTGTGTAATTTATCAACACTTTGCCAGATCTGTCGCTATCTGTGAGTGTGTGCAGCTCCCCTCCTATTTTTTCATACTCTTTATGTCCAGCTGAGAGACTGGGATCAGAGAGAGAGATGAAGGCAATGTTTAATCAGCACTTCGCTGCTGGAGCACTGACCTCTGACCTTAACTATATGACCCCGCCCCCTGGCTGTTCCACTGTTCGAAGCAAAATTCAAAGGGCTGCTGTTCGGGCACAGTGAAGACCTGAGAGGTCAACGGGAGCAGTGGGACACATCATAGGCGTGACCGCTCCCTGCTGGGCTGAGCTCATCCCCTCAGGTGGATGACAGTCGGCCCTGACTTCACACAACATCCAAGACACTTCACCACGCGGTGAATCTTCTTCTGAACTCACATACAAAATCTCTGATAAGTTTTTACCTCAGGAAACCAGTTGGAAATAGCTTTATTTGTATGTAAACGGTTGTCTCAAAACTCAACAAAATTTTTGCCTCTCGGTTCTAATCACAAATCTCAAGAGATAAGTCTTTGTCTTGATTTGAAACTGCAAAGATTTAAGTCTATAAAACAGTTCCATCCCATTCATCCGTATATTTTACTGATATGTAAGGCCATCTTTCTTTAAACAAATCATTCAACTGGAAATATGTGTGCATGCAACTGAAGAGAAGAAAGCATTGCTCAGCCTGGTTTTTACAGAATAGTCAAGCCTCTATCAGAGATGATGAAGCGGTTAATGCCACAAACAGCCAAAAATATGGATAGTAAATGTTTAATATTGGGATGTCACTTCTGATTCAAATCAAATGAATCCAACACAATAACCTATTAGCTTCAGTCAGGTTTGTTGGAGCAGGGAAACAATAAAAACCTGCAGGATCGCAGCCCTTGAGGACTGGAGTTTGACATGTTTGCATGTATAGGACAATTTGGGATCTTGAAGGAAGTGAACGTATTTCCAGAGCCAATAAAGTATCTCAAAATGCAGAGCTCTAACTCCATCTCAAAAGACTTAGTCCCAGGGACCAGGGAGAGCAAAACGATTCCTTTGGATGCTGATCTTCCTTTCTATAAACATTGTATGGCTCTGTGAGGACCCTTTTCCAAGCTACAAGAATTCCAATGTAATTAGTGCGAACGTTTGTCCCAGAATGAGTTGCTGTCATTAGTATTTAATCACTGACTCCAAAGCTTTCTGCCATCATTAAACTTTTCAAAAGATGTTTGATTTTCTGCATATTATCCCATCAGTCCAATGCTTTTTCAGGACCACCATACATGCAGATATAATTCCCTCAAATGATACCTGCTTGTCTGATTTCTTAGTGTAAAGTATTTTATTATTATTACAAAGCAGCTTGGAAACGGAAATGGTTGATTGGCTAGTGATCGCAAGACAAGAGGCACAAAAGTTTTGATTTTAATTTTGTTCTCGAAGGCCAATTCATGCATTATTATATAACGGCCCTTGAAATTGTGAAGAAAATGTGCCGGAACCTCAGGCCAAATATGTCTCCAACAAGCAAGAGAAGCAGGGCTGCAGTAGCTACATAGGGAGCAAAGCAGAGTTACTTGGATTACTTTGGTTAAGGGTTTGTTCCCCCGGAGTCCAATGTCTCACAGTGTGTCAGTGAACAATGTAACTAACAATATTATTATGAAGAAAAACTTCACCCAAAGTCAGGCCCTCTGTGGAAACTTGTGCAAACCTACTTCTGTGTGAGCATTTAAACATGCACACACTGACATCAGGGTGCTGCACTGACCTGTCGAAGCCCATGACCCAAAGAGTCTAAATATGCATACACACACCTATGTGAATATAAATGTAAGCCCACACACAGATGCTATTAACACACATACACATGTGCTCCGGCATGTACTCAATCATAGCTTCCTGTTTTGGCTCTGAGCCGTTTGGCTGTGATGTCACTGATGAGGCCACTGCTTAGGTCACTAGCAGCAGTCTTGATATTCCCCAGAGAGGAGCTGGTAATTATGAAGTCATGGATCAACACACACTCGTCGCCACACACACACTCATGCACACCTCATCTGTTTGCAGCTCCAGCTGGTTCCTGGGTCATCTTACAGAGCTCTCCATCAGCAGGATCAACGGCAGCCTGAGAAAACTTCACACCATGTTCATGCTGCAAGATGTGTTTGGATGGTGTGTCAGGTGAAAAGATTACCACCGGCCCCCAGCAGGGATGCTCCCATGTATAATTGAGAGAGATTTAACTGGAAACTGGCCACGATCCAAATGTCCAAGTTTCATGAAACCCAGGTAAGTAGTTTTGGGTTGTTTCCCCCTCAAATCCCTCAGACAAATGAGCACTGAAAGCACCTGACTTGCTTTAGTGATGGAGGAATTATTAAACTTCACAGCTGGAGTATTTTACAGAAGCCAAGTACTGCCATATTGAAAGAGATTTTTTTTAAAGTCATGCAAAATAATAATTTATTTATTCATATTCATTTATGTCATTGTTTATATATTTATGTCAAAAGGTCAAACTTGTTTTCTCAAGGTAATGGCTTGTTTTTGTTTTTGCAACAAAACAAAACAAATCAAATTTTCTTTACCAGAAATTGAATAACGCAGGAATTCACTTGCTCTTATTCACTCTTTTTTATATTATTATATTCACAGATTCAAAGCTTTCAAAGTTCCAAAAAGGTATACGATGAAATGTAATACTTATAGAGTCCCAACCCTTTTGTCAACAATAACTTATATTTCCAAAGCATTTTATCAGAAAATCACAAACCATAATACAAAATGATAATAAAACACAACCATAATAAACCATATTACACAATATATAATTTTCAATAAAACTCATTGATTGTTTTAACTTTTAATTATATAATTATTTTCTGAAATCTACCTATTGTTTGACATGTTTTCATGTTTTACTGCAGCTGTTTCATATTTGAACCCTCTTGTAGAGATAGTGAAGTTTAGATTTTTTTTCTCACAGCTATTTTTTTTTCATCATGTTAGTTTCTCTTAGACTAAATTTGCTCTAAGTGGAAAAACTTTTGGATATAGTTTTCTCATTGATAATTTCATAATTGTACATGATTTGAACACTTAAAAATGACCAAGTGTTCAAATTTCAGTATTTTCAGTTTAAACAGTGAGTTTGTTGGTTTTGCATGAGTGGATATAAAAAGTATTCTCATGGCTTTTTGTTGAAAAAGAAAGACTGAATTTGTTGTTTTCTTCTTTCTAAGCTCACCCTGATCTTTTAGTGACTTCTAGCTCATGAAGTTACGGTAGGTGGAACACAAAGAGCAGATTTCTTGATATAATGAGATAAATGAACTTGTCACATGAAAATGAGCTTCATGAATCCAAGAAAGTAGAACAATTCAATTGTGAACTTCAGATGATGATATGAAAACAAATATAGTCCATAGCATTTGTTTAAGGTTTACAATTTTTTACCAATTTGAAAATTTGAAACTTTGCTTATAGGATGTTATTTTATTTTAATAGCTCTATTTTAACTCAACTGTAATACAGAAACTGTAAAACATAACAGATGCTGATCCCCAGGATTACAGAAACAACCCATCAGGGGCCAATTATGCTTATTTTGTTGGTAACTGAATGAGTACTGTGGTGTATGTACAGAAATGTAACCATGTAAAACCGGCACTCGCTGCAGTCTTTATACTGTTCAAATAGGCATTACCGAGAAAATAACAGAACTACACTACAGGAAGTAGAAGAAATTATGCAGCAAGTACAGGGTACAAACCCATTACTTCCGAATATTTAACCCTATCACACCAAATACTGTATATACTATTATCCTATTAAATTATCCTGTGTTACATAATTTGACACGTCTTCAGCCTCCCATTGGATTTATTCATAATTTTCTGCTGTTAAAACCAGTCCTTAAGGAGTCATTTTCAAATTGTTTCTCTTCAATTCTTATGTAAATGGTAATCTATTATAAATGAATCATTGGATTTTTGTTAAAAGTGTTAATTTTGACAGCAAATTTTGCAACGTTGCAGCCTTGAAAAATAAACACCGAGCTCCTGATAAAACGTTAGCTTTAGCTTATTTAGCTTTGCACAGATTTCAACTCTCTTACTCTCGGATATTACCATTTTTGTTGTACTAATTTCATGAGAGTCCACAAGAGTTAATTCTACCATTTTCCTGTGATTGATTTGTGAATGACTAGATCTTTACTCTGCCAAATGTTTTCTTCTCACTTTTATTCCTTGACAAAAATGTTTATTCATTCTGGAATTGAATTTTGTCCAAGTACAGTAGTTTTTATATGGTTATAACCTCATTTTCTTTAGAAAAACAGCTGCCGTGTGGTCGAGTGCTTCCACCGGGAGCCACATATGAAAATGACCTCTGAATGCAATCAGGCTCCGATCTCAAGTAATAGACTTTACATTAAGCTGCCCCACACTGCATCCTAATTACACACAGGAAGGCTGCGGGTTCCAAGTGTATGGTCACTTACTGTACATGCATGCATGCATGCATGCAAGTGTGTGTACGACATCACTGTTAATCACAGATTAGACTTCTCAATGAGCGTAAAGCGCTGTGGAGGCGTCACATGTTCGCATGCACACAAAGACAGGATTGTGATGAGTGCATGCACGGCTCTTTGCCCTCTTTCTGTGTTCCTCACGCATACATTTCATCTGTGATCTTTACAGTTATCCGAGCATCTCTCTGCTGAACCTTAGAGACTTTTTAATGTTTGTATTTGTTTCGTTTTTTTGCATACATCATACACACCAAACAAAACCTTTCTTTTGTACACATTTTCTGTCTTCCCAGCATCTTGTTCTTTTTATATTGCATGAAAAGGTTGTGTGTGTGTGTGTGTTTGTGTGTGTCGTGCATCTGTAGCATGTGCTGTGTGAGGTATAAGTGTGTGTGAGCAAAGTGGTTATAGAGCAGATCTGGCAGCCATCCCACTCAGGACATTTGACCTCAAAGTGAGTTTTTTTCCTTCACCCTTTTTTTTTCTCTTTCTTTCTTTTTTTTTGAGCCCCTCTCTCCTTTTCCCCTAGCAGAGGCTAAAAGGCTCAAAAGGGTGGAAAGCTAAATATTTTCTTTAGTCTCCTGGACGCCAGGTTGCATAAAAGGTTCCAAAGCCGTTTGCATCAAACCTCGACCGTCAAAACCACAAATTCTGTTTTTCTAGCCATAAAACTCCCCCCGCCAGAAAGAGGCAGAAAAAGGAAAAAAAAAAAAAAGATTTCCATTCAGTTGATTCTTATAAATTTAAATGAACTAAAGAAGAAATAAAAAAAACGGGGGGTTTACTCCCCAAAGGGAAACATGGTGTTAGAGTCGGTGCTGGTGAAACGGCACAATGTGTTTAGTGAGAAGTAAAATAAAAGTGGACCTGGATGTCAGTCGTTTTCCTGATCAACATCATCAAGAATCCCTGATAAAACATTCACCATGGAGACTTTCTTTTTAAAACGGGTCAGTGGACGTACATGGAAGTAAAGCAACAATGTCTGCAGCTGAACACGGTGAACATGATGAAATCCGGTCCCATTGGTTGGAAAAGTCAAGCCTATTTGTCACCTGGCTGGAGGAATGTTAAGCACTGAAAGGAGACAAACAGGACGTCCCAATGTAAAACTGACAGAACCCGGTTCTGCTCCTGAAGATACATCTGTGGCTTCTATAGCCAAGCTAACACATTAATGATGTGTTCATATTCAGCAAAGACCTTACCAAGTTAAAAAGATTACACTGACTTTAATACAAGCACTCAATAACTGTTAAATATCTAAAGCAGCAATCAGAAGCAGTATATTTTGCTCATGTGTGTTGTTTGCTGTGTAGGTGTGCAGCACAGCCATATTCTCTGTTAATGGACTACATACATGGTTGCTGTTTATGTGTGTACACTGTGCATCGTGCATGCGTGTTTCCAGCGGTGACATGTTTACAGAAGGACCACACATAAGTGAAGGACTTCTGCCAAACCTGTTAAATATCCAGCTACAAATGTGTCAACATGCGCACGCACACACACACGCAGCTCGGAAAGCCACAGAAATGTACCTGGCAACGTGCTATATTTTGCATTAAGTGCCTCTCCCACCCATATAGTTTATGTTTGTCAATATAAACTATTTCAGCAAATATTCCCTGAAGTCGGTTTTGCTGTCATTGCTCTTGGACTTACGGTCTCCAGGTATGCGGTGCGGTTGTAACTAATTCTGCTGGAAAGCTTCCACAGTGTTCAAGTGAAATAAATTCAGTAAAATAAACACTTTTTCATATTTGGGACACTTGAACATGGATTTGATTTTTCCTTTAACAAAGTAAGGCTTACATTGCACTGCCTTTAGCACTATTTCTAAACAATTTCTGGAAATATATCTTCGCTCTGATGGATTCATTTAATAAGAAATAATCTAACTGTGAAACTGAAAGTGACACACTGCTTACAGGGAGAAAAAGCTGATATTTTATATTATATACATTTCTGAAGGTGAATAAATAGTAGGTTTGTATAATAAGCAATACATTATATGCTTATAGTGAATAATTCCTGCCATGTTCCTAGCACGTTTGCTAACTGCTAACTACATGTTTTTGGGACAACCTGAAACTTGTGTTAGCATGTCTGTTAATACATATTTATTAAGAGAAACTTATAGTGGCACACAGCTTACAGGAATAATAGCTCATGTCACATTATTCTATATTATATTCATTTCTGAAGGGGAGTGAATCGTATTCTGGTCTAATGATCAGTATTTTACGCATAAAGTGAAAAATAAGGGCACCCTGTGCGGCGTGTGGAACCGCTGGCTGCCTTATTATAGCAACATTACAGCAGTAAGCCTAACAGATTGTAACTGCCATTACATACCTTAAAATGCCTATTACACTGCTGTGTTCTGCAAACAGATAGTAATTACAGCCAGATTTTAGATTTTCCTTCTACACGTCTTCTTGTTTCAGTTCAGGCAACAGCTCGTGGACACCAGCAGGTACTACAGTACGCACACAACCAATGCATGAATGATACGTCATCGATAATGTTTATGGAAAACGTAGTAATTAGCCTCATTCATTATGTTAGGAGATTTGGCTCTTTTCAAAGTTCCAGCTCCCTATAAGAGTCGACTCTACCAGCTCCATTATGGTTCTTCATCTAGTTTCACTAAGAGCTTTTTTTTTAACCTAATTTAGCTTAATAATGATGTTTGTGTGTTGGTATTGAAAGTGACACACAGCTTACAGGAACAATAGCTGATATTCTATATTATATACATTTCTGAAGGGGAATAAATGAAGAGTTCTTTTTCAAAATGCTTTAAAAGACAATTTTTTTGTAGTGAACCTACTCACCTCACTGCTCTATCAATGTTTCATGCCAAATCCTAATATTTCCTTGTTTAAATAGAACTGGTAAATCAGGTACCTTATGCAAACCAATGTGGGTCCTTGGTATAAAATGTTATTTTCCCCAAAACTGTTATAATGGACTTATAGCGTTTGGGAAAATAACTCTTTAAATAGTCAAAGCAGTATATTACACACTTATAGTGAATCATTCCTAAACGGACTGTACTTGTATAACGCTTTACTAGTCACATGACCACTCAAAGCACTTTGACACATGTCACATTCACCCATTTACATAGCACATTTATACAGCACTTATATTGCATCATACTACTATACACATTCATACCACCAATAGGCACATCGGTAGGCAATGTGGGGTTCAGTGTCTTGCCCAAGGACACTTCAACATGTAGTCAAGGGGCCGGGACGACTCTACCTCCTGAGCTCCAGCCGTCTCTATCATGTTCCTAGTACGCTTGCTGACTGCTAACTACAGGTTTTTTTGGGACAACCTGGAACTTTTTTATGAAGAAAGAATTTAACTGTGAAACTGAAAGTGGCTCACTGCTTACAGCACGAACTGCTGATGCAGTTCATACCGGTTGCATCACTTTGCACTGAGATTGCCTCCAATAATGACTAGCCTTGTCTTTAATGTTGCAACCTGGTTTTGCAGAACACCAGCTTCAAGTTGCCCCATGGCATGGGCCTTATCCAGATTAGTCAAATGTGGCATGGTAGGAGCAGACATCTACTGACCGCTGTAGCGGGGTCTGTGCTTACAGGTGCTGCTAATCAGGTACCTGATTAGCAGCACCTGGAGTACTAGAAGCTCAAAACAAGAGTCAGGATCAGAATGAGCTGTTTGGCATTGGCAGAGAAGATTTGCCAAGTTTTCATGGGAGCAACCCATATATAAAACAGCAGCGTTAAGGATAAGAATGAAATTCATCCAGATGAATTTCAAGAATGATTTCACACAGATATGAATGTCTACATTAGCGCTTTTATTTATAACTATGTACCTCTGACATTTACAAGTTTAAATTACAGCACAGAAAAGTTTGTTTTCAGCAGCATTCTTATTACAACACTTATATCCCTCCTCTCATATTTCCAGAGTCATTGATGAAAGCATGTTTACATCACAGAGCACATCAGGTCCCGGCCTCGTCTGTGACCTCTGACAGTTTAATGGCAGTGAAGCTCTGACCTCTCTCCGTCGTCACCCAGCGCCGCCCCAGCCTCCGAAATAAAAAGAAACGATGAAGGACGGGGGCAGAGCTGGGCGAGTATTATGCTGATGTGTTGACACTGAGGGATTGTCAGTCAGGCAGCTGCTGTTGTAAATGCACCCACCTGTGTGATAAAGCAGTGGTGAGGAACAAGGACGTTATTTTGACTGAAGAGGAATTCTATCCCCCAGCAATGACTCTGTGGCTTAAAACACTCCCCATTGGCTACTCAGATTGGATCCTGTTTAATGCAGCTACTTAGATTAAGAGTTTGATTTCCTTTGCTGACTGAAGGGTCACAGCAATTCTGTTGCTCCTGTGATTCAGACAAAGGCTAAACTCCCCTCTCCTACCTCAGTCTCAATAGGTTTTGGAGTTAATTTAGAGCTGGATTACTTTGCGACAGGCTGCTGTTTAAGAAAAAAAAACATTGGTTATGTTAAATCTCAGTAGGAGTGAACTTAATGCTTCTTATTTTTTAAGGGAGTCACAAGTTTGGCTGCTGGAAGCCTGGTCAAAATGTTATTTAAATAAACAATACAGATAATAATGACTCTTTATTCTCATCCTCACAGGCCTATCAAGTCAAATAACATGTTTTCAGTTAAGAAAAACATATTCAGTTCTACATATTATGTACCTTTTCATGATGTATTTGATTTGGTCCAAAAAAATTATCATATTTCTAATCCAGCAGGGCATTGTAAACCCACTCCATGGAGCATTCTTAAGCTTTATATGAGATCCACGAGTCAATATTCAGCTCTCATTCAGCCAGTGGTACAGTTGACCTGAAGTCAGCTATGTTGGCCAGATAGGAGGGAAAAAAACCAACACAAAAAAAACCCCAACATGTTTTTCATTTATGATAAAAACCACAGAAACCGCAACAGAGACAGTTATCAATCTAGCCATGGACCTGTGGAAGAAATCCATAAAATCCAGAAGATAATAGCTGGAAAAGGAGTCGGCTCAGACTGGCTGTCCTCCAGCATTGAGTTCTTCCTCCCTGCAGAGCTCTGAATTTCATCTACTAATCATCTACTAGAGAGCCTGGATGAATTCATGACCTCAAATAGTCCCATTACTCTTAATGTTTGAAGAAAAAAATAATCATAAAGATTTTTTTTAAAAGGTTGGAGGGCTCAGGCATCAAGCCTTTTAAAATACCTAAAAATAAAACACAAGTACACTTAAACACAAACAGGCCAGTTCAAGGATTCAACTTTGTCAGACTACTTATGTGGAGGGTGCCACCAAAACAAGCAGAGTTGGAAATGAAAATAGAATAAAATAGAAACCTCTAAAAATTAATGAAATTAGTTGGTGCTAATATGACCTGTGTTAAAAGGCTTCATCTTGAACATAAATCTTGGATTTATGTTCATATGAAGTCTTTACTTGGACAAAGGACCAAGTATGTATATATATATGTATATATATATATATATATATATATATATATATATATATATACATATATATATTTATTTTTTTAATTCATTTTCTGTACCGCTTAGTCCAATTCAAGGTGGGCTTGAGCCTATATCCCAGCAATTAGTAGGCGAGAGGCAGGGTAAACCCTGGATATTGTACATTTGAGGGAAGGATGGAGCGGGAGATCTTTAGGTGGATCGGTGCGGCGTCTGCAGTAATGCAGGGCCTGCATTGGTCCGTTGTGGTGAAGAAGGAGCTGAGCCAAAAGGCAAGGCTCTCTATTTACCGGTCGATCTACGTTCCAACCCTCACCTCTGGTCACGAGCTCTGGGTAGTGACCGAAAGAACAAAATTGCGAATACAAGCGACTGAAATGAGTTTCCCCCGTAGGGTGGCCGGGCTCTCCCTTAGAGAGAGGGTGAGAAGCTAGTCATCCGGGAGGGGCTCAGAGTAGAGCCGCTGCCCCTTCACATTGGGAGGAGCCAGATGAGGTGGCTCGGGCATCTGGTCAGGATGCCTCCTGGACCAGGAGGTATTCCGGACAAGTCCCACCGGGAGGAGACCTTGGGGTAGGCCCAGGACACGCTGGAGGGATTATATCTCGCGGCTGGCCTGGGAGCACCTCGGGATCCCCCCGGATGAGCTGGCCGATGTGGCCGGGGAGAGGGAAGTCTGGGCGTCCCTGCTCAGGCTGCTGCCCCCGCGACCCGACCCCGGATAAGTTGAAGAGGACGGTACGGTACAACCGTATTTACATTTGTATTTTATGTACAATATATTACTGGTTGATATGTTAATATTGTAGTGTAAAATGTATCCACCAAGGGGCATAAGGCAAGTATGAGATTGTATACAACGGGGTTGTAAGTGTAAGTTTTTACCATTTGGTGATCCAATTGGTCTCAGAAACTGCATGCCTCAATTATGATGTTGATGTGAAATGTTGTTTATTTTTTAAAATTGCAGTACCAAAGGTAAAAGTTTCAGGAATGCAGTTTCAGGCAAGGAAGATTTATTTATATAGCACATTTCATACAAAAGGAAACCAAATCTGCTGGACATGATCAAAAGAAATGGATGAGAATACATAAAGTGAGCAGAGGTGGAAAGAAATTTACATTTAATCAAGTTACTGTAATTGATTAGTTTTTGTGAGTAATTTGTAAGTAGTTTTGGAATTAAGTAATTGTACCTTTACTCAAGTACATTTGGACCCAAGTAATTTTACTTCATTACATTGGAAACCTCCCCCATTACTGAGTAAAAATTTTAATGCAGGGGGGAAAAAAGCCTGAACGTCACAGATGTCAATCTCAGCTGCTGATCTATTTCGGTGACGTTCGGTGTAACGCCATGCGCTTTTTTTCTGTGTATCCCAAATGAAAGCAACTAAGTAACTTTTACTCAAATTACATTTTAAATCAAGTACTTTTTTACTTCTACTCAAGTAGATTTTTAGAAGGGTACTTTTACTTGGGTAGAATTTAAGTTAAGTAAAGATACTTTTACTCAATTACAATTTCTCAGTACTTTTTCCACTTCTGAAAGTGAGTTACATAGAATACAGACATTGACAGAGAATACATCACCATCACCACATCAGCAGCATTACCATCTGTGTACATATTAAAGTAAATATATTTAAAAAGGAATAATTCCCTAAAAACAAAATAATATCAAAACAATTTAAAATTACTTTTTGGAGCAGACTTCTAGTTTCCTGGTTGTTTGTTCCAGATATTAGAAACAGAAAAACTAAATGCTGATTTATCTTCATTAGTTTCAATTCTGGGGATTGAAAGCAAACTGGATCCAAATTATACTAGAAATCGTGGTGGCTCATGTGTTGTAAGCTGATCCAATAGGGCAGTGATTCCCAAACTGGGGGGCGGGACCCCTAAGGGGGACCCAGAGTTATGACAGGGGGGCCCAGCAAGGCTTAATACAACTTCTAGCAAAACATGGACAAATTTTTGAAAGTACCAATGGACAAACAATGAATCAACAACAGAGATTTCAACTACGAAAAATAAAGACAAGAAAATATGAAGAGACATATCTTGCCCTTTGCTTGACCAGGTAATGGTTAAGTAATGATCCCGCACTGCATGTTGAATATCTTTAAATATCAGCAACTAACTGTTTCAAGCCGCTTGTAGACTTATCATTCTGAACACAAAGAAAAGCTTGTTGATTACTTTAGAAATAAACATCCAATTAACTAACTGTTACATGGCACATTTCTTTGTACGTTGCACGTGGTAGATCGTGGGAGGCTTGACATTATTGTTGTTGACAAAAACGAGACCCTGCAGAAAAAGTTTTGGAACCACTACAATAGGGTTGATATTTTAGCCCAGTGCCATTTAGTGCCATGTACACAAGCAGCCATATATATGTCTGTTCAAATTTAAGTCTAAGTCCAGAATGACAGGAAGATTCCTGGCTGATCTGTTGATTTTAACATTGCTGACTGAAGCTGGGCACTTATCTTTGGATGCTTATCTTTGTTTCCAAATAGTTATTTATGATTTATTTTTTAAAAAGCTGAATAAAAGTCTGATACCACCAAGTATTGATTTGAACAGGGCATGTGCTGCAGCTTTGTATGGGACCAGAGTCCCCTGATGAGACAGTAAAACTGAGTGTCATCAGCATTAGGGGTGTGTATTGGCCAGAGGTCGCGTTAACCGGATATTTTCCGTCATTGACCGGTTTTTTAAAACAATGACGGAAAAATCTGAAGGCCGTC
>JAOXYM010000023.1:18795583-18807096 GCA_028567055.1 Leptatherina wallacei
GCACAAAAAGTAGGGAAATTTGTGTTTGGTAATTTATTTCTTTGCTTTAATAATTCTTCTCATTAATAAATTGTATACCATTGGAAAGCCTGTTTATCTCCCCGTTAAATAGTGCAACATTTGTATTCAACATGGATTTGTGGAATGAGCAGCTGAGAAAGGTAATAAACTTACCAAATCTTCTCTGCCAATGCCAAACAGTGTATTCTGCTATCGGCTCTTGTCTGGTGTTGATTGTAGGATTGGATGATTGACATTTCAAGAAACAATACATAATGGCAACTTAACATTTAATTTAAAAAAACAGGGACCTCAGTAGCATGTGGAGGAACCACGACCACAACAGCCTCCTCCTCCTGGAGTCTTCTCCACACTTCGACCCTACAATCCTAATTGACCACTGTAACAGGGTCCATGCTCATATTTACATGAGAGTTTTAATTCCCCTTTTATTTGGAATAAAAGTTAAATCCACTTTAAAGAAATGAAAAATGACCATGTAAATGCCTAATTCTGAATGAAAATGACAATTCTGAATTAGACTGAATTCCTAAGTAAGTTTATTCCCCTTTCAAATCTGAATTAATTCCTCTATCATGTATACCTTTATTTGACTTTAAGTTAATTCCGGGTGTTCTGCGCATGCTCATTCCCTCGGCATGACACACATATTCCGTGCTGGCCACCCGAAGCAATAGTTTGACTCGAGCCAAGTCTGTTTATGTGAATGTGAAGTAGTATTCTTCGTGTCCAGCTGCTGCTTCAAAACTAGAATCAAAATCAGGCGAAAATGGTTCGGATTGTGTGGTTTTCCGTGTTGTAGTCGAAAAAATGACTGGAAGCAGTGTTTGTTTTCTTCCGGTAGACACAAGTACGTCACTTTTGCCCCCTGTCCAATCAGAACCCTTCCCAACCCCCAGATCTGAAGCGGAATTGAGCAAACATGTTTTCCATGTAAATCTTAATTCAGAATTATTATTTTCATGTAAACCTGAAGGAGAATCTGTCGAAAACACATTTTCTTAATTTTTGTGCTGAGTTTAACTTTAAAAGTTAGTTTGTGTTAAGAACCGACATTTTTTTTTCTTACCCATCGTCATCACAAGTCTTTGTACCCTCCAGTCATTTCCACATACTGAATATTTCTCCTTTTCACACACCACCAGAATTTCTTTACGACTACTGACTTTGATTTCCAACATCTTCACTCGTCTAGCCTCTTCATCACTTTTCTTACCCTTTTTCTCCATAACTGCTGACTCATAACTTCTCCTCATTTCCTCCTCGCAACCATCCATCATCCATTATTCAGCTAAATTGCTGAATCATGTCCACATAATTTGTCTTTCACTTCTCTCTCTTTTGCCTTTTTCAAGGTTCCTCATGCAGAGCTGCTGACATGTCTACTGTTTTCCCTCTTCTTCTCTTCCTCTCTCCGTCATGTATCACAGGATCTTCACCTGCTGTAATGTGGAACGGCCTACATTATGTTCAAGATTTGAGTTTTTGGCGAACTTACACGCATACAGGCACCAGTCTCCTCCGACAGCTTAACCCACAAACCTCAGACTGAATCCCAGAATTTAATCTAGCACACGGTCCAGGAATTTAATC
Organism: Leptatherina wallacei; assembly: GCA_028567055.1. Classification (NCBI taxonomy): domain Eukaryota; kingdom Metazoa; phylum Chordata; class Actinopteri; order Atheriniformes; family Atherinidae; genus Leptatherina; species Leptatherina wallacei. The sequence continues at coordinate 18,797,198 of JAOXYM010000023.1, forward strand.
CAGAACCGAGCTCAATCGACCAGAAAATGTGACATGTGTGAAAGACCCAAAAAGCCTTGAAACCAGAGCCCTGACACCTGCTTTGGCATCAGACTCTTTCAGCAGTAGTGGAGGGGTTTTGGTCATTCTTCCAGCACATGGTTTTGTGGAATACTCCAGATGATGACCCGTAAACCAGAGCTCTAACTATCGCAGCAGAGTCCAGAACCAAATGGGGGGGGGAAGCCACAACCAAGTCGCTGCTGGGCAGGAATTCATTTGAATGTTCTCTTCAATCACCTGCTTTTTTGTTGTGTGTTTTTTTTTTTTTTAATTGAAGAACCAAAAGGCCTAGACATCTGGTACCAGAGCAGACTCTGTTTCACTCTTTATTTCCCTCTTTTATTTATGGTACAGAAACAGAACCGCACAAATGGGCCGGGGGGAACTGCTCCATGGCATATGCTTCTCACCGCAGGAGAGGAAAAATAAACTCACACCAAACCCTAAAAACCTAAACTAATATAGGAGCACTCTGAATATGAAATTGCCCATTCAGTATATCCATGCTGAATGTCTGAATTTTCTCAAATGTGCCCTAATGTACAGTAAAACAGTTATTTTTGACAGAATAGCTTGTACAGACTGTGGGTAGGGAGAGAAACACTGACACATGGAGAAATGGGTAGTGTGTGCGTGTGTGTGTGTGAGAGAGATGGAGAGAAAATGGAAAGACCAGCCAGTAACTCGTTGTCATTATAACTAACAGATATCACACCTACCATGTCGGTGCAGAAGTGATTAAATCATTTATTAATTCTACGTGAGAAGAAGAATGGACAATGCCAAAAGAAAGAGGTGAAAATGAGAGAAAGAGGGCTGGAAATGAAAAAGTGACAGAGAGAGAGAGTGACAGAAATGACTGTGTAATTTATTGTATAATATGGAAACGATTACCTCTTGGCAAAGAAGGTTTGGCACAGCGGAGTAGATATGCTGTGTCCAGGGTTGTTACTGCCTGTCTGCGTTTCCCTCAACTCCTACTTTTGCTGCGTTACTGGACACATGTGCATGCATATTGGCATTAGGAGAACCACAGGTAATAAGAAATGAGAGACTAATTGGACAAAAGAGAATTAAAAGAAAGTAAGTCAGGGGGGACAGACTGGGGTTAAACCTCAGTCCCTGCATGGCACCTTTATGATTTGGTGACACTTGGGTAGAGAAAACAAAAAACATGTGCACAGTAGTTGGATACTACACAGTTAAAAATGAACAACAGTACGGCCAACAGCATCACATAAATGTAGTCTTTGAATTTTTAACAAATTACTAAAAGAAGCCAACTCAAATTTACAGATCCTATTAAAAAGCAGAAATGGCTAATGTGTTAGCATATGTAGCTCATTGACACATCCAGAAGATACACAATATTATTTCTCATTTAGGCTCTGACCACTTGATCAATCCAAGTCTAAAAATTACCTACTTTCCAGGCTCCACAAATTCCTGCAGGGAATCTGTCACAGTTGTAAAATAGACCACTGTGTTCACTAGCTAGCTGCTAACGCTGAGTTTGTCTGCAGTTCTGGGTTGGACAGGTAGCATTTGATGGCTTTAGTTGAACTTTCTCACCAAAAACAGCTGTCGGTACATTTTTGGGGATGTAAAACCATACTTGAGTGAATTATTTGATATAGGATGCTTATTTGCAACAAGTTCAAAAGATCTTTTTGGTTTATTTTAGCTTGGGCTTTATTTTGATAGTCTTACATGAAATTTCCATTGTTCTGACTGTAATACTTTACTAAAACTATACTCATTGGGCTTCTATAAAACAAGGAACAATGTGATATTGACACAATAATATCAATGAGGCTAAACCAGCTCAGAAAATGGCTCATATTTTAGAGTAAAGCCAAAAGTGAACAGTCATTGTAATACAAGTAGATTGCATATATACATGTAAGTAAAGATGCCTTTCTTCTATTTTTAACATAGTGACTACACTGAATATGTAATAAGATTATTGTTTACAGAGTCTTTATGGTAAGATAAAGCAGGGCCACAATCCTGCAGGTTTAGATGTGTCCCTACTTCAACACACCTGATTTAAATGAAATGTCTTTCCTTAACAGCTTGTTGTCAAGCTCTTCCCAAGCAAGTTGATCCAATATTCTGATTTAGGTGTACTACAGCAGGAAACATTAAAAACCTCCAGGACAGCGGCCCTTGACGACTGACTTTGGCTGTCCCTGCCATAAAGTTTGCTTTGCAAACAGAAAAATAGACCAGTTTTTGGTGTATATCATTTACAAAACCAAGTTTTCATAAAATGTCTATTTAAATCAGGTATATTCAGGGAAAATTTTATTTTACCAGTACCATTCATTAGCAGTTGCTTTAGTTAATTCCAATATGTTCTAGCCAGGTTACTGATCCATTAGAAACACACAGTAAAAATCTCTAACATCACTGTTTGGGACTCATAATCTGATTCTTTTATCCAAAGAAACCTATGATTGTCAAAAACAAGTTGGGGGCAATTTGGGTTTTGGTTTCTTGCACAAGCACCTTTCCGATTGAAGGATAACCACTATACATCCTGAGCCACTGATGTCCGTCAAAAAGATGACATTTTGACAATAAAATATATAAATCTTTGTTGTTTTTCCCATGACTTACACAACTGATTTGGTTGGTGTACTACAGGTAAGAAATAAACATTCTTTGGTACATCTGTCCTGCAATCAGATTACCTGAGTTTTACTGTTCATATCATCAAAGTGTATGAGGATGTTTATGGTGGACCATTTCTGTTCAAACCATTATGAATGCATAAAACTGTGGATTTAAACTGTGTTTGTGTCTTAAACCTAAAATCTTGATCATAAACAATGAACAGGCACACAAAGAGTGATCTGCAGTTTGCTCATACACCTTACAATAAGCTTAGTTATTCATCGCCACAATCAGTACTGCAACTGCAATTTTCCCAGAGTCTCAGCTTTAGACGTTGAAAAATACTTTATAAAGCACTTGATGGGTCAGGTTGTTTTCCTTAGATAGAAAGAGGTTTTTGGATAAGTCACATATTTTTTCCCTGAATTTATTGCTACATGATTCAGGAGTTCTTGGCCACTGTGCAGACATGGTTACTTGAAATTAATCATTTCACTATAGGCCTCAACTCCACCCTACGCTAGCTGCCAGTACACACTCACAAGTGCACCAGTGCACATCTGCACCATTGCCGCCACCATTTCCTCTCAGGAAATGAATTGGGACTCTTGATTGGCTTGAGTGTCAGTCTGGCCCATGATAAGAGAAAATCTGATTGGCACGGAGGTGACAGGCCTTAGCCAGAGCGCTCTGCAGGGGGCGGCACTGAGAATATAGATCCCACACACACTTCCTGGCATTCCAGATTCAGATAAAGCCACCAGCTCCAGTGGCTTAAAAGAGCACAGCAGCAGTTTTATTTCATTTATTTCATGAGAGGGACTTGGCCGGTCGATGGGGACAAACATACGGGGGGAGAGTATTGCGTGACTCGTATGCAGAATGCTGACTCATTTTTCTCCGAGGGGAACGCAAACATCTAAAGTAGAAGCTCTGGAATGGGAAGGAGGTATAAAATATCGATGTGGTTAATGTCTTATTTATAACTTTGCTGACAATTCATCTTTTTAAAAGCATACATCAAGGTTTTTGGGGAGAGTAACGCTTAGATCACATATTCATCCAAACCTAGTTACCATGACAGCAAACAATGACGATGTGTTGATCTGTTAAGTTCATCTAGAGAAAAAGACGTAGATGTTTTTTTCTTGTTTCTATTGGTCTGTAACAAGAAAAAAGAATACAGATCTTTAATCTTATCAAATGTAGCTGTTAAATTCCTGCTCCCTTTTGACCCCTGTAGCCTTGTGGGTCTGGCTTTTATTACTTATAAAAAGGTACAATTGACATAATTCTTCAAAGGTTTCCAAGTTCTTCAAATCTCAAGTCAGTCTGATAGAGACAAATATGTCTTGCATTTCAAAAGTCTTGCATCATTAGAGCCTAAAGCAGTGAACTTTTTCCTTTTAGTTGCAGAACTACTGCTGGCTGTAAGGGAGGATATTTTTAAGGTGGACATTTGCTAGGATTTGACATCTTCAGCATAAAAACGAAACTAATTAGAAGGTCAGGGTGAATCAGCTTTTATTTCTACTATATCTATAGTAGTATAGTATATATATACCTACTTAGATAAAAACCTTGATTTAGTTTCTTTGTTTGAAAAGAGGTGTGAGTGGCTGATTGTTCCTTTATGGTGGCCCTGCAGAGTACTGGCGACCGGTAAATGTTAAATAGTTTTTCTGTAAAGGTGCCCTTGGGTTCATTCTTTCTGAACCCCTTCAGATAAGTCAAGTTAGCTGTTGTATATTTTACAGGATGCTAGCATTTCATGATCAAAATCTCCCTGAATCCCTGTGTGTTGTCGTGGGAGGAGGAGGAACAAGCAGCTGACCGCGGTTCGTTCAACTTGCCATTCTCCATTGACATGGAGGACCATCCGTACTCTTTGCCCCGCGAGAGGGAAGAAAAATAACCAAGAAAAGAAAAAGGATAAATAACCGGGAGGAATTACAAGTTTACATCGACGTAGCATTTACCAGATCATTCATGAAGGAGAGGGACATGAAAACTGACGTGAAGCTGCAGCTCTCTGCTGGACAGGTAAGTTAATTCAGTGTAACAGTGAAGTTTATTTTGGCATTATGTTAGAAACAGGGCAGGATAGTCCAGCAGCTACTTTATCCTCCTATTTGGTCGGATCTGTCACTTGCCATAGAAAACGGCAGACGCTAATCTGTTAGCCTACAGTGGAAAAGCTCCGTTGCTACGTTACAGCACGGGATTTTCTTCTTGCAGGGCCAGCAGGTTCACTAACCTTGCTTTCACTGCCTCTACCTCTCCCTCCTCATCTTCGTCTTCCTCTCCCTCTCACTTCATCCGATCATCTCTGAGTCTACAGGTCACAAAAAACGATTTCACACGATGGCGTTAGCTATTAGTAGCAACGCATTAACGGTTAGCTGTACCGCCAATTACCTGGGAGAGAATTCACCTACTCCAGGATGCTTGGAATTACAAGATAACTTGAATGCACCACTCTTGCAGGCTCCTGCTGACAGTCATTTATTTAATAACCGCTAGAGAGCACTTCACTGGAAATGTAAATATAGTCTGTGATACGGTGCATGTACAAACAACCTATCGGGGTGTAATTCTGAGGAGGACAGTCTGCTCTTCACCATAAAAATGCCCATGCCTATATTTGTCTTACATAAACTGAAATTGTCATAAAAGTAATAGTCATCAACTATTGTTATCCTCTGTCAAATAGGTGGGGGGGAAAAAGAGGAAGAAAGAAATTTCATATTTCTCCACTGTTTTGTTACAATATACTCAGGCAATTTTTTGACACTATAAATACATTCTCTGAGGTCCCTAGACACCAAGGACATGCATATGAACATTTTTTATTGTGGATCAATTCTTTATTTATTTTTGGTATGTCATTTTCTTTCTGAAAATACTGCCAGGGCTTTGGGGAATAAAAACACTTAAGAGGACAGAGGGTTGCATTACACCATAAACTGTCATACAAGTGAGTTCAAGTCCCAACCAAACCAACACTGTCCCACAAGAATTAACGTTTCTACTTCACAATCAGTGGCGTTTTGGTGGGGATAGACGTAAAAAAAAACATGTTGCCAAGTTTGCATCATGTCACCTGAACGCTGCCCTCTACAAAACAACAGGCCAGGTAAAACATCACCAGCACAATTACTGCACCTTTGAGGCATAAGCACATGTTGGACATGTGGCCAAACATACCTATAACATGTTTTTCTGCTAGACTGAGCCGTAGATCAGCTATGTATGCTGACCAAAGCTCCCCATTTGGTTTCCATCTCTGCCATGGGGCTCTTTTGCTCTTTGAAAAACTCTGCACAGCAGTTCTGAGAAATGTTTCTCTTACTAAAACTACAGACTGCTGACTCTCCCGGGTCAGAGGTGTAGCGTTACACTCTGGCTGTCAGACAAACTGCTCAGGCTCACACAATAATGACATGACGCATTGTGTGGATGGATGGAGGGACAGACGGAGGAGGGGAGCTGTCGGTATGTAAAAACATGCAGGATGAGAAGAGAGAGAAGACAGGTGGAGATGGGAATAGATGAAGAAATGGAAAGATACGGGACAGTAAGGTCCGAACTGTGTCAATTAAACATCAGCTCTTAGTTGCTTCAAGAGAGCGGAAGTCATGTTTTCTACCACAAACTGCTTCTTTCATTTGTTTTACCACATATGTAGGCAATTTTTTTGCAATCTTTCAGGCCTCCTGAAGTGACAGCCAGACCCTGTGGCATCAGAAACCTTTATGTTGAGCTCAGCTTTTGGTTTTGCCCTCCATCACCATCCTCTCTTTTGCTTATTATTGCTCTCAGAACGCTGATTGTCAATCAAGAGCCAATAACCGTAAGAGGTGAGCTGGAACTCTGCTTGTGGAAATTCAAAGATTGACGTTGGCTTCAACCAGCATGAGGAACAACTACGGCGAAGTGCCGCAACCAAGGAGTGTGAAACTGGATCGAGATGGAGGAAAGGCAGGCTGGAAAGCTAAAGGGCCCACGCTGATCATTTAAGGAAAAGAAAAAGTCAATGTTCCGAAAATAAACCACAGAAATTATTGCAACCCCTGGGAAACTTGTTAAAAGCTCATAAAACTAAAGTCTGCTATAATACATGGAGCTATAATGGGGATCCATTTCACAGATCCCCCCCCGCTCATTTTTTTTCTTTTCAACTGGACGGGACAAGTTAACATGGCAGCGTCAAGTGTTTTAGTCCAGGAAGAAAATCTCTTGTAAGATTGTAGGCTTGAGTTTTTGAGAACAACATTATTCTACTTGATATGAAGGTCCTCAAAATCATGTGGAAGTGGACAAAACACCGACTACACTACAAGAGGATTGCTTAATCATGAAACAAGCAAAGCAGATACAGCCACTGGATGGTGACCCATTATTCTAACAGGTGCAGACATGTGCTGATATGATTCCAGATTCATCATTATCTGCACCCTTATCATTGCAAGAATAAGCATCACACACAAGCAAGATATATTTTTGTAATAGTGCTACGATCTCGCTTAAATATTCATTGAATGTCTTTTTTCATTACTTTCTTAAGACATTGATTTGCAGAAAGAGCGTTTTCCCCCTTCCACATAAAAACGATGACGTGTTTCATAATGTGGAAGAACCTTTAGTTTCTTTTTAATTAAGCTCAACTTGGGAAACGAGTTATCAAACCTTTCTGAGATAACAGAAAAACTAAAACCCAAATAACTGAAATATTACATGCTAAATCACTTTTTAAACTCGGTGTATACTGAGCCACGTTTTGAACCAGGGACCTTCCTACTGGGAGGTGACAGTGCTATAACACTGTGTAGCATTATTATTGATTTACTGACTGAAATAAACTCATTCATTCATCCATGAGAGATATTTCCCAATTGGAAGTTGCTTTTATAGACATCTAATCAAGTAAGTTCATTCATATACCATCCTGTTAGGTCTGTTTTGATCTCCTCCAACTACTGGAAGATGTTTTTGCTGTTTCTGTTGGCAAACGCTCTACTATGACTACCACTGAAGAATATAGAACATCACATAATACCTGTAAAATTTTAGCTAAAGTATTTCCGTGCAACATTCTGTCACCCTTCATGTATGCAACACTTGGATTTCAGAGTAAACCCTTGCATGTAGGCGCACACACTGGCCCATGTCGGGACAAATTGGAGCTGAGCGCAGTCTGAGTCAGTGAAGGCAGGCGCAAGCTGGCTACCAGGTCTGTGCTGCGTTCAACCTAAATGCTTCTGATAGGCCTCGCTTGAAAAACGACATGGTGTTGAAACAGTGGAAATCAAGAACTGCTGGCACAATGTGTTGTTTTAAGTGATGGGAGGGGGGATGGAGCGAAGGGAGCACCTCTAAGAGCAGGAGAACCCCGTTTTGGAATTGATAGATGGATGTAATGTCTCACAATTCATCTTACCCTTGTATAACACTCTGAGAGACAAATTGGGATGGGAGGGAGGGGGCGAGCGCTCTTTAAAGCTAGCATGAAATCCGCTCCAGTCCTGTCTTCCTCCATTGTTCTCTTTCCCTTTGCTTTAATCGTTCTATAATACCACTTATTTGCTCTGAAGATATACGGTTTTGTTGGTGAGAATTTTTTTTTCTGGCCAGTTTGATGAATTCCAAGACAATCTTTGAACACTTTGAACATTTTTTTGGGGATAAAAGAAATACTGCATATCACTTTTCCAACGTATTTTTAATGCAAAGATACCACAGAGTGCTTTACCCTCTTTTTTTGTCTTTAGGTTTCAAACACTTGTCTATGTGCAGGAATAAAAAAAGAGTTCAGGATCCTGTAATTTCTTCACTGATCTCACCTTTCTTTCTCCATCCTGAACCAGTCCACCAGCATCTCCATTCCCCGCTGCCTCCAAGGTGATGAGAGGTGTGATTGATCAGCTTTTCCAGCAGGAAATGAGAGGGCATCTCTCAGAGGTCTGTTTAAACAGCAAGTTATATGGTTACAGAGTTGTTCCAGGACAGCCTCTCACGTGACGGGCCGACCTGCCTTGCAGCCCATGTGAGTCATAGTTACCTACAAGGGTCCCCATCTTGCATACAAGTGTGTGCAAAGAAACATTGGTGTATTCTGTTTACATATGTTTGCTGTATTGTTATCTATACATGATTGAAATTAAATTAAATGAAAAATGCTTTATTTATCCTAGATGGAAATTGCATTTTTTTAAATGAAATGATGAAATGATTGAGTTGCAAAGTTAACAAAGAAGAGTGTCAAAAAATGGAGTATTAACAAACTGCTATTGCATTCAGCCTTAAAATTCCCCTCAAGTCTTCATTTAAGGGTTTAAGAACTTATTCTAGGAAATGTTATTCTAGCAGAGCATGACCTCAACAACAATAGCTTATCTGGATTCTCAATTTTATGCTTCATACTTGCTTGAACAACCAGCCGCCCCTGGTACACACTGTATTCTATTGCTGTGTCTTTTGACATCTGAAGTACTCAACAAGTAGTCATTAGTAGCATATGGCAAAACTTGCAGAGTACCCTGTTCCTCACTAAGTAGCCCCTGGGATAGGTTCCAGTCCCCCATGACCCTGCATTGGAATAAGCAGATATAGAAAAATGGATGGATGGATGAAAACATTCAGGAAATAACCTAAGAACTTACACCAGCACTGCAACAAACTGATAAAAAAAATTTTTACTGGCAATTTTACTCTCCATTTTCTTTCAGGTCCATCAACAGTATTCAGAAAGGCCAGTTTGTTTATATCTGGTTGCCAGTGGGCGACGCGGTTCGTAAAACGAAACTCAGCTCTTAATGTGACAGTGAGGGTCCTGTCACTATGCCTCAGATTGATCATGTGCTCTGGCTACTTGCTCACAGGGATATCACTTTGGCTGACTGGTCAACATGCATGACTCTCACAAAGGGGGTTGTGGGTTCAATCCCTGCCCGGGCCTTCCTACGTCCTGCCACATTAAGTAATAAAGTTGTGAAGTGCAGTTTCTCAGCCTTGGGACGCTGATGGACGGCGACGGCTCCAGAAATTTGCATGATAAATGTCACTGTGCCGTAAAATGAATCTCTAATGAGGTTTTACGGTCAAAAAGTTACATAGTGCATCTTTAGGAAAAAATTATGTACCAAAATGAACACATTTGTCATTCAATTCAATTTTATTTATAAAGCGCTTTTCCTACCGAAGCAACACAAAGTGCTTTACATGGTAAAAACAATAAA
>JAOXYM010000023.1:18831042-18844825 GCA_028567055.1 Leptatherina wallacei
CAGACATTTTGCTCCATATTGACATGATAGCATCACACAGTTGCTGCACATCCATGATGAGAATCTCCTGTTCCACCTCATGAAATATTGGATTGAGATGTGGTGACTGTGGAGTGAACTCATTGTCATGTTCAAGAAACCAGGTGGAGATGATTTGAGCTTTGTGACATGATACATTATCCTGCTGGAAGTAGCCATCAGAAAATGCTACACTGTGCACATTTCAAATTGTTTTACGACAAATTCTGACCCTACCATCTGATTATTGCAGCTGAAATGGAGACTCGTCAGACCAGGCGACATTTTGCCAAACTTCTATTGTTTACAGTTTCGGTGAGCCTGTATTGTAGCCTGAGTTTCCTGTTCTGCTGTTGTCGCCCATCTGATTCCAGGTTCAACATGTTGTCTTTTCAGAGATGGCTTTCTGCATACCTTGGTTGTAACCAGTGGATATTTGAGCTACTATTGGCTTCCTTTTATCTCCAACAAGTCTGCCTATTCTCCTCTGACATCAGCAAGGTATTGTGGTCCAAACAACTGCTGCTCACTGGATATTTTCTTCTCTGTAAACCCTAGACATGGTTGTGTTAAAATCCCAGTAAATTGGCTGTTCCTGAAATACTCAGACCAGCCTGTCTGGTACTAACAACCATGCCACTTCACATAAATACCTTTTCTTCCTCATTCTGATGCTTGTATTTAAATTCGTCTGATAATCTTGACCATGTCAACGCATTGAGTTGCTGCCATATGACTGGCAATTAGATATATGTGCTTTGAAGAAATTGGTGTACCCAATGAAGTGGGGTCAGTTTTTATGGTCTGTTTTAAAGCAATGACAGGTAAAAATGCCTTCCTTGTGGATGCAGGTGCCCACACTTCATATTTATAAGATTCAGTCACACAGCATTATCTGTTCTGTAATTACTTAATAAGTTTAATACTCAATTTCTTAAACATGCACCCTCAAACTTTTCAAAAAATTGTATCTATTGTGAATACATTTATGAACAGTACACCTCATCACCAGGGGTAATACAGTATGAAGTTATCATGGGTGGATCCAGGGTCATAGCCAAACATTCTTACAACTATGGTGATGCTATTTATATCATGAGTTAAATTGAGTGCATTTCCCTGTTACTGGCCAGGGAGATGACAGTTCCTGCACATTAGACTGTGACGACTCTGAAAGACATGACCTGAATGACATGACTGTAGAATAAACAGAAATACTGAGAACACTTTTGCTCTAGAAGCTCAGAAAAAAAAATCAATATACAAGACAGCCAGCTGCATTCTTCCTTTGTGATTCTGTTAATTTTTCTAAAATCCATACACAAAGCACCCCCAACCCAACATAAGAATTGGTTTGTGAGATATGACCCACTTGGATTTTGTTAATATGAGACTTTTATTTCGAAGAGCTGGACCCAAATTCGAGCCAGTGTCAGAGCGGATCAGCTGGAGGAACACACTGCTGTGATTGGCGGTTAGATGTTAGTGGAAGGGTGAATCAGTTCTGTCTGATTCAAAACAACCTCCGGCCTTCCAGCTTTTCCTCTTCCACCTTCCTCTCCCTCCTTCCATGTATACACATTCCAGCTCTCCATCTTCTCCCTCCTGCTTATAGCGTCCCTACTTTGCAAACCTCTATTTGGAGTATTTACTTTGTCAATAGCAACACCAGCTTTTCCATTCCTCCACGCTGTGACTCAGTGCCTTCAAGCCTGCGGTGCTCTACAAGCAAACACCGTTGCATTTGGTGGCTTTGTGTAACGGCACGAGCGACGTCCCACGAGCCATTAACGCAGAGCCAAACTGCTCCCCTTCTATTTGTGTTCGGACTGAATATCTTAAATAAGCATGTCCCGTGTAAATAAACTCGCAGAGGAACGAAGGAGTCTGCGATGTTAGGGCTTTAGTGTTTTGAAACCACAGGCCTAATTGGTGAGGGCCAGCAAGAATTACTGAGCAACACTGCAACATCACAGCATCCCCGAGACAGTTGGGGTCTCTGTTGTAAACTAACATGAAGAAACACTGAAAAAAAAAGGAAAAAGCAGCAGGATTTGAATCTGTAAAAAAAATATAAAGGTGTGTGTGTGTGTGTGTGTGTGTGTGTGTGGCTAAGGAGTCGGCAGAGTGGAATTAGCCCTACCTGACATCTGTGAGCTATTAAAAGCGACTTCAGGTAGCACATGTTGTCCACATTAGCCTGAACTGAGATTTACATTTCCACATCTCCACAAAGCATAATAAACAATCAAAGGGGGCGTGGTCATGCGGGTTACCGTCGGCGACCACTGCAGGGGCGCACACTGCGTTTGGCTACGGCGAGAGGACAAAGAGAGTGTGTTTGCGTGAGTGTGTGTGTGTGTGTGTGTGGATTGCTTATAACTCAAAATCACTCAAAGATGATTAATACAGCTGTCAGCAGAGGAAAGAAAAGTACACTTTAACTACTGTGCTTAAATTTCAGGGGGGCTGAGATGTGTGTTTTTTATTTTCTTTAACTTTTCTATTGTTTTTGACTCATAATAGTAGTTTACAAGTAAATATATCTTCAAAACACAACTTTGAAGCAGTTTAAACATGTTTAAATATGAAATACTCTCAAAAAAGTGTTTGGATTTCTTTCAATGAACCGTCTGAAGGTGGTTTTCTTTTGCAAAATTATACATATAAAGATTATTTCCCTTTTTATCAGCTTAAAATCAGATTTGAAGTCAAGTTTCAAAAGTGTCTGTCATTCCGTAAAGTGCAACATGACTGAGTGTTCTCTGTTTTATGAAGACCATTTGTAGATGAAAAAAAAGTAGAAGCTGAACAGTCAGCAAATGGAACAGAATCCACAATTCACTGGATTATTGCTCTGCTGGAAATGAGATGAGCGATACAAATCAGAAGCTGATGTTTGACAGCAACTGTTGCTCTGCAGCAGCCTGCAATCCCTCCTCTTCCTCATGCTGATCCCTGCTAGACGTTCACTGGGTTTCTTGACTGCTGTCTCCCCCTGTTGACCAGATGATGCAACTGTGTATGGATTCACTCAAGTGAAAACACTTTAACATAATATTTCACATGTAGAAAGATAGATTTTATAGTTGAGATGCCATATGTGCGTATTCCATAGATCAACTAGTAATCTTTTTTCACTCTCTGTATCTGTTAATTGTACAATGTGTCCATTTGAGGCTATTAGAAGATGCAAATGATAAATATAAACTCCACATACTGCCTATAAAAACAGATATTAGAAAATGTAGCAGAATCAAACCGTATAGACTGGTTGTGTGTGTCAATTAAGGAAATGTGTGTGTGTGTTCTGAGCTGCTCGAGAAGCTGAAAAAAAAAGAGGGGGATCAAATTCCTTAACTTTTGCGTCACAGGCTTCCAGCCAATCAGGTTCAGGCTCTGCATTAAAATATCTTATAAAGGTCGCTTGCAAAACGTTTGTAGTTCAAAGCACATCAGCGTTCTGAGGATTGTACTCGGGGACCAAAAAGGAGCTCTTCATCGTTTCATTCTGCAGAGTTGAAACCAAAACTCTTTCACAGCTGGCTTGTTTTTGTCATTGCATGTGCGGATCCGCTGCACAAAACACACCGACCCAAGGAGTCTGGCAGAGGCTCGTGCGTAACGGTATCAGAGGCTCGTGCGTAACGGTAGCCGCTCTCCAAATCGGGTTTACGCACGGCAACGGAGCAGCAGATAATCTTTTTGTGCACTTTTCTGAGCGATAAGACTGTATCCTAACGCATACTGGCTCAGTAAAGCCAGCTCAGAAGCACTTTTCTCTCACGAGAAAGCAGAATCGTCTCCTCCTCATTTCCACGCGTAATTTGGCTCCAATCCGTTTTTCGTATGAATCTCCTCGACCCCTACCTGAAGATGACGGAGGAACAAGACAAGTGTCTCTCTGATGCCCCGAGCCCGAGCATGTCCGAGGACTCAGCGGGCTCCCCGTGCCCGTCCGGCTCGGGTTCCGACACCGAGAACACTCGGCCGTCGGAGAACGGGCTGCTCAGCGCCAACGGACCCCTGGGCGACTTCAAGAAGGACGAGGATGATAAGTTTCCCGCCTGCATCCGCGAGGCTGTGTCCCAGGTGCTCAAGGGTTACGACTGGACCCTCGTGCCAATGCCGGTGCGCGTTAACGGATCTACTAAGAACAAGCCTCACGTTAAGAGACCGATGAACGCCTTCATGGTGTGGGCGCAGGCTGCTCGGAGAAAGCTGGCGGATCAGTACCCGCATCTTCACAACGCGGAGCTCAGTAAAACTCTCGGGAAACTCTGGAGGTACGTGGGATGCGATTGTTCAGCTTTTACGCACCAATGTAATGTGTGGTCTCTGCCTTTTTTCTGTTGGCTCCCCTGCACTTATTACAGCTGAATGAAATATTGTAAACCCTGACAAAACAGCAGTATGATAGTTATTCTATCAGTTAAAACTCTTTTTTTGCTTTATGAAAGCTGATTTTCAGTAGATAATAGCAGAAATGTAATAATAGTACGTTTTACGCACAGACTTCTCAATGAGGGGGAAAAGCGGCCGTTTGTGGAGGAGGCTGAAAGGCTCCGGGTGCAGCACAAAAAGGATCACCCAGACTACAAATACCAGCCCAGACGGAGGAAGTCGGTGAAGAATGGACAGAGCGAGCCGGAGGATGGCACCGAGCAGACACACATCTCCACCAACGCCATCTTCAAAGCTCTCCAGCAGGCGGACTCTCCAGCTTCCAGCATGGGAGAAGTTCACTCACCTGGTGAGCACTCAGGTGAGAAATAGAAAAAAAAAATTTTTGTCTGAAATTGGCAGAATGCCTCTTATTCTTTTGTTCTCTTAAGGCAATTTAGGCAAGGCAGGTTTATTTGTATAGCACATTTCATGTACATGACAATTCAAGGTGCTTTACATGCAAACATTAGACACATTACAGCGTGGTGCAGAAAGCATTAAGAAGAATTTAAAAACAAAATTAATTGACAAAAATAGACAAAATGAATAAAGAAAGAAACCCTAAAAAAATATCACTTGTTATCTAAAAGGAATTTATTAAATTTAAAGAAAAGAAAAGAAAAAAATAGTTCCTTATGTAACCAAGCTGTATTGGTTTGTAGAAAAATGGAAAAACTTCATGATGAATAAACTTTCTTGTTTTTAACCTCCAGGCTCACAGGGGCCCCCGACCCCTCCCACCACCCCAAAGACTGATGTCAACTCAGGCAAAATGGACCTGAAGCGGGAGGTGGGTCTTCGCTCTCTGCCTGATGGCCCAACTGGACGCCAGCTCAACATCGACTTTCGCGACGTGGACATTGGCGAGCTGAGCAGTGATGTCATCTCCCACATTGAGACCTTCGACGTGAATGAGTTCGACCAGTACCTCCCCCCTAATGGCCACCCTGGTCCCACCAGCGGCCCTGGTAGTGCCACTCCGGTCAGTTACACCGGCAGCTACAGCATCAGCAGCGGCCCCCCGCTCAGCCCGCAGCCGGGCGGAGGCCCGGTCTGGATGGCTAAAAGCCAGAGCCAGCAGGGACAACAACAGCAGCAGCAGCACACTCTGACCACCCTGGGGGGTGGAGGGGGCTCGGAAGCAGTTCAGTCCCAGCGTAGGACCCAGATCAAGACAGAGCAGCTGAGCCCGAGCCACTACAGCGAGCAGCAGGGCTCCCCACAGCACGGCGCCTACAGCCCCTTCAACCTGCAGCACTACAGCCCCCCCTCCTCCTACCCAGCCATCTCCAGGGCACAGCAGTACGACTACTCCGACCACCAGGGGGGAGGCACCAGCGCCTCCTACTACAGCCACGCGGGGGCGGGGCAGGGCTCAGGGCTGTACTCCACTTTCAGCTACATGAGCGGCCCCAGCCAGAGGCCCATGTACACGCCCATAGCTGACAACACAGGGGTGCCCTCCATCCCACAGAGCAGCCCACAGCACTGGGAGCAAGCTCCGGTTTACACCCAGCTCACCAGACCCTGAGCTGCCGTGCAGACCAGGACGTGTACAGTCACACACACACATCCGTCACACACACCCCGAAACACTTTAATCCAGGGCGAGTTCTACCCCTGAATCAGACACTTGAATTCAAAGAGGAGAGCTGGACTTGTGATTGGCTCACATCGTGCCTTGCTATTGTATCATGATAGAAACATATATTTTTAGAGAGATGAAAGGACTTCTTTTTTTTTTTTAAATCCTCTGTGAGGACTTCATTGTTGATATTTCTCTAGGTACTGTGTATGTTTATTTTTTTGTTTATTTTCTTAATATGCTGGCAATTTTTAACCCATTTGAGTGGGGGGAAGGGTTGGGAGAGGGGGTTGAGAGAATTATTTTTACTTGTAGATTAAAAACAAACGAAGATAGACAAAAAAAAAAAGGTTTATATTTAACCAGTTGCTTAAGTGCAGATTCTCGTTCCTTGTTGGACTTTAAACAAGAGTTCCTATTAACTTTTTTGTGGCTTGCTCTTTTCATGTGCCGTTCAGCAAATATGGTTTGTATTTAAACTGTTTTGCTGTCAAAGTTCTGTGTCATGATTATCAAAGTGGCAGTTAGGTTGCACAAAAAGAGAGACTCAGTCCTGACGAAGGAGCCTGCCCCCCCTTCCACCATCTGTGCCTTGGATTTTTGCTTACTTTTTTTTCTAAAACTCTTTATATGTGTCTGCCTGCGCGCTCGTGCACGTGCGTGCAAAGGCCCACAGCTGAGATTATGCTTACCGTCCGACAGCGTGTGTTTGACAGCTACAGGAAGTCACCTTTAACCCCATGGGTGTCCCCCCTGCCGTCTCCCACCATGCTGATGTCCAATATGCTTCCCCAGGTCAGATCCAGTTTAACGTTTATTTATTTATTAGTGTTTAACTTTATTTCAAAGTAATTATTTTGCATACTATTCTTATAACTAATGAGTTGTCCTCTTTGCAACGTAGACAGCATAGAAATTCCCCCTGTTTTTGGATTTACAACCCAGGAGGTACTTAGACAAAATGGTACATGCTGTAATCGTCTTTTTGTTGTTATTTATCTTATCTAAATGTCTATTTTAAGTATGTATTTGTCTTTTTTTGTTTGTTTTTTGGAGGACTTTCTAAGAAAAACATATCTTGACTTTCAACTATGGCTGAAAGAACTGGAAGTTACATGGAATTAGAGTTTTTCCAGAAGGACTGTCCATCCTTTCTGTTCTGCAGCCCGTTTCCTCTCGTTATCAAAAGGGTCTGATGTTACAGATACTCTATTTTTCTCTTGCGATCCCACCATGTAATTGTTCTGTCTTTAAAAAATCTTTTTGTATATGTATTTGCAATAAAAAAAAAAACACAATTATAAAAAGTGGAACATTTTGTCATTTGTCTCTCAGGATATTACAGTCCAGAGAAAATCAGAGAAAGGATTTCTTTTAGTGACAGGGTTAAACAGAGAGCTGAGAATCAGCGCTGGTGTTTGTTCTCCATGAAGCCTTTTTGTTTTTTTCCCCCTCATTTATTTTCTTCCTCTCCTCTCCTCAGCTGGTAACAGCGGGGGGTTGTGAGGAGTCAGCCCCACTGCTATCTATAACCTACTGAATCACACTGTAAAACCATACAGACCAGAGGTTTGCAAACTAGGAGTTGTGCCTCCCAAAAGGGCCTCCAAACAGTTTGAGTGGAAACTCAATAAATGAGAGTTAATATATCAGTCATTAAATTACTTATCAAAAGAAGTTGATACAGAAAAGATACATTAAGACACAAAGACAAGCAAAATAACCACAGATCGATTGCTACAAAAATAATGTAAAAGTTTCCACACTTGAAACACAATACAGACTCACTCTAAATCAGTAGAACATGTATACACACACACACAAAATCAAAAAGAGAAGTAAACAACCAAAAAATAACCGCATAACAACTTTCAAAAGGCTCAATACAACTATTAAGATGTAAAACAGCCTTAACATTGTAAATAACACTCAAAACATCCACATGGGAATAAACAACCACAAAGACGATCAGAGCAACCAAATAGTGCTGTGTTTATCTCATGTCAGATCAAATAAAACAATCGTGAGTGATAGGGCTAAATTATGAATCTTATTTCTAGCCTCGTTTGAGGAGTATCCCATCGACCCCAGCTTTTGAAAAGCCCTGATATAGACTAAACATCTCTCCATGTGAGGACAAGCGCAGCAAATGGTTCAAGTTTGCCGCTGTTTTCAGCACAGAAGAGAATGCAGCAGCATGGGATGAACCTTCATCCCAACATCCCAAAATCTTCCTTCATACGCAACAATGCTGGGTGATGCTGAGTAGATTGCTTTGCTGATGGCTGAGTGTTCAATTTCAAGTCTTACATCAGGCAGTAAATCATATGTAGATGAGATATGAAGCTCTTGTGACCTGAATAGGCGCAGTTAATGGAGCTACAACCCCAAAGTTGAGAAACTGCATTAAATGTAAATAAAACAGAATGCAATGATTTTACAAATCTCATAAATCCATATTTTACTCCCAACAGAACACAGAAAACATCAGATGTTGAAACTGAGACATTTTACCACTTCATGGAAACTATGAGCACATTTTGAACTTGATAGCAATACATCTCTAAAAAATCTGGAACAAGGCTATGTTTACCATTGTGTAGCATCGCCTTTCTTTTGATAGTTGTCTGTAAATGGAAGTGAGGAGACTAATTGCTGAAATTTTAGGGAAATAATGTTGTCCCATTTTTCTATGATGCATGTATGAGCTGCCCACACATAGGCATTAATACAACCCCACACCATCAGAGACGCAGGCTTTAGACCTGTCCACTCATAGCAACCTAGATTTGAAATTTCAATCATGCCAGTTTTTAATGTAATGCCACCTAAATATTATGAGCATCCAGTTTTGACCTTTGGCCTCATCCCATGCACACAGAGATTCTTCTTGATTCTCTGAATTGTGGGATGATATTATACACTGTAGGCTACATATGATGTCTGTTGTCTTTCTTTCTGTCCTCTCCAACCCAACCGGTCAAGGCAGATGGCCGCCCTCCCCGAGCATTGTTCTGCTGAAAAAAACCTCCACCGTCGCCAGCATGCTCAGGATGGGGATTGGGTCGAAGACTAGATTCGATGCAGTCTGTTGGTTTCCTTAGCTAGGCTATTTGTTATGAATTGGCTCGTATGAATCAATAAATGACAATCAGATTGGCTCAAACTGATTGTCTGTGAAGCGCCCTGAGATGACATTGTTGTGAAGTGGCGCTATACAAATAAAGCTGAATTGAATTGAATTGAATTGAATTGAATTGAATTGAATTGAAATGAATTGAATAGGCTACATGGTGCAACTTCAAGGGTCTCAAAATTTTACATTGAAGTACATTTTCTGAAATTGTTCCACAATTTTTAGATGTAGTTTGTCTTAGATTGGTGAACCTCTGATTATCTTAACATCAGAGAGGCTCTGCCTCTCTGAAGTGCACATTTTAATCCCAGTAATGTTACTGACCTGTTGCCAGTTAACCTAATTAGTCATCAAATATTTCTCCAATAGTTTCTGATGTGCGAAAAGCACTTTTCTAGTCTTTAGTTGCTCAAGTTTCAACTTTTTTGAGTTGTTCCCAAAAAATTGTCATAATGCCAAATCAGATTTCTATCTAAAAATTACTTTGACATAATAGTCAAAGTAACTATTTGTCATCTTGCGTTTTCATACGGACATCTTTTTATTTTGGACACCAGTTGAATTCAGTTTTACGAATAAAAATTCACATCAAAGAAAACCCAAAGCACTCGTACAGATTAAGCCTAATCCAGTTATGATAATTTCAATCCAATTCACCGTAATCTAGTTCTAATCCAATCAAATAAGATTTATTGATTTTGCCCAGGTTATAATAATTGTTTCCATACAAGTCAATTCATTTCAAAGAAAAAATACTGTAGCCAAGGAGTCTGTTGTATTAAACCTTTGCTTTGACACAATGGCCCATCCTGAGTATGCACGGGGTAGCAGGCAACAGTGACTGACAGGAAAAAATTCCTTTTTAAATCGTACAAAAAACCTGCAGCAGAACGAGACTCAGGAAGACGCCACAGATGTGCTGCGATTATTTCATAAATGCAATGTAGTAGCAGTTCATAATAATAACCACCAGGGGACACATGTGAACAGTTGATACAAAACTGCTAGCAGAGTTTCTGGGATCAGCTGTCAAGAGATGAGTTTATTTCTTAAACAAGTTTGTTTATAGCAAGAGGAACCACAAGGTACCAGATCATGGAAAACACAGACCTTGTCATCTACCTTCTATATATGACTCACCATGTAGAGGTTTTATTTTAGGCTAGCAACTACAACACTGTTTATGTGCAATATAGGGAATTTTCAAAGTTCACTAGACTTGGGACAGTTGGGGGGCTCCGCTTAATTGGTGTTTGCTACATTTGGGCCGGTATGAGTTTGCTTCACGCTACGTTTAACCCAATGAACCAAACTCTTTGACTAATGCATTTACCTACTGAGGCGGCTCTGCATCAAGAATTACTGAAGAAGAAGAAAAAACAAACAATGAAGCAGAACGCTCACACATTTATCTGGATTTGGAAGTTTGCTTTTTTGGTGTGCATCAGAGCTGGGTTGTGCATTCACAGCTTAAATGAACCAGATATTTAGAGCAAACAAATAATGGTTCAATTAAGAAGAGCTGGTTTGAATGCACCCGTAGTCTGTACTGCCATCTTCTATAAACAATTCTAAGCCTAGTTCATTTGCTCAAAGCATAGTCTTGGGAACGAGCTCAATCGTTACTGTCTGTAAAGGAATATTTAGGAAGTTCACCTCAAATCATAAACCTAGCATCTAAAAAGATTAAGCTAACTGTGTCATCTGAAAGAGTATTTTAATGTCCCTGTGGCTCAGCAACATCTTTGCAAATGCATCATTTAGATGCATCAGTAATATTTAAATTGCGTGCATCAACTTCTGACCCACTACATTATGTGACCTCATACACATAGTCAGATCTTGTCCCAGATTCATCCAAAATAGTAACGTGATAAAGAACATTGTCAATGCAGTGACGCATTGGAAAGTGTACCAGCTAACTTCTGTGACAGTTGTAGACTTCAGTAAGAGTTATAACCCTTTTACAGGAAAGCCAATTACTGCATTTGTCAAAAACTTTTCCACTGGTGTTCAAAGGTCTACATTTAGATGGTGCTATACAATGACAACACAACACCCTCAGGGTTACATGCTATTTTGAGCGATATGAATAAAACTGACTTCACTTAATGACTTGAAAGTGCAGCATGCGTTTAAATGAAAACTAATATCTTAGAGAACTGTGGATCCTCAAGCAGCTTTCACTACCACATAAAAAGCAACAAAGGCTGCCATAAAACTCCAACCCTTATTTGAGCCACTGAATATGTGAGTGGACATGAGCTGCTGTAACAGTAGACTCCTCCCCTCGGGCCCTTACAGCTGGCATCAAACAAAGGTCAAGAAAGGGAAACACAGTGATGTCACAGTGTTGAGGGACCAAACACCATGTTCCTATGATGTGGATTATGTGTTAGGCGACACAGAGTTTTCATATTTACCGGAGGCAGCTCTTGAACACTATTTATGTAAGGTTGAGGCCGAATGGCCGAGTCAGATATGAAGCCAAGTCTCACTTTGTAATGGCTGCTGATGGACTGTGGCTTCACAGCTCTATCATTATGACACATGAATTAATAAAAAGGTTTTCATTGATCAGAACCGCTGGATATAGAAAGCCCACTTTGGGTAACTTTAGCCACTTCATTGGGATAAATGATGGCTCTGACTCCCGATGCACAGAAGAACGGAAAAAAGAACGTTTTGGTTAAAAACCAGATAGAACACACGGGCTGAAAGTACACTGAAAGAAACTGTCTGAGAACAACATGTTCCAGTCAGGGAAGTGACAGTTCACGTGTCATGTTTACTGAGCCCTAGCTACAATGTTCATCATGTTTCACCTTAACCAGATAGGTTAGGTGTCTAAACCTAACTGGGAGAAGGAAAAATGAAAAGTGAATGAAGACGAAGTTTAAAAGTAAATTAAATAGACGGGATGGAAACCAGAGTTGAATACAGAACTCATATGTGGCTGTGTTCATGTTCATGTATAGAAACAAAACCACAAAGTGTCAGAAGACGAAACATTAACTGAAGTTTCATGAAAGTTTGTCTTTTTGTAAAGTAACAATATGTGTAGTACTTATGAGTAGTTAGTGTTTTACTGGTAGACAGCAGTCAGAGTGCTCTCAGTTTGCTCGTCATCAGGAATGCTTCTGATTCTTCAAAGAGCAACTCAAGGCAAGAACATTTTTCAGGGTCTTAAAGAACTCAAGCCTAAAGAGTAACTTTAGAAAATTATAGATCTTAAATTTCACACTGCACCATTTCTGTATCAAATGCTTACATGGACTTGGTTTTCATTAACACTGTTCATGCTGCTTCATAGTGTAATAAGGTAGACTGTTTGTAATACACTACACTGTCCATGGATGTTATTGTACTAATGGAAGTGTGAACAGCTGCATTATGGGGAATAGACGAGGTGGAAAATCCCCAATCTGGCTCTTGCTTGAACCGCACTGAAATTTAGGCTCAAGTTGTTTTAGTTGGTGAAATGTGGTCTCCTAGTGGCGCCATTCTGACTAGTGTTTGCTAGGTTGTTGTTCAGAAAAGCTTCTGACTTTATTCTGGGTGTTCAGACTCCTGTCTACTGCAGGTAATACACTGAATAACCTCAAGTATTTCATAAAACCTCCACTAACTTGGTATTAAAGGTAATTTCTATGCCCGTCTTTACCACGAGATGTCAGTAATTTTTACAGACTGTACCTTTAATCATTCAAGCTTCATTAGATTTGAATTTCATCGAGAAAAAACAACATTCTCGTTTTGTAGTATGGAAAAAAGAAAAAAAAACATTTATAATAATCTACTTTAAACTTTAGTTCTGTATATTTTTAACCCCTTACAGCTTGAAATGTGAAATGTTAAAACAATATTTTATCTTATTAACATTTACATAGAGCTTTAAGCAATTATTTTTAATTAATAATTTTCACAATCATTGGGGGCAATCATTTTGAAAATGACTCCTTAATGATGGTTTTTCATTGCTGAACATCAATAAAGTCAATGTGGGGCAGAAGGCATCTATGGAATTATATACAAAAGGATTTAGAGAAAGATTTATGTAAGTGATGAAGAAGTCACAAAAACTATTTTGAACTGTCTCACCTTTTTAATCATCATTAAACCCTACTTCCTTTCTATTTTTTTGTTGCAGCTGCTCTTTGTTCAGGCAGGAGTGCGTAAACAACACTACACACACAGGAGTTAGCATACGGTCAATGCATGTACGATATACAGAGAAATAGTGTTCATGGGAAATGAGAATTCTACTAGGACAAACAACCAGAATTATTTCCTTCATTCATTGCTAGCCAAACTGGCCAGTAAGTTATTATTTATCCCCACCAAAATTAGTTTCGAACCACATTTGGCGATTTAGTGGAAGTTAATTTAGTGACAAGCCTCGAGCTACAGTAGCCTATATCTTAAGGAACATTCTTTCTTAAAAGATGTTTTAGATATGTAAAATGTTTGGAGCAGGTATACAATCTAATATAATTTCAGATTATTCCAATTTATTCCAACGTCAAAGACTGGCTTCTAAGTAACCAGTCATGTCTGCATTAAAGGTACCAATCAGGTATTTAGCTTTCGGATGCTGT
>JAOXYM010000023.1:18863588-18893262 GCA_028567055.1 Leptatherina wallacei
ATGGGAGTGGGAGCAGGTGTGGCAGATTGCAGTGGAAAATACCAAGTCCAGGGTGAGAGGAGAAGTGGCCTATGACATCAAGGTTCAACATGTTGTACATTCACAAATGGGATTCTGCAACCAGTTGCTATTTGAGTTACTCCTGTCTTCCTATCATCTCCAACCAGTTTGTTCCTTCTCTTCTGACCCTTGACATCAACAAGACATTTTGGACCAGATAACTGCTGCTTAGTAGACATTCTCTGTCAGCCCTATATGCCTGTGTGTGAAAATCCCAGTAGATAAGTTTCTGACATACTCAGACCAGGTGTACCTAATAAATTGGCCTGAAAGTGAATAAATAAAGCCACAGAAAACCAATTATATATATTTTTAACTTTATGACTTTAAACTTATTCATTCAAGTTTAATTATGGTTTAGAAAAAAAATTCTCAGTTGTTAAAAACTGTTATTCTGCTAAACTGAAAACTTTCAATGACATATTGGACTTTAATAATAAATTTCATCTGTCACTCTGAGGATGTGATTAGTTTAGTTTAACAGACTCACACATTGTGAAAGTAATATAAGAAAGAAGGACAAGGAAAGTTAGACGGCGTCATGGAGGGATGGATTAATGAGGAGCTCAAACATTTATTTATGACCATATTTGTGTATGCGTGATATATAAGAAACGGTCCAAGTGTTTTGTTTGCTGTCGCCGACATTGATGCGACTAGCTTATTCAGGTCAACATTGCACAGTTATCTTGTTTTATAACTCTTTTCAGCCTAAATTAAAGCTACAATTCTAAAATTCAAAGTTGTTAAATACATAGTAAGTGTTTAAAGGCAACAAAATGTGCAAAATTTCATCAGGCATTGACTGCTATTGTTTCGTATAAACGCTGTCTGGAAGATGTGAAAAAGTACATCACATTTTGGTACATTTGTACAACAGGCACTTCTTCCTACTTTGTTCATCCATGACAAACTTTAGATCAAAGAGGAAGAAAAAGTAGCACAAATCAGAGCTTTCTGTGTTTATAGAGGAGGAGCCGTAAAGCAAAGGTCACGTGATCCAATGAGAGACAGATCCGCTACTGTGAAGTTACAATGTCTGGTTTCTGAATAAGGCAGCCCCCTCGGAACGCCGACACTCATCAAACACTGTATATTGACCTCAGAAATAATCCATTATCACTCACATTAGGCTAATATTTGGGTCAAAAGTTACACGATATCACTTTAACATGCTGCAATTGACTAAAATTCACACAGGTCACATTTTCTTTACAGGAAACCCGTTTTCAACCTTTCATCAACACTTCTAAACTAAATTCTGATTCGTTAATCAGAATGTAGCTCATCTTGTGTTGCGAAGGGGCTCCGTGAGAAAACCTGCCAAAGTTCAGTGGTTGGGTTTAAACCAGCCAGAATGCAACTTCAAGCTCTGCTAAACTCTACTGACCTGATTATTGGTAACTACTGAAGCTAACTATTACCAAGGTGTTTTAGCTGAGAGGTTATTCTCTTGTTTAAAGTGAATACCTACCTGTGCAACAGAAAACGGAGGCATAAAAACTGGCTAACCTGGGAACTACTCCTCTGGAGTTGGTGCTAGATAAAAGAAAAAGTGGAGGGTGACTTTACAACTGACTTGAATGTTTATCTCCTTTATTAGATGTTCAGGTTCAAACAGCTGGAATCAGTTGGCATTATTTATCATATATTTTGGTCATTTTTGGTTTTGTCAGTTATAAAATATCCACCAGATACTACTTATTAGGAACCAATCATAGATCACATAAACTGCAGGTTTTGACAAAAAATATAAGTACTGCCACAAATGTATGGCCAAAAAAAGTTATAACTGTATATATAAACTAGAATAGTTAATATTAGTTAACTATTTCTTCAGTGGTTATTTGTTTTCTGCTGTTTAAAAAAAGGAGAGAGGGGGGTACTTAATAGAAACCCCCTCACCCAAAGGCTGTGACCCCTGCTCTGCAAACTTCCTGCCATTAGCCAACCAGATGATAACATCCTGATGACATCACCACTCATTCACCATTTGACTGGATGCAGCGTTGCCGCGGTGATTGCACAGCAACTGATAGTGATTGTAGTGTGCTGCTGATTATGTTAAGCATCCTAGCAATTGAGCAGCATTTGTGTGAGCATGTAATGACAGTAAATGAAGCTCCTCTCAGTCAGCTGTGGAGATGTGATTAGCATTCAACCTGCCGACCTTAACCATGAACCCTGACAGCTGCACAACTTCTTCCGCTTCCTTTCTTTCTGTTTGTCATCCTCTTACTATCCTTTTCCCTTTAGCATTGTTTCTTTTTTTTTGTTTTTTGGTCAAGTTCAATAAAATAGATACAAGTGTTGTAATAATAGGTTTCCAGATAATGATTCCTAAAATGTCCTGGCAAAAACCTGGATATCCATATCAAATGCTTGGATTTAATAATGTATTTGTGTTATGAATTATAGAATAACCCTTGTTGTTTTGGGCTTTATGGGAGTAATAGTTTTGCTATCACTTCATTACATATCTTACAACTGAACAAATAGTACTCTTAAACAACAGCCTTGGGATTTTCAGACCCTGGTTGCACCATCATGCTAACCACAAAGCTGCAAAAGATGTTCAAAACTGATCCCACGCATCATAAAACTCTTAACCTTTTCTCTAAATCTTCTCTCTGGTGATAAATGAGTGGAAATTAATACAAATTCTCCACCCCCCGCCATCTTCTTTGGCTTCTTCCGGGCTTATTTTTGCAATCACAACACAAAAGCACACACAGATGCGTTCTGGCAACACCTCCAGTACCCCCTATCGTGCAACCACCCCACCCTGACTCTCCTGTGTGTCTTTTCACCCCATGTGCTTAAACTCAAAATACTGCAAGCCAGAAACACCCCGTTAGTAGAGAAAGCAAGAAGAAAACTGCCCTGGATTAACTTTTTTTCCCTCATCTACTTTTTCCCTGATGAGAAAGAAGTGTGGATGAAATGGAAGGCATATGTTTGAAAGAGAGTTTGAGAGATTTTTTTTTTCTCTTGAATGCAATTCTGTTTAATTGTGCAGTTAAAGTACCAGCCACTAGGGAGTCATACAGACACCTTTCTGCTACAAGAGATATATTTGTTGGCCTTAATAATTTCTAATGAGAATTTTTTTATATTTGCAAATAAAACTACAAAAATATGTTTTGTGCAAGCTTGAAGGTTTTTGTTTGTTTAGGGTTTTTCTGCATTTCTTTCAAGTTCATATGAACAAGGAGATAAAATAAATTCTGTTTCATCACTTTACTCGGTTGACTGAAGAACGATCAGCTCTCATTGCCTTTGGAGGAAAAAAAAGACGATGACACCATTTAAATCTGGGAAAACTTTGGATGTTAGCACCCAGTTTGAAGTCCAAAAATGAAAGACCATAAGCCAGATTCATTAGAACTCTAAAAGAATCTGCCAAGGGTAATCCAGCAGATTGACCAAACGCTTGCCCTGGTAACCTCTCAGTCCAAGCTAATGTTATGTTCGCAATGTTGCCACAAAAATGGAAAAAACTAGTGGGGGAGCAGATGCACCAAATATAAGTGATCCAGCCTCAGGTGTTAAAGCATCATCTGACTACTTGCTATCTGGCATTGTCAATTGTCATGACAAAAATTATAAGCAAAGTTATGTGATGCATCTGTATTGTATCCGAAAGGTTTCAGGAAGCAGTGATACTACGTTAGTGAATAAGCCAGCTCTAACGAGAAGATCCGACTACTGTCAGGAAGAGTTGAAACTTCTGCTGCTTCTGTTCAGCTTTACTGAGAAACCATGAAGACTTCATTTTTCATTTTAATGGGCACACCATACATGTAGACAGTCACATGCAAGAATAGATTAGGGTCATATCATTATGTGGAAAAAGGAAGGGGACCAGATGCTCCAAAGACAGGGAGCATAGTGGTACAAGCCAGGCACACACAGTGGGGCACACACATTAGGTCTAACACAAACAATTCCTAACTGCTAAATTTGGCTGAAACAACAAGCTCTATGTGATAGTAAATGAAGAGCCATTTGGGAGCTGTAAGAGCCAGCTATCCTAAAGAAACCAAGCCAAAAGAGACAAATCTTTGAATATAGCCAGACCTCCCATCACTATCAGAAACGTACAAGGAACTTGGGCCAGGAGACAAAATGTACAATTCCACCACAGTCTAACCACACTTAGTTCTGCTGTATAAAGTCTCACAGGAAACCATCAAGACAAAAATTAAATATAAAAGTTACTTGCTCTTTCCACAGCTGGATGGACTTCACTGACAACTAGTGGTGGGTGGATAAAACTGAATATTGATAATATATCTATAGCAATGTTTGTATTGATATCAAACAACACTTGTGTAATAAGATAAATGCTTTTACAGATCCCGACCCCAGAGCCAGAGGTAACTAGCAAAAGCCTTTCAGTGTTCAGAGAATATCCCGGTAATCATGATGCAGGTTATAGGCTATCTTAGGTATCTTTGACATTCGTTAATATAATTTTTTTAAGTGATATTGGTCATTTGTTTGTTTAGTCACTTCAGAAAGTTATGCTCAGACCTTGATATAAAACATTAATCCCACTAAAACGTGTTAAATAAAGTACATTTCCTGGAATTGAAACAAATGTGCTGAATATAGTATGGCTCAGTTTAAATGACTAATCACCCCTTTGTATTCATTGTTAAAGGGATACTGGATGATTACTATATTTAAACTACAACAGATTAAATAGTTTTAGTATTTCATTTAATTCCTCAAAAGCAATGATGATTGCTAATTTATCAAAAATAATCTGAAGGAAAAAATTCATTCAGATTTAGTAATTTAATGACATATGCTCCTTAATTATCAAAAAGTATTGGGAGTGGTTTTGGCAGTACTGGCCCATTATTTACTTGGTATCAGGCTGATACCAAATCTGGCAGTATCACACATGCTTTTGTCACAGTCACAGCTCACTGCATTTCAGACTCATGGGAACTTCACATTTACGTCCTGTGTACTAAGGAGCCAAGAGGAAGCCATGCAGCTGCCTGTGTTGCAGTAAGCATCTGCAGCTCTGCAGGACCCTCGATGGATTTAACATTTCCCAAAAAGCACTATGGACTATGTGAGTTCAGGACATTGTGTGTGTGTGTTTGTGTGAAAATTTCAAAGAAACTACCCAGTTAACCGCAATTCCTAAAATCTTCTCTCCTTTTTTCATGATAATATCAACCACACATGTATCTTTACATTCAAACATCAGCATACCAGAGTGTAGTCATATTTCCTTAAGCGGCGTGCCAATTTGAAATAATCCACTTTGTTGGAATAAAACTTGGAACATTCCACTCATGCTTGACAATGCCATGCATAAATATTCCCTTTAAGAATATGATATCAGTAGTGATTGTTCATCTATTAAGTACATGTGGTGATGTCCAGGAGAGACTCTGTTCATGCCTAAGCTATGGATACTGTTTGCTTCACTGACTACCTTGGCTAAACTGTTACTCCACAATCCAATAGACAATCAGGTCTCTGAGGTCCAAGCTGTGGTGAACACAGTTGCCAACAGTGTTCACATAAGTCTTGATAGAAATCCTGGGCAGTCCCAATCTCCAATCTTAATAACTGGAAACTTTTTGGCTCGTCAGCATTTATCACTTCTAATTGCCCCTGTTTCGAAACCATGCAGTCTCTGTGTTGAGCAATACTATTTGGAAGGTGCACTGATGGATATTTGGAGTTTCTTCTTAATGCGTCTTGCATCAACACTCCTCAAATCATCCTTGTCAAATCCAATGAAAACTAAGAGACAACAACTTGATTTTACTAAACAGTCCCCTGATGGTGGAGAAGCGCTGCAGGGAAGCTCAAACAGCATTGTAAGAGTGAAATATAGTTGCTGCAGCTGAGAAGATGAAATCCCATGGGACAACAGAAAAGGCATAGCCTTGGGATGAAAAGACAGGAAAATAGATTATGGAGCATCCGAAGGAGGAGATATAGGAAAATACCAGAAGGTGAAAGGTGGAAAAACAGCAGAGAACAGCAGAGGATATACTGTCCTTTGGAAGGTTTTTTTAAAAAAAAAAAAAAAAGGTGATATACTTTGCAGAGAGTTTGACCTGAAATACAATCTTCTCCCAAATGATGAGAAGTAGAATCAAAAGGAGTTTTTGACCTGCAGCTGCAGCATTTTACACATGTTCAGCTATCAAAGCCTACTGAAGCCTTGCTATAACAAGCATAGATAATGAGGTGAGTATGAGGTAGAGGTGGAGAGAAGGAAAGGGGAGAGGCGGAGCTAGATGAGACGCAGGATCAAAGTCAGATTCAAACCGGATAGCTCTCCTTAAACCCTCCCATCGGTTCTTTTCAGCTTTGTCACTGCAAATTCCCAGGAGCGTTTCATATTTAATGTTTTCCACTCTCTGCTTTGGATACACCCTGACTGTATTTGCTGCAGTTTCAAACGGCAGTCTTTTTAATGAAAAGTGCATGTATCTATGTGTAGAAAACACAGTGCAGTGTATAACCTTCCTTTCTCTAGGTTTACCTTGTTACCTTCAAATAAAATCCCCATTATTTCCCCAAGGTGTGTGATACTGAGCCAGCTCACACCATTGAAGTCTGATCCTTCTGCTACCCTATGGCCCCTGACAAGTAAAAACAGACACCTGTAATCACACACACAAACGCACTTGTCCACTGCAGTCATAGAGATCTGGTCTGTCCAACATGGAAAGTGTGATTGGGTGCTAAGCCTCCTTACTATGGAGCAAAGGGAGTCCCTTTATGGACCTAGTCAAACACATGCTGCCCTCGTCAAGTTTAAAAGTTGAGAGAACTGTATATTACTCCAGATATTGATAATTGTATGCTAGCAGGACTGTTCAAGGGAAGGCAATGAATGAATCCATTGGTCTGGCTGTCTAAAGATCCAAAAAGATCAACTTAAATGACCTTGGCATCACCAAATCATCACCAATCTCTGCTCTACTGGATTTCAAAGCAAAAAACTAAGATTAACATACTAAAAATCTGCATAATAGCATTGTTTATGTGCACATATTACCATACTTACTTATTACCATAATTGTTATTGTTATTCCTTTTATCTGCTGGACCGAATGAACTATTACTACTACTACTATACTAGCAATAGCAAGTAGTTAATTAAAACCTCACAAGGATATCTCAAAGGCAGTGGTTGTTACTAAGCATGATTTGGTTCACACAGCCTTAATACAATGTAAAACAAAAATTAGAAGGACCCACAAGCAGCTCATCATGCAGTTGCCAAAAGCATGTCATCTTTTTTGGCAATTGCTGTAAACAAAATAAATTATTTCAGTTTTATTTCATTACAGTGACCAATTTTGTGCTCTGTTTACTCAACGAATTTTTTGGTCATTGCTTGAATTAAAATTACATTACATACTAAACAATCAAATTTAATTAAAACAAACCACCCCAAACTTCCCCATTCAAAGTGTGCTAACATATGAACCCATCAAACATGAAATTGGATGAAGACTCACAACATCTGGTGGACATTTTGTCATGGCCCCTCTCCTCCTATTTGTATGTATGCCTTCTCCTAAGTCCTGTCATGCTTTGTTGCCCTGCCTAGATGAACGACAAAGGAACCGAAGTAGAGGAGCTGGAGTGAAAGCTAAATTGCCATCAAGTGCATGCTTAGCTCAAATAAATTGTGTCAAAGTATGCAGCTATGTGTGTGTCCACATATTTTGGTACAGTTGTTCAGTCTTTTGAAGGGTTGATTTCATTCATCCCTCATTGCTATTTTTCCAAGCCTTGAAAGGGGGAACAAAATTATTTTTGACAAACAATACTCTGGAGGCCTACCTAGCTCAGCAAGCATGTGGTAAAATGAAGGATATTTTCATGGCTGCATGTGTTCATGCGTCATACATGTGGATTAGTAGACAAGTTTTAAACCACTTGGTACTACAAAGTGATCTCATTTTACCTCTTTGACCCCAGTGGCTTCAGAGCAGAGTTCAGTTTCAGCCCCATTTAGTATAGAATAATATAAGTTTATTACATTTGAGAGCTAAATAAGCCAACACCATTGAGAGACAGAGAATTAAATGTTGAATGAAATAGAGAGATGGTGATATTATGAGGGATAGAATAGTCAACAACAACATTAATAGTCAGATGTAGGAAGCTGAAAGATAATGGAGTCAAAGCTTGTCTAGTTTGGCCAGTACTTGCTACTTTTATCTCTAGTTTCCCTCCCTTCTTACAGCACAAATATCCTTAGTTCATTTCCAGTCCATGCTTTCTAGGCTCTACTTTTACTTATGAGACTTGGGAACATTACAAGATGATTCAGCAAAACCTTAAAATAAAATGTGTCATAAATGTATTGTTTAAACTTAATACAGTGAACTGAATAAAGTTAGCAGTTGTGTGTCAGAGCACCCAAAAAGCAGAAACAAGCACAGCATTTCAATAATCCAAAGGGATGCTTATTTTACTTAATGCCAAATAATGGAAAGAATGATTTTGCTCTGCTGAGTTTTTATTCATTCCTATGGTCAAAATTGAGAAATCACAATAAAAAAAAGAGAGAACAAGAAATTCCAGTGCTATTAGTCCTACATCATTATGATTAAAGTTGTTAAAGTACACATTTATTTCCACACAAACCAAATTTATGGCCATGTAAGAACAGAGAAAGGACACTCTTGTTCATTTCTAAGGTTTTATATATAAGGACATAAACAGATCATGTGGTTCTTGAGCATTAATAGGTCACATATCACACTGTATCCATTTTAACAATTACCATAACTATGTTGTGACGGGTAAGGTTTGCAGAGATTTCTTTAGATCTCACCACAACATTTCAATCAGGTTGACTTTGGGTCATTATTTTTCTGGATTTGCTGCTCTGTTGGGGATCATTGTCCCTTTGCGTGCGCCTATACATCTACCACCATTGAACTGTCAGGCACATTTGAAACCAAAATACTTGGGTATAGAGAGGAGTTCATGGTGTCCAAGTCTTGTGGCTGCAAAATAAGAGCAAATCATCCTCCCCCCCACCATGTGGGAATGTTTCTCAGGTATTTGTGTTAACCTGTTTGGTTTTTCCTGAAATATGGTGTTGTCATTATGGCCAAATATCTCCTCTTTGGACTCCTCTGCACAAAGAATATTAGTTTGTATTTGTATTTATTTATTTGCACAAACAATTTAACATATACATTTGTAACAATAATTAAAATAAAATACTGTGCAGGAGAGAGTGAGAAGACTGTATGGTCTTATAGAACCACCTCCCCAAAATCTTTACAAATGAAGGCAAAAAGAGCAGGCTAGTCAATGTATTACATTAATTCATACATATGAACATGTTCTCAGTTAAAAGCTATTCAAATAATATTGTTTTTAACTGTCTTTTAAAGTTCCAGAAGTATTTCAGATTTTTTTAGATACAACTTTGCAAACCTGTAAACTGTATTTACTAAACATGTTCTCCATTATGTCTCTACAAACTCTTAAAATTGAAACAGGATGGATTTTCTTTTTCATTTGTCTGTATCTTTGACTTTGGCTGTAGTTGATGATGAGAATGAGATAGCATTGAGTGATCCTTTCTGAGGACACTATTGCTCCTCAATAATCAAACAAGTGATGTTGCAACTCCCCTTTTGCAATTCTCTAACTCTACTATTCTACCACTAATATTTAGACACACCTTTATTCTTAATGACAATTTAGATTCCATTGATTTAAAAACTCCTCATTGGCAGATAAGAGATGCTTTTTTAATGTAGGATGCTTTAACTGCACCCACCAGCCATATATACGCAAACCCACAACTCTAATCTAGCTTTCCAGTGCCTCACTCAGCATCCAATATCCTTGCAAATAACAACGATGACCAATCCACAGCATGTGCTCTCATAAAAAGCATTTTGACGTGTGACCGCTGATGGAAACTGTTTTTCTGAAAGTCCTGGAACGGAGCACAGTGTCCTGTCCACTCTGACAGGGAACAGAGTGGACAGGAAGAACCTTTAAAGGTGCCTGATGAAGTAATGCGTGGTCTTTGAAGACCACCTTAATAAATATTTCATTAATCACCGAGTATGATTTAAAACCTGTGGCCCTCAGTCAGTTCTACTACAAAAAGCTTAAAGTGTTTATTAGCATCCTCTCTAAACACTTCCAAAACAAATCCTTTATCGAGGAGTATAATTCCACAGACCTGCCTCTATCTTCCGTCATAAACATCTTATTTCGAGGGTGGATGAGTGGGTGGGTGTGGTTGTATGGACTGAGGGTTGTAAGTGTTTCTTGGCTCAATCTTACATTTTCCAGCATGAAGAAAACAAGTCTATTTATGAAGTTGCCACAGGAGCATAATGTACCTCTGCAACAGGACCGTGTTACATGTTGAGAGTCCCCATGTGCTTGTGTGTGTGCCTATGTGTCCACGGGTGTGTGTGCTGGAGCCAGCCCGATGGATGGCTGCCTACTTTCAGGGGCATTTATGCCATCTTGGAGCAGTTTGGCTGGTTAGCCATGTTATTACCAAAGACTGGTTAGACAGAGACATGACCAAAAATGTATTAAAGTACACAGTGGCTTTCAAAATTTCACACTGATTGAGTTGTTTCAGATATTTAAACAACCTCAAAGTAAACAAGACAAGTTATAAAAGATGTCATCTGTACGTGTTGAAAAGAATGCAATTACCATAGAGATTTTTTTCTCCTGCATCCACAGTAGACTCTCTTCCCTTGCCTCTAAACTCTACACCAATCATAAGTGGCTGAGGGGAAAAATAAAGACAAGTGTTTGTGTGGGATAATGAAGCGAAGAAGAAGCACAAGACTATAATTTAGTAAACCATGAGACTGCAGGGGTATCAGCATAGCAGAACAAATCAAATGTTTCAGTCTCCCACACCCTTTGCCACTTTTCCATCAGAGGTATAGTTAGCATAGCGGGTATTAGCTTGGACCCACATCCCAAAGCCATAACTCTGAGGTCAGCGCTGGTGTTTAAAACAAGCCCTCAAAGGGTTGTCAGTGTGTGAGCTCCCGCATCGGACAAAACGGCACCAGAACAAAACAAGTATAAGACCAGTTGTGCATTTTCCATGGCAGCTCTTGAATGAGTAAGTAGCTAATAAATGTACCCTGTTTGCTAAAAGAAAACCCCATAATGATATAGTGAGAACCTTAAAATAAATGACTTTGTCAAAGTACAGAAAATTCTTTAGGTGACCTCAACTTATGTAGAAAGAACAAGTATTGGTTTTATGAGATGTGAAACGTTGAGAATACAGAGCTCTCTAATGTCAAGGGGCTAAGCTGTAATGACTGCACTGTGAGCAGGATCAGTTGTGCATTTTAGTGCAACCGCTAGAACCAAAGAAACAGATGCTGCTGTTTATAAATCATAAACTGCATGTACAAGATAGACATAGCCACCATGTCTCAAAATTAAGCCAAAGTGCAAATTCCCTAAACATCCTTTCTAATCCGAGGCCAATAATTCTCAATTTACGAGGTTTATTTAAAAAAAAAAAAAAAAAAAATGGTTATGGGTATGATGCACCCTATGGACTTGAAGATCCAGTTAGCATTTGATTACACCATGAAGATGATTTCCACCTGTCAGTCAAGAGAAACAATATCCATCCTCACAAGACATAATTCACTAGTCCAAAACGGGTGTGATACTATGCATACTATAAAGTAAGGGAAATAGGAAGACCATTAAGAACAGAGATCTCAAACTGATCTTTTGGGGGCTACTATCCTACAGGTTTTAGATGTTTTCCTGCTTCAACATTCCTGACTTAAATCAATGGGTCAATGTGTAGAACTTGACAAGCTGTTGGGTCCATTTAATTTGAATTTGTTGTGTTGGAGAAGGGAAACATCTAAAACCTGCAGTACAGTGGTCCCCGGAGGGCCACAGTTTAAGGTCCCTGATCTAGATGAAAATCCCAAAAGGCAAACATAACATTGTGTTCTTTGTGCTTTACTCTGTCATACTGAACTGGCTTCTATTGAATCATGATTATCATGGTTGTGATTTCTTAAGAATATATGGTCATGCCATTCTGACAAATGTGTTGCTTCTTTCGGGGAAATGAAGGTGAGAAAAGATTGTGTTAAGATAGCCATTTGCCACTTTCTGTTGTTATTGCCACTTGTCTTGTTTTGCACCTATTTACTAATTGAATAGCCAATCAGAGTGTGCCCTTTTACCAATAGCCCCAATGAAAAAACATTGAGTCTGACAATGTTGACAGCAGAGGTTGAATTGGGCCGTGGCTGTCTATCAAAACTCTTGTGATCAAAGAATCTAGAGTAGATTTACCTTTTTTCAACAGTCAGAGATGTCATCAATCATCACCAAACCATTCACAGAAGGGCAGGCACCTTAAAAATACTTTGCAGCCAACTGGATCTGTCCACTGAAGTCCCAAGCAAAAGTCAGTGGACCAAGAAATACCTTAACAAGCCCCTAGGGCAATAAGGTGCTGATGTAGGGGATTATCACACCTATGGCCTGCTTTATCTACTAGTTTGTCTGAACTTTAGTGTACAACCCAAAACAGCTTGGAGCATAACAGGGTGGATAATCTTTTGACTGTGATCTTACAAAAGTCATGAAAATTCAACTACTTTGCAAGGAAAACCAGTTAAGCCTGTTTGACAACAAGCGCTTTTTACATGACACAAACCACATTCACCCAATCATTGATTCAGCACTTAGTTTTTATCCATGTCGTGCCATTTTACTCCATCAGAGGCAGTGTGGGGTTCAGTATTGCCCAAAGACACTTTGACATAGTCTGGGGACCCCAAAAGTAGATTTATACAGATCTTTATACTTGATAATTTCAGCTACAACATCTGTCCACCATGAGCCTTGAATTGTTATGTTCAGCAAGACTATATAGCTTTCAATATACATTTTTCTTTCGTGTCAGCATACTGTATTAAATCCTGCCATTACATGTGCATACTTCAAAGGTCAAGCTTATTTTTCATATTTGAGATAACCTTTTTATATTCACTTTTTCAGACAATATATTGTCTAATTGCACCTTAGCTAATTTAAAACATTGTTATATGTTTCTTAAGTGGCCCAGATCCCCAAAAATTGTACAGAATTTACACCCAAAGCCAACTATCTGTCAGAGAAAACAGCCAAATAAAGATTGTAAAACAATACAGGAAGTAAAAATATGGTGGATAGAAAGTAGTTTGACTTCGTATAATCAAAGATTTGGAAGCTTCAAATCCCTTCACAGATTTCGACTATACCATTGCCATAACCTTTTCACTGTGTAAACTAAAGGAAAGACAATTTTGTCAAATGGGCATATCATTCCATCCCTGGATAAGGTAAGCTGCATCTGCACTGATTTTCCACACAGTGAGGTATACAGACTTTAATTTCAGGGGGAAAAAAGACAAAAGGGTACGAATTGTTACCCAGCATCTGTAGACATATTCATTTGAGGAATTGGAATTTGGTCTATGCATCCCTTAATTTAAACCCCACAGTATGTGCAATCCACAACTCATGAAAAATGTCCCTGCTTTACAGTGAACCACATCTGGAAACACTTGGAAGCTTGCTGAGACATTTATGATTCAACTTCAGAGCCACTAAGACGCCCTAGAGGTTTACTAATTAGGTTCTTTAGATTCAGCTGATTGTTGATTATACTGTTTTAAACCAGAAAGGTGGGAGGAAAACTTCCCTTCATACATGATTTGATAAAATAGTGTATATTTGTTGCAGCAGTCTGATATATCAGGTTTCTGAGCTCAGGAACTTAAGCGTTGGGATCAGTAGAGATGGGTCCTGACAAGCAGAAGTGACTCAAGGATACCGGTGTTTGCTGGGACGTGAGAAATCTGTGGAACAATTGTGCTCCAGTGACATCATTGATGTATTGCTATATTGTCTCCATTATGAAGAACCAGCATGGAAAGAAACAAAAAAAAAAATCAGACATTACGGAACATTGCAAAGCAAACATCAACTTACGTTGCAAGCGCATTGGAAACCATTCATGCCTTCATGCTTTGTAGAGAAGACACCTCTTAAAGAGGTCATAGTCTTTGGGAAAGTGAAATTATTACCCTGTAACCCGCACCCACCACCACCTCATTGTCACCAAGCTTACCAAAATGAGGGTTTTGGGTTCAAGCTCTAAATGGCATCTCAGTCCCATCTCTCAGTACAGTAGGGTGAAAGCCTCTAGAACTTTTAGAGAGAGGCAAAAGTGTCCTCTTCTTTGTAAAGATTTGCTCATTTAACATTGCTTGTTCTCTCTGCTCCCCAAAATCATGTCGTAAATGACCATCGAGAAAAGCCAGACATGTTTGTGCATTGTTTGGTTGGAAATACTTTGCATTGTTCAAGTCTCCACCTGTAAAGGATATTAGGGTAGTGATGATACGGAAAAGAACAACATGAAAAAATCTGATGTTTTGCTATGTTTCTAAGTATGAAACACAATGAACTAAAGATTTTGAACATTTGCTCCTACTCTTTATGTTCTGTATACTTTATATGCATACTCCGTATGTGCTGCTTCAGGACTATTGTAAGTGTGCATTCACACGAGGATAGTCCAATAGACGATTGGACACTGTTTAATTGGGGGGGTGCAACATTTTTCTGGACCGAGATTGCGTTGATGCTGCAGTACTCAAATGAATCAGCCCTATTAAATGTGTTCCACTCTCCGCCAGAGGTGCCGCTGCACCAATAACTGAAGGAGAAGACGAGACACAACGAAAAGGAAAACTTGATCACTTATTTGTTAATGCAGGACGACTTTGGTGTCTCGCACATAACAGCTAAATTTGGAGCTGTATTGGATCATAGCTGTCTTGGATTGATCATATTTCTATTACAACTTTTCCCAAATTCTTCCCGCCCAAAGCTGCCTATCGTCCCACATGTGCCAATGTTTTGGTTTTGTTTACCCACAAAGCTGTGCACTGAACCCACAATGCACTGTGTTTTGTAGTCTGCTTGAAGTTAACCGAGACCCGCGTTTGTAGATGGACCGATTCCTCTTGTTCGAATCAGAATCCGTTTGCGTATGAACAATTTCCAAAATGAAGCGGACTTTCCGAGCAAACGGACTAAAATTTGAATCTAAAGGGCTGCGGTGAATGCACGCCACGTTCACAAAAGGCCTAAAAAATTATTAAAGTGGGACAAGAGTGTTGTATAGCAGGTCACTTTTGTATAATTTGTTAATTGAAAGAAAACAAGTGTCAATATGTAAATAGTTGGGAGTCAGTATGTGTTTGATCTCTGGGACCAGTGGGCATTCACTTAAGTTTCTCTCCAGAGTAAAAAGAAAAAGAAAAAAAAAGAGAAAAGAAGAGGTTTTACTTATGAGAGCATAATAGAAAATCAGTTAGTCATTACCAGGTCTTAAAATTAGGTAAATACTACCTAATACACTACTAATAAACAGTAAAATATGACATTTAATGAAAATTAAGCCGAAATCAGAAATTAAGTGAGCTACTTGATTCAAATATGTGTAAAACCAGCATTTTCATTCTGAAGGATGTTATCAGCCTCTGCCAAAGTCAAGGAGGAATCTTACTCCACTCCTCTAAAGCTACTATTTTGCATCAGTTTTTCAAGGTTTGCAAACATTTTATTTATGCACATCTCTCTTAGAGTCAGCATTTTAATTTAGCTGAAAACTGGACTGAGAAAAGAATCAACATGCTGCCTACCTATCTACCTTGTCATTCTGTTGTAGATGTACTGCTGTGTTTGGGATCATTGTCATGCTGTATGATCCAGTTTCAGCCAAGCTTTAGCTGTTCGACAGATGGCCTCACATTTTACTCTGGAAAAGTTTGGTAAACAGAGCAGTTCATGTTTAAGTTCACTGCAAGATGAGCTTGTAACTTTTATACAAGGCAAGGCACGTTTATTTGTATAGCACATTTTGTGTAACTCAAAGTGCTTTACATAAAACGGTAAAAGCAAAGGGCAAACATACATTGAAAATGAATTAAAAAAGATCAAATTAAATAGAAAGAGAAATGCTCTGTCCATCTCAGGAAAATTTTCATTCAGTTTGGTCCTCCAGTGTTTACCACAATTGTCCCCAACTGGGCCTTCTACTGTTTTCCTTACATTTGCTGTTTCTGTTCCCCGTCTGATTGATGTGAACAGAAACCAGTAATTCCTTATCTAATGTTATACTAAAACACTGTTGTCACTGTGAGTCCTGGATCTGTAATTGATTTGATTTATGAACATCACCACTTACAACAAATCACCACCACACTAAAACAATTCCTTAATTTTACCAAACTTAAGCATATTTAAAGTCACAAACAAAAGTGAAAGCTGCACGTCGTGGATGCCTGAACAGGTAAGGCCAAAGGACTGCTGACCGCAACTTCCATGTGTCTTTGTCTTCTCTTTTGTTCCCCAGTAAAGTGCAATAACTTATAGACTATCCTGGAAATATATATCAGGGGAAGAATTTAAAATAGAACAAACCTATTAAAAGCAACATTAAAAAGTACAGCAAAGTAGAACAAACTAAAGGAATAAAAGAATTAAATTGAAAACACAAGTTAAAACATAGATAAACATATTAAAAAAGAAAATATATTCACAAAGAAAAAGATAGACTATCTTTATTAAAAGCAGCAGCTAATAAAAGAGTTTTCAGACCTGAATTAAAAGAACTATGGTTTGGGGCAGAATTCAGGTTTTCTGGTAGTTTGTTGCAGGAGCATAAAAAGCAAATGCTGATTCTTCTTGTTCACTTTTAAATGGATGGAAAGCAAACATGACTCAGATGATCTTAGAAGTCTGAGTGGCTCATATGGTGTCAGCAGATCAGAAATATATTTTGGACCAGAATTATTCGGAGTCTTGTATGCCGGCAGCAAATGTAAATCAAACCCAAATCATCATCCCTCTGTCGCCGTGCTTCACAGTTGGTATGAGGTGTTTCTGCAAGATTTTGACCAAAAATGAAGCTGTGTGCTGTGCAAAATATTTATAAAGAGACAATTAAACCTAGCAAAGTTTCATATTATCTGACAAAAATAAATGATTTTAGGAGGCATTCTCCTAAAATGGATGGATAACAACCATCGAAGAGTCAGTATTGTTTATAGGTTGGAAAGAAATGTGGAAAACAAATGGAAAATTTTTATTTTTATTTTTCCTATTTATCTTCTTCTCTCTAAAATTTGTTGAGAGGCATCTCATATATCATGATGATGAATATAAACTGTGATGGAGCCACATGGTTTGAAGCCAAGTGGTACAGAACTGACAGCAAGACTGACCTAGACAGACAGCTAGACAGATAGTCATCCTGCCCACTAATCTCACCTTTTCCTCTGAGAGGCTAATGTTTCTGGGAAAATCCCATTCTGCTCGTTGCCCTGTCAGTTCCTTACAGCTGGCACAGGTCTGCCGGTGAATGACAGAGTGAGAGGAAAATAGGATCCGGAGTGCTGATCAGGAAAAAAAGAAGCAAAGATGTGAATTAAAGACTGCATAAGGTTTTTGTCCGTTATCTGGGAACTTCATCCACTTGTGGTTTTTTCACTTCACTTTTTCTAATCACATCTTTTACTCTGTTTCAATGATGCAATAAGCCATTAAAGCAGCTCAGAAACCTCTGTGTCACAAAAGGGCTTCTGAATGTCACTCTTCTTAAACAGCTAAACCTCAAAAAAGTTGGAGTCCAATGATGGTGAAAGTGCTTGTTGTGCAGGTTTTGCTTTAGCGCTGATTTCTATCAACTTCCGTACAAATTAGGTGCTGTTGTTGGGCTAAAAAACCTGGGCATTTTCTCTGTTTGGGAGGGTCAGACTTGGATGGACTTTCTAAACAAATGCAACAATGGTTTTTATTGTCTTGCTGGCTGAGACTCACCCACACACCCCTGGCAGGAAACACAGCTTTCAGTGGAACAGCCTGTCAGTAAGCATAAACTTGACTCGGCTGATTATGAACCGAGAGGTGCGCTTACGGAGACATTGGTTCACCTTTTTTTTTTGTTTTCCCCTGTTTCTTTTCACCTGTCATGTTTCCACCTTTTTTGGTTGGAGAGATGAAGGGAAAGGATGCTGACAGAAAGAAAATTGTTGGAAAATAAGACTTTTTTTTTTCATTCAAACAAAAGATGTCTTGTAGGGCTAAAATAATGCTTCATCATAGGATTTCTTGGAGCTGTACATTGTCTTTTTCCTTCCCCAAGTGTGGACAAAGAATATTGGTGGCTCCTCAGCTAGCGCAGCCTTTGCAGCTGGCACTATGCACCCATCATTGGGCTGGCAAAGTGGTTGTTTAAAACACAGCATGGTTGGCACTGGAAA
Organism: Leptatherina wallacei; assembly: GCA_028567055.1. Lineage (NCBI taxonomy): Eukaryota > Metazoa > Chordata > Actinopteri > Atheriniformes > Atherinidae > Leptatherina > Leptatherina wallacei. The sequence goes on from JAOXYM010000023.1 coordinate 18,882,020, forward strand.
GCCTCTGGTTGTTAGTGGTTAACCCAAAGCTCCCCACGTAACCAACTGCTCACTCGTCTCTCTGCCAACCTCCCAGTGAATTGCATTAAGTTTCCCCTGTCAATGACGTAGGAGTGATCATTCAAAAATATAGGAAGACGTGTATGTTTGATGGTGAGAAACAACCATATTTTCCATGTTTTGACATCAGCAGAGAGGGAAAAAAAGGACATTTTGACAAATAATTCCCTTTTATGAAAATATAGTGTAATGAAAAATCACATGTTAAAAGGTCCAGACAAAGACCTCTAAGACAGTGGATTTTAAAAACCCACCAGACAAATTAACTTTTGACTGCAAATCTGAATCTGCCATAAATGTTTCTTAACAGGGAGGTAGGATTAACGCTTCCACTTATGTGTAGGTTTTTTTCGCCTTGCAAGTTCTGTTAGCATCTTACTTCTGTTGCATTATCAGACTGCTTTACACAGTCTATCAAATAATCCTGCTCCCTTATTTAAAGAGCTCCAGCTCTTTTTGGATGAAGGTCAAATTTGCTTGTGGACAGGATGTTTGGTTTCTAAGTGCCTCTTCTGCTTGATTAGCACCTTCTTAGCATTGTTGACTTCCCTCATCCAACTGAAGCTTCATTTATACTGTGAATTAGATATGTATACAGAGCCTTCTGTTCGTCTTCTGCGTACTTTAAGGGCAAATTTTGACACATGTTCAAAGAGTTTGCGGACAGTGCTGTGCAGTTTAGCTCATGTATGACCATTGAAGGAACAAAGAAAAAGAAGCCATGATGCATTTAATGAGCACAGACCACCACCGTTGACTGTGTTGCTTTTTTTTTGTATGTCTGTCTCTGAGAATGTGAACTCTGAACTGCCCTTTAGTGGATGCACAGCCTAACAACCATGCCAATGCTAAGCATGCATTGTGGACAGCACCTTTGACAACATTAGACACAAACATACCTATTTACATAGGTAAAGGGAGAATAAATTATTAAAAATTGGCTACTTTGGATCCATCCATTTTTTACGAGTTTGTGCAGCGAGAATGCCAATTTCCTGGTAATGACATCTACTCTCAGAATTATGAGACAACTGAAATGCATCATGAGCCCTTTTAACACTTGTAATTTTATTTTATTATTATTTTTTTTAAAACAGTTTATTTAGTTTATTTTGTTTTAGTTTGGTATTTTGAACTGGTAGTTATTTGTGGTTGCTTTATGCAAAAAAAAAGTAGTAATGTCTTGATTTGTATGGTTGCCGGTCAACATCTTTGTGGTGCATTTCCATGGCTATCTGAAATAGTGTGAGAGAAATCTAATTCACTTTTTTTCATTTTGTGATTCTGCATGGACATGTGATCAAGTCAACTTTAATAGCCATAATTGGATAGGATTAAGGAAGATATTAATTTTCAGTTTTCTGCATCATATTTCTTTAGTTGCATTCCTTTACAGTGAAAAATAAAGAGCAGGCATGGGTTTAAAAAAAACAGAAAGAAGAAATGGAAGATCATACAAAGAAAAAATAGCAAGTGTGCAAAAGTACCTTCAGCTCTTGTCTTTGTCATTCATCTTTGATAAACAAAAAGTTGTGTTGTAAAGGAATTATAGTCGTTTTTTCTTTTTCCTGAAGAGGTAAACATTTTCAGGATGATGATTAGCTCATTTCTGGATTAAATTTGCCACAGTGGAGCTTATTCAGTCCGCTAAAATTAAGTAGAGAAAAACTGATTATGCTGTGTATTCACATCTGTGTCATTTTAAGTGTTTTTTCAGACACTTACTAGAATCAGGATAGAAGTTTGAACCCTGCCCTGATAAAGGCTGGGATGACACAGGTAGCTGCGATAAATTAACCACTTGACATGTTTCCTCTCCTCCCTCTGCTTGTCCTTGACTGCATGTGTACATCCCTTCCTTCCTGCACTCCTTTTTCCCCAATAGGTATTTATCTCACCTTTATCAGCTGCCTTCCACTTCTCTAAGCAAAACCTCAGATGTCCGACCTTCATTACAATGTGATAAGAGCCCACTGAGACGTGTGTGTGTGTGTGTGTGTGTGTGTGGGGTGGGGGGGGCATCTAGTACCCCTAAAAGTTTAGAATGGTGTAAATAAGTTATTGCTACACAATATAGATTTTTATAAAATGAAAAATTGATCCCAAATGCAGAAGTTTGTGGTGTGAGTCACCCTTACCACTTCTATAGAAATTAAGATGATAAGCAGGAGTCAGGTGTTGCTGATCATATGATTAACTGATCATCATTAAGTGTGAGAAACTCTACAAAAGCAGATGTCTTCTTTATTTGCTGATCCATAGTATTTAAGTGTGTGTTAACACAGTTCACAAAGGGTGATGAGGCCATTTCTAGAGTATTTAGAGTTAATCATTCTACAGTGAGAAAGATTATTCACAAGTGGGAAACATTTAGCCCTCACAAGAGTTAACATCCCAGCCAGTTCACTGAGGTCAGACCATGCAATGGTCAGAAAAACTGAGAAAATCTAAGAGTTACATCTCACACTCTTCAGGCTTCATGTAGCAAGTTCATTACAACACAAACAGAAAAAGACTGGACAAGTATGGCTGGTTGGGAAGGGTTGTAAGGAGAAGGACTCTTTTCTAAATTGCTTCTCAACAAGCTACAAGACTATCAGAAGATTTCTGGACAGACGAGACCCAAGCCTGGAGATGTTTGCTCGTAATGCATAGCTTCACATTTGGTGCATTTCAGCACAGATAAACACCTCATATCAATTATCAAGCACGGTGATGGTTTGGGCTTGTTTTGCAGCCACGGGACCTGGACACCTCGTATTCATCGAATCAGCCATGAATTTCTCTTGATATGAAATGAAATGAAAGGAAAAATACTTTATTTATCCCTCTTAGAGGGAAATTATTGTTGTAGCAGATATGAAAGTATTCTAGAATTTCAAATTTGAGTCAATCTGTTTGAAATCCAAATTTAGTCCCTAAATGAATCACACAGCAGCACAATGATGTGACGCAAAGCAGCAAATCTAATACAACTGAAAAAGGACAAAAAATTATTACTTCAAATTGTTATAGCTGAAGTGGGTTCTACAAGCTACTAAATCATGTGGTGTACTTAGTTGTTCACACACACACCACTTTATTTTGTCAAATAAATAATGCAGTGTAGTATGTCATATGTTCATACAAGGTTATGTGTGTCCAATTTTACGGCCTATAGACCAGATTATTTATTACACTGACAGTGATATTGATAATAATAATAAGTAGAACCATAAAAAGTGTATTGTTTTTTAACATGACCTTATGGCTATGTTTATATTGAGATGTGTATTATACTATCCAAGCCCAGGCTAAGTTTAAATAATCAATGCAAAAAAATATGAGAAATATTAAATCAATATTCAAGTAGTTTCTATCAATGGACCGTACAAAATGAGTAATAAGTAAGAGAGAAGTCAGATTCTAGCCTGCCCTGAATCCTCAGGGACTCAGCATATTGCCTTCAGGATGTAAATCAGAGATAAAACATCAAACCTTGGCTGCAGTGTCAACTCTTCACCTTTACTTCTATTCTTTTCTTCTCCAATTCCCTTTGCTTTTTCTCTGATGATTATTTCTCCATATTGCTGTCCTGCATGTCTGGCTATGGTCCCATGCTGAGCTGGAGGCTAAATGTTGCGTGGTGTTTTGGTTACCGTGGTGAAGCCTGGTACCATTCTGCACTTGAGCTGCTATATTTCAAAATCCTCTGCATCCACTTTGGGCTCAAAACTGTTACATCAAATGTATCATGCCTGTTTTCTCAATTACAAATGATTTGGTTTGTGTTTGCCATTTTGTCAACCAGGAAGTGACACTTACTCACCAATAAGTGTCCTTCTGTGTCATAAATGTGTCCCATCAATCATTGTGGGAGACTACATGCTGCCTTTTGCCAGTGTGCATCTCATTCTCTCACTCTCAATCATTGTCTTTCCCTTTCATTCTCAGATGAGCTGCCATTAAACATTGGAGCAGAGGTAGACTGTCTAAAGGGCAGGACTCCCAAAACCACAGCACTATGAGAGGAGAAAACCACAGATGCAGCTGTTCAGATGGAACTGAGCAAAGAAATATGGTTCTCCCCCTCTTTCTATGTCTCTCTCCTTTGAAAGACGGACCTCATTAAATGGAAGACTTCTCCGGTCCAAAACCAGAGAGTCATGGCCCTAGAGAGCGTTCTGCTGCTAACCAAAATGCTGGCACGGTGCGGTGTGGAAAACAAGTGAATCAAATGCAACCGCTGAGCTGCAACGTGTGTACAAAGGCATAATATTACGTGGTATTACGTGGGTTTGGTAACAAGGGATCAGCTGTAGCAACAGCAAAACAGCAGTGAAACCTGACATGAGTTTATCACCACTGGAGTGAGTCATGTAATAACCCGAGGGAGCAAACATCCAGGCAGCCGAGCTGATAAAGTCTTTTTTATAAGCTTTTACCAGTAGCATGGTTATTGTTATGCACCGTTAATGTGTTGGCCCACCACTTTGGAGTCGGACAAAAGGACTCAAAACTACTGGATTTCCATTATATCTATAATCTAAGGTCAAACATGACTTATAGTTTGTATACATATAGTCATGTAGGGTGGTGAAATATACAAAGAACTAACAAGATACACTGGGTATTTACTGTGTGCTTGATGGCTTCATTTTGCCTCTTACTGCAGCAGATCAGGGCTACTCAGTTCAGTCCTATGAGGGCTGCATCCATGCAGGTTTTCAACAAACCCCTGCTCCAACACACCTGACTCAATTTAATGAGTCATTGTGCAGAACTTCATAGGTTGTTGGAGGTCAGATACACTGAAAACCTGAAGGACTGTCGCCTTCGTTGGACCGAATTGAGTATCCCTGGTATAGATTAGGCACAACATAAAACCAGAATACTAGCTTCCTGTGCATCACAAGTAGAAAAATTCACACGGAGTCTTGTTTTGTAGGTGTGAGTTGTGTGGATTGTATCAGTTCACAAAGCACACTTTCATGTAGCAAAACCTTTAGGTAGTCCAAATTTGACCTTCTGAAAGTGCACAACAGCCAGACCTGATAAATGCATGGTACTCTAGTAGTAAAGGAAAGATTATGTTTTTCGCTCACTTGTTTTTGCTTATCATTTGAAAAGATATTTAAATAGTATATATATATATATATATGTACATACATACATTCAATATATAGACTCGCCAGCCACTTGATCAGGTACACCAGCCAGGTTGGACCCCTTTTGCAAAACTGCTTTAGTTCTTGGTGACATAGATTAAAAAAGGCACTGGAAACATTCTTCAGAGATTTTGCTCCATATTGACATGCCGCAACCAAATGCCTTCATTCTTTAAATACAGTTTACCATTCAGCTTTAAAATTTGTCACTGGTTGTCGCCTCACTCATCAATGTGACTTGTATACAAAAGCTAATTGGCCCTCTCTGAGTTCCATCTCAATATTCCAGCTAAATTGGAGTCTCATCAGACCAGGCTACATTTTTCCATCTTCTATTGTCCAGTTCTGGTGAGTGTGTGTGAATTGTAGCCTCAGCTTCCTGTTCTTAGCTGATAGGAGTGACACATGGTGTTGTCTTCTGCTGCTTCAAGGTTGGACGTGTTGTGTGGTCAGAGATGCTATTCTGCATACCTTGGTTGGAACCAGGGGTTGAGTTACGCTTGTCTGTTTATCATTTCTGCCCATTCTCCTCTGACATCAACAAGACATTTTCATCCAGACAACTGCAGCTCACTGGATATTTTCTCTTCTTCAGACTTTTCTCTGTAAACCCTGGAGATAGCTGTGTGTAAGACCCAGATTAGCTGATACCAAGAACTGTTACACAATGACTTAAATCCCCTTTCTTTCTCATTCTGATGCTCAATTTGAACTTCAGCAGGTCATCTTAACCATGTCTACATCCCTGAATAGATCGAGTTGCCGCCATGTGATTGGTTGATTATCTATTGAGCAAGCAATTTAACAGGTGTACCTAATGAAGTGGCTGGTAAGAATATATCAAAAAAGTTAAGTAAATTATATTTGTATTGGACTGAAAGAATATAAACCCATTTAATACAAGCAATGATGATTATTATTAGACAAAGTTGCATGAGGACACATTTCTAGCACTAACTATTATTTGTAAGAGTTTTATGGGATCCCGAGGCAACCTCAGTTGTATCTGTTGCCATGAGACCAAAAATAAACCTTTACATCATTTATTTGACTAAGTCACATTAACATGAAGGACAAGGAGACATAACAAAATGACTCAGTACTGGCTTCCACCACAGCATAGACGCAGAGCAGTATCTGTGGAACTTTCTGCTTTGGGTATGGCTGTGTGGTTTGCACTGGTAAACCTCTCTGTAATTTGTGTTTGAAACCAACTGGAAATGCAAACAGATGTTATCTTTCATTTCTCTTTTCGACTTCAAACGTCACATCGGCTATTGTTTCAGACATCCCCGCCACAGAAGTCAGGTGTGTGTAGCAGCTCACAACACAGCGCATGAAATCTCGTCATATTTGGATGTGAAGGTGCAGAGAAACATCTGAGTGTGAGAGCAAGGGAGAGAGAGGGAAAGGGGGAAAGGAATGTGGTTAAGAGTGTGTTTGGTCACACTCCATAACCAACAGCCTTAAACAAACAGGCTTTCTGCTCCTTCTGTAAACCGTTGCTACCTGAGTGTGCAGCATGGGGTGGGGTGGTCGGAGTTCTTGGAAATCTTTGTTTTTATTTTCATAAAGCTGCAGACTGCAATTGACTTTTGCTTAGCTTAACAGTGAAACTGCAAAAAAGAAATGTCCTTCAGACTAATTGTACCAATATGTTCTTGTTGTATAACTGAATACTAATAAAGCAGATTACCCACCAATCCTCCTTTAAATTAGTTTCACATTTAGACAGAAGGCCATTGAAGACCAGGTGGCCATTTTTTGGTGCGCTGTTCTCCACATGTAACGTTTGTCTGTCAAAATATTGATTGGTAATTTTATATTTCATGTTTATTATTTAATTGCAAATAAATGATGATGTTAAGGGCATGTCTTATTTGTGAAGTCGAGCCTTTTAATATGCTGTGGAGCTGGAATACAGTCCTTTTATACAAGTGAATAATGTATGCCCTGTGTTTACTATGTCATGCATTTTCTTTGTTGCTCTTCCTTAGAACAGTAGCAGCCTGTTTACATGACACTAAAAACCAAAAACAAATGTGTGTGTGAGTCAGATCAAAGTCAGACTTGTTAAAAATGTATAAACATCAGTCTGACTGCAATCATGCAGCGTCAAAGTGTTCAAAGGAAGGCCGAGACACCTGGATGTCTGATGATCTTGACTGGCGATACAGTTATATGTGCATGTAGTACAGGATACTCTGAAGTTCACTTTGCACAAACTCCATGTTTTTGTAATTTTCTATAAAATCGTAAAGCGTATTTCAAAACAGCTGAATTTCTCTAAAGCTGCTCAAATCACCCTTTTTTTATTGGGTAACTCACAGTCACTTAAAGTATTTACCACACTGCAAAATTCTGACTATACAACCATGGTTTCACCTGACCAAAATCCCCATTCGAGTAACTTAAAGTAGCACTATGTAACTTTCTGACATTAAAAATATGTGTTTCTGACTTGTTTTGATGGTTCAGTGACATGCATACATTCCCGGAGCAGTCGTTTCCCTACAGCGTCCCAAAGTCAGGAAACCACACATAACAACTTTTTCTTCCAGGACTCTGCATCACTTAACAGCTGAGTTTCACTTTATGCACCGCATCACACGCCAGCAACTGGATATCCACACACTGGCCATTTTGATCTTGCACCATAGCAGATTCAGCAAAGAAATGCAAGAGGACATTATCAGAGAAGGAGAGAAAGGAACATTGTTAGGGGGAGCCTTAGTGCGAAAATCTGACCAAGTTCAGGAGTGCTTCTTTCAAGACAACATAAATTCGTTATAAAATCTCTGAGAAAAAGTTAGAAGCAGATTTAGGGGCTCATATTAGGATCATATTTGGAGCTTGCAAATCATTGTCCAAAATGGAGATTTTACTTATAAATTAAGCTTCGTCACCCTGTGAAATAAATCTGTATAAAAGATTCAGGTTTGTGGTTGTCTTTCAAGAAGAAAAAAAGTATTTGTTAAAAGACATAAATGTGTCAAGTTACACATTAATTTCCCTAACTGGTGTGACTGAAGTTCCAAGTGTGAATTTCAAGCCTGTCTTTATTCCTCAAGCTAACAGGACAGTGACAACTCAATCATGCATTTGTGTCCAATCAAATTGTCCAATTAGAGGGGAGGTAGTTTGGTTGCTTTCCACTCCCTTGGAAGTCCTAAAAGTAAAGATACCACGGATAAAGTTTTCAGTTTTTCGACACAGGTAAATTATACTTTGAGGTTGTGTAAATAAAAGGCAGCAATTTAATTTAATGCTTATAAACATCTGTTACTAGTTAACTCAGTAGCAACAGTCCACAGAAACGTGATGTCAAACTTACTTTGGTGAAAAACCCATGTCCCTCCATGCATGTATGAACGTATACTGGAACAAGGACAGTGGTGCAATTAAAATGTTCAGTTCAAGCTATTACAATAGTTTGACTCAACTGTAAATGTAACTGTACTGACTGGAGCAGATGCAAACTGCCCCAGCCAGAGGTGTTTTAGTTTGACTTGAAATGCCATCAGGAACATACAAAACCATAAGGGGGTGATTTAGCCACACCTCCAAAACTATTTTTGCCTATAAAAAGGTTGATAAAAAAATTGACTGCTTCTGGCAAATCTGAAAACAAAGAGAAAAAAAAAGAAAGTAATGTTGCATTTCGTATCAATGTCCTTATTGATACATGACTTCTTTCTTTCTTCAGTGCAATCAGCAACTAAAGGCTCAGTTATGCTCGACGCAGAAGACGGATAAACAGACGGACAGACAGTTTTGTCCTTCTCCTGCGTGGTTTGCGTGCGTAATCTGTGAATTTTCAGGGGTCTTATGGATACATTACTTGACAGAGCAAACGGAGAAATACCACCGGAAACCGCGGGGTCAGTGTCAAGCAGTATAGCTGACATGGAACCAGCGAAAGGAACAAACCAGAGAAGAAGAAGAGGAACGGGAGGAAGATGAAGACATTGTCGAGGACAACGACTGCCGAGATGGCGGGAGCTTTTGAAGAAAGGCTGTGGGAGTTTGTCGGGTGGTTGCAAAGAACTTTATAGTGGTGTCTGAAACTGACATTAGAATGTGGGAGTGGACTCTGAACTCAACACTGCCCACTAGTGGATGAAGTGACTTCATAACCATGGCAATGTAAAAGACGCATGGAAGTATGAAGGGCGGCGACGTATGGCAACGCTTGAAACGGACGTCCCTATTACGTATGTAAGGGGGCACAAATGGGCCTTAGTGCTACATTCATATGCAAACATGTAAAAAGTTCTGTTAATAAGATTAGCACCAGCACAATCCTGGCTATGTCTGCCACACAGATTCAAGGATTCTTTCTCGTCATACCAGCTTACGTTACACGTTAGTGGTGCGAAATTAGGACTGAGATCCCAGTATAAAAAGCCTAAATGAATAAATAAAAACAACAAATAAATAAAACAGCAAGGGTAAAAAATATACAAAAATATATAAGCAGTTGCTGACAATGGCTTGAAAAATGCTAAACACGCATGTAAGTGAATAGTGCACCTTTGGTGTGTAAAGTGATTTAGTGTAGATCGGTGTGAAGAGAAAGATGGAGAGAATGACAATGAGAGAAGGTAGAAGGGGTGAGAGTCTACAGAGCATGGTTCAAGTTTCAGGGAAGAAGCTGTTTCTGAGTCTGGTGGTCTTCCTCTGAATGCTCCTCATCTGAAACAGTCCGTGAGCGGGATGGGTGGAGTCCTTCACGATGCGGAGGGCCCTCCCCCTGCATCGTAAAGTGTAGAGATCTGAGGTAGAAAGGCTGCTCCGCACAGTTTGTTTACCATGTTAACAAAAGAGTCAACGATGCCCTTCACTGGCAGTCCAAAATCTCATGCTGTCAACCAAAAACACCAGTTTTCATGTCCACACAAACAGCACGGCAGGATTTTGAGAATGTCTTTGCCCTGGAGGTATTTTACTAAAAGTGCATTTCATTGTTCGAAAACTGCTTTTGCACTGCATGAAAGTTGCAAACTTATTAAATCTGAATATGTCAAAAACCCATGGATGTGTCACACATTGCCTAAGTTGTAATCACACAATAATTAGCTTTTCTAATGTCGTGTGTAGGTACTGAGTCAGGAAAAACATGTCCGCAGCAGGATTTATCCATCCTCTTTCTTTTTAAAATCATTCTTGATAAAACTTTATTTGCACAGACAATCAAATCAAAACTTGAGATTGAATTTGATTTGGTTCACAAGACGACTGGACTTTAAAGCAATGCATCTCATTTCCACACTGTTGTCCTTAATCCTTGATGTAACCCTTCATTTCACAAATATGACACACTAAAGAAAACAATATACTGTAGCTGGTAATGTCCCTTTCTGTCAGATGTCAAGTTCTCGCTGTGTGTGGTTGGAATACCACAGTCAAGCTCAACCACATTCCCTCCCTCCACCAGACAGAGATCAGATTTTCTCAGATAACATCAGGTTAGTGCAGCCTGTTTGGCTTCTCCTGCAAACAGAGGATCAGGTTTACGTGTGGACGTTCCGTCACACGTCTCCTTCCACCCGTTTGTTTGGTCAGTGTGGCGCCCCACCTGAATACCTGGGAACGGATACATACATCACATACACACACACACACACACACACAGTGCAGTACACACTCATTGTAGCAGCTAAGAGGAAAGATGGAAAACCACCATGTTGTCTTGAATAAAAACATCTCCTGGTTGTCAGAGCCTGCCATAGTCAGCCAGGGGATTTCAAACCATGGATTTGACCATTTATTCCACAAAGATTACAACTGTTTATCTTGTCCCACTTTCAGTAGCAAAATGATCTGGTCCACAGTCTCAGAAAGCTCTGTTGAGAGCTTTGCCTCTGGGAATTAATAGTCTCATAGTGGATGGAAAACCAACTTATGTTGAGTTTTCCATGGATATTTAGAGCAGAGGATTAGCACACAAGTAACAATGAAAACAATACAATTCACATATCGTATTCTTCCGTCACGCGTCTCCTTGTTTTGTTATTTGGAAGCATTAATTCAGCA
>JAOXYM010000023.1:18893362-18908566 GCA_028567055.1 Leptatherina wallacei
AAAACAATACAATTCACATATCGTATTCTTCCGTCACGCGTCTCCTTGTTTTGTTATTTGGAAGCATTAATTCAGCATAAAAAGAAAAAAAAATGGAATGGACACACTTTACCTTTGCCCTGCTGTCTGTTTCTATTTATTCTAATTAAAGCAAGTGACACATTGCAGCATGTGTTTTCTCAATCTGTGCAATCTGCTGTCCATCACTGACAAAATGTCACCTTTGTTCAGCAGCAAATTCACAGAGTCAGCCAACACAAACACTGATGCACTGTGTCTGGGAAGTTGTTTTTTAACAGATGTGTCATCATCTCACAGTCAGAAGATTTCCTACAACATTTCTGTCATACTAATCTACCATGTGTGGCTACTCTGCATCAGACTTATTGATTACTTAAATAGGAAAGGGACTGCCGTGCAACACTGTTGACATTGGCAGTTTGTTTAGGGGTGTAATGGTACGCCAAAGTCATGGTTTGGTAGGTTCTTCGGTGTTTAGGTCACGGTTCCGTTCATTTTTGATAAAGTATGGGAATAAAATGCAGAAGCTTAACTTTGGTGTAAACAGGAAACAACATTTAAAATTAAACCAAGAATGACATCTGCTTGCAGTAAAATCTCTAATTAAAGATTCTTCAAAAAACAAATATATGGCATAAATAGAGATAAGTCTCCTATATTTTAATGGGAAAAAATAGTATCAGAATCTCTGTACATACATAAGGAAGGGAGGAATGTTTTAAGAGAAAAATAAAAGCTAATCACTCAAACTTGTGCAAATATTAATTTAATCCAGTTAACTGTTTTCTTTTAAAAGTAAAACTTTAATAGCATGTATGCCGTAAAAGATAAAGTAACATGTTCGCTTCATTGTTTGAATGAGCCATTTTCAGCCAGAGTGCACTTACATCTGCATGTGGAGGGCGCGGGGCTATAGGAGGCGGGGCTACAGGGAGTTCAGCTCTCTAGCACAGCTCGGCACAAGTCTGACAGGCTGCTTTCATCTTTTCAACTTGTCTTTGTCCACTTACAAAATTACTGGGAGGACCAAGTGCTCAAAAACAAGAGATTTTAAAGATGGAAGGTCTGGTTTCTCCATAAAACTGTCGCTAGCCATAACGACTGCTAGCCAGAATCTATAGTGCAACGCATTTACTCTTATGTGTGTAAACTTCGATACGCATTTGGTACGCCTTTGTTCCGTACCGAATGCTCCGTACCGTAAAATTCGAATATGAATACATGTACCGTTACAGCCCTAAGTTTGTTTTTATCATATTTAAGACCTTAAGTACAAATGGTTTACAGCAATGGAGGCAGGAAGGTGTGACCTGAAGACAGTTAAGGGGGTCTTAGCATCTGTAGGTGCACAATCTCATTTTGTTTTGTTTTTAGCAAGTTAGCTTACATTTAGTACTTGCTTCCACTTTGTTCAAAAGCAAATTCACACAGTCACCCAACCAAAAGACTGATGCACTGTGTCTGGGAAGGCATTATTATATGTATGTGTCATCATCTCACATTCAAAATATTACCTACAACATTACTCTCATTCCTGTCCACCATTTAGATTTAGATTTCTTGATTTAGAAAGGGACTGCTGTGCAGTAGTACTGTTGACCCTGGCAAGGTGATTTAACTCTATTTAAGATCTATTGTACAGCTGAACATTTCAGTAGTGGAGGCAAGGAGGTGTCATTAAGATTTCAGATGGGGATAGAAATATTTTCAGTGCATTTGTTTGCTTTAGTTAAATGTAAAAATGATTTCATAAAACTACAGGGAAAAGTAAAACAGTTTATTCTGATAAAATTGGATTATATGTCTACTTGGAAAAGCATATTGTATACATAGACCCCTGTTTAATTTTCTGTATCCCAAATTCATTTGGCCACATGTATTTCTAAAATGTTTTTACTTGTCTTACCATACAAAAAATTTAACCAGCTATTAGCAACCTTAGAACCAGCAGTATGTGGTTTGTTATCCCCATAAAGCCAAACATATCATATTTGATATACAGTTTGAGACATTTTGCATCACTTTATGGTAAAAACTTTGCTCAAAACCCTGTTGTATACAACATGATACTTGTCTTCTGTTCCCTAATGGGTACCAGGAAGCATAAGACTACACTACAATAATTTTGACGTGTCACGTGGTAATAAATGGTAGATATGGTTAGAGGACCAAATAAAGACTTCAGGTTAAACAAAATGGACTTTTCTCCCCAGCTTTTCTTGGGTTAGGCTTTAAAGGGTTAAATGCCAGTTTATTGATATGGAACATGCAACTTTGTTTTCATATTCTAGATCAGAATAATGCTGGTCGTGCTTGTTTTACCAGGAATTTGTACCACATTCCATTTTGCTGGCTTTCGACATCTGAGGCAAAAATTTTGCTGGGATTGCATGGCAAGTGTCTATGCTTTAGATAATGTGGCTTCATGGTTTGCATTTAGATTTTTCTAAAACGATTTGTGGTTATGTAACTTTTTCACATTTTCAGACTGTACTATTAACTCATAACTTTCTTTTTAAAGGTAGCACTTTTAAATTCATATTATGTTTTCTTTATAAAACCCATGTGGAGAATTATTCTTAGAGAACTTTATATTTATGCTCAACATTAAATACACATACAAATGTCTGTCTTCTGCATTAAATGCTTGCATATTTCAGTAATTTTCTGAGTATTGCGCAGTATAACTCAACTGTGGTCTGCAAAGGGAACAACAAAGAAGTAGACAACAGAAATGGCTATCATACTGAACTGAAGCTGTGGGAATGTGTAAGGAACTACAGTCACATTTAAGATGTTACCTTGTCTGAGTACATGGACATATAGAGATTTATCGCCATATTTGCTATAATCGGTAACTGACCTCAAAACTCAAAGGGAACTCTGAACTCTGCACTGTCCCTTAGTGGATGTATTGTCTAACAATCATGCCGACAGCATGGATGGGAGTATGTGGACGACATTTGACAATGTTTGACACGGACACACCTATTTACTGTATGTATGTAAAGGGGGAATTAATGTGTCCTTATACTCAAATGTCATGATTATTTCTACACAGTAATAGGTAGTAATTATAGTAGACCCAAATTTATGAGACAATTTTCATGATAAGTTCACGCATTTTTTAGGGCTTAGTTGTTTTTCTATGGATGCTTGCATTTGGACAGCAAACACTGGAGAACTTAAAGAACCATACCTCACAATCAAAAGGTTACATAAAATAGTACAGTACATTAACGATGCCACAGACACTATGCACACTGACAATACTTAAAAAAATCTAAAAATATCTATAGCCCGTGGTGAGTATAATAAACAATTGCAAGCTCAGTTGCAGTTCATAATATGCACTAAGTATTTGGCCTTTACCCTTTTCTGATCATCTCGACATTGACTGAAATGAGTTTTTTCCCTCCTTAGATATAAAAGAGGTAGCTTGCATCATTGCACAGAAGTGACACCAGGGAGACTGAAGTATTACAAAAACAAGCGACTGTTCACACCTTCATACACCATCCACAGGACACTTGCGTCATGTGTTCATTAATGAAAAGCAGTAGCGGCAGCATTTGGAAAGGATACACACTCCAGTGTTCAAACTCTATGCCGTGCAGGTGAAAATTTGCCAGTAAAAGATATGAGCTCTCATTAAGTTTAACAGGCCAACAACCCCCTACCTAGGGTCCCGCCCCTGCAACAGCGAGGGTGGGATTTTACTGGCTTGTTAATGTGACTGACAGCTCAACAACGTCAGCCTGTTTGTCTGCTGCGATGCAATGGCTCCCCGTACTTCAAATGACGACAGTCGGTCAGCAATGCCAGGGGGTTGCTGGCTGCAGATATTACAGCATTCATGGTAGTGCCAGCTGGTTACCCATAGGGTATGTGATCATTACACACACACAGCTCAGTTTCTCCCCTCTATCATCCGACATGTTAAGTGGTGACCAGAAGAAACCAACCATTGCTTCATTTAGATAAAAAACTGTTCTTTACCAAGTATGCACATCAAAAAAGTTGAAAACGTTTCCAAATTTACTAATGAATTTAACGTAGTTAAATTTCCCACATACACCATCACATTCTTTTCTGCAACATTACAGATACATTTCTGCTCCGTTTGGGATCTCTGTTGTGTAAAGTATTGATGACAAATAGGTAAGTTTTAATTTCATTTTGTGTTTTTCTCTGTAAATTATTGTATTAATGTAAAAACAAGTGTACAGATAATTTATATGGCACCATTTCAATTTCATATTTCATTTATTATTCAAATTGTCTCAGTTGTGTCCATTCATGTTTTGTTGTAAAGATCTTTGGTTGCTCTACCGCATTAGATATAGTGCAATATAACTAAAGTTGAGTAAGGTTTAATATTGACATGAAATATAATCTGTGTTTTCTGAATTAATGGCAGAAGGTAACAACAGCTGTTGCTGATGTACTTGTTCTGTAGAACCAGTTATATGTGTGACTAACCAGTGTGTGAAATATGGGCAGACATGGGACTGGGGTGGGGTTTGAGGGTTTGGTGCGTAACCCTTTGTTAGCCTTTTTATTATTTTTTTGGGCCAACCACCACCATCACCCTCTTTGGAGGACACATATTTCATTTATTTTCAATTGATGTTACAGTATTTGCTTAAAGGCACTAGGGGCAGGATGAAGAAATGAGACTCAATGAGAGCGCTTGGGTATGAAAAGACAAATAAATTATATATATATACACACACAACTATCATCTATAATATATAAGTTAGTAAATATGATCATACTTTAATAGGTATGACAATGGGCAATAATCTTAATTTAAACGGGGGAAAATTGAAAGATAAATGAAATAAAATAAAATGAAAAAATAAGGCTGACACAGGAACTGAATGCAAAGAACACAAAATCACAGGTACAAATTAATCCGTAAACAGTGCTGTTATTTAAGAGCTTCCAGTTCTTTAAGAATTCCTATTTTTCACAAACTGATTCCAACCAAAGCTAACAACAATCCTGTTGGACATTGCACTTAATGTTTTCTATTGATTGGCCACCCCACACCACTGTCCCTCTTAACTTGGCCACCCCATTAAAATTTCCTACATGTGCCACTGAAAGTTTTCCAAAAATATTTCAACAGCAAATAATCTTAAAAGAAATCTTTAATTTTACTGTTGCACAACTACATTGCACAACTCCAACATCTGCCACCCACCTAATTGAAGCTACTGATGCACCAAAATAGTCAAGAAGAAGGCACACCTTACTATAGAAGGTCCAAAGTTTTTACATAAACAATCACCGACAGCAGAGCAAGATTATACGCAAAGAAATTTAATAATCCTTATTCCGAAACTTACCTAAGCTTGGCTCTTTGTCCCAATTCTAACTCACTTCAGTGATAATTGCTTAGTTACGCACATCAAACATATATTTAATCTTATTTGTAATGCAGAATGTTTTGCAGGTGTCTAGAAATAGCAATGGAAAATTAAGTTTAAATTTCTGTCTTCTTCATATTAGGGAATATTACCCTATGCATTGTGACCTAATGGTACCACCAGTAAATTTAGCATTTTCTTTGGACAAAGTGTTGGACCTATCAAATAGTTCACAGACAAGCACTGGAAACGAGGACAGGCCATGCTCTACGTATCAGCGGCCAAGTGTTGTGCCATACCACCATGACTGAACAAATCCTTTTGGTTGAGATGAAAGTGACTGTACATGGATATTAAACTGTCTCACAGAGTATTTTTTGATATGCTTCAGTGGGATCATTGATGCTGGCTGAATTCCATTTAGCTGCTTTAGTTTGGAGGATCCTGGTATTGTATATACTGGCCCATGTGAATAGAAAAGTTCTCATTAATGCTATTAGCAACGCTTGTGCTTTTAGTGCTAGGACACGTCAACATGTCAGCTGTGAAAAGGTGGTGTGTTGCATAGGAACAAAATAATAAAAGGGTTTCCATTTAAATAGAATTTCTTCTGTTGACCTCTTGAATTAAATATGCCTTCCTGTTTGTATCCTGGAATACCCTCTATCCCGTTTCCCTGGAAACTGTCAAACACTAAGAATTGCACCAAGATGGAGAAAGACCTTTTACCTCTTTTTGTTTCCATTTAATACCTTTAATACCGGGGTGTTTGCTGCTACTGTAGGTTTGTGTCTTTATGGCCTACGTGATGTATATTTGAGTTATTGTCATTATCAATTTTTCTCTGATTGTCATCCTGAACCTCTCCTTTCTTTTTATGACAGACATATTACAGATATTATTCTTAATTTTTTATTTTTTTTTTAATCCCACACTTGTAGTTCTGGAAATCTGATGTCCCACAAGTCTGTTTGGCATTGCTTAAAGTGTTAACATGTCAAAACAAATTTTTCCATTAGCTTCCATTATTAGGAATATGAGTGACTTTGTTCTGTATGCCTGTATGTGTCTACAGATTTGAATGCAGTATGAATGGATAGTATCCAGTGCAGTATCCAGCCAAACAAAGAAAGAATCTTGGCTCAGATGGAGCTTGGGAACAGATTTATACTGAGGAGATTTGGATGATTACACACCATAAAAGTTCTTAGTGATTGAGATTGGAAAATCGCACTGGCCAATAAATCAACTACAGTAGTCGGTGTTTAAAATCTGGAAATTGCAGTACTTTATAAAATAGTAGTAATTCTATAGTGATGTTACAACCAAGTTGAGATTTTTGGATGTTTAGTTTTCTGACCGTAAAATAAAATCTTGCATAGTTTTTTTTTTCTTCTTAAAAGGAAAAGAACCCATAAAGGTATGGATCTATCATTAAGTCATGTAGGAGAAAGATGTACCATCCGTTTCCTGAACATCCTGCCAAAGAAAACATGATGAAAAAAGTATTTTACAATATTCTGTCATGACCTATAGAATGATTTAAAAACATATGTATGGCATTCTATGGTGCTGGAGCTTTCATATTTGTTCTGCAGTAAGCTTAAGTTTGGGCACCAATAGTCAAAATTGCAGTCGGTAAGAGATGGTTTAATTTCCCAAATGCATAAAGTTGAATATGACAGTCCTTGTCAACATTTTTAGCTAGATTAATATTTTCATTTCCATATTTTACAAGGCCAATAGCAAAAGTTTGGGTACCTCACATGGTCAGTAATACGGTGGTCGACAGGTGCAAACGCCATTCATTTACAAAAACATGCAGCATATACGAATAGAAATGCTAGTGAAAAGCTGCAAGTACAGAGAAGAGCTGCAATACAGAAAACATGACGAAAACGCTGCATATTCACTCACACAACGGAGTACTCCCGGCCTCTGGGGCAACTCTGAGTTTTCACCTGAGAGATGGATAACGGTGAGAAGAACAGAACAGGTACTGGTGGAAAGTTGTAGTAACGAGAGAGAAACTACATCAAGGTACGTTTTTTCTTTTCTTTTTTAAACATTTGGCATTAATCTTGTCCAATATTAAAAAAGATCAGCCGATTGAAATTTTTGACATGAGCATACAGTATAAACTTTGATTAGTCTATCCAGAGCATTGATGTTGCAGCACTTTTCATGCAGCTTGTTTCTGTAATTGCAGCGCGAGCATTTTCTATTTGTATATGAAGCGCGTTTGCACCTGTTGGCCACCGAACAGTAAAAAAACCTCTTTGACAACTATTGATTTTTATTAAACTTTTTGGTAGGCCAAGACTCTCAATTTGGATTTTGCACATTTTCAGCCCACAGTGAAGCATAAATATTTTTTCTTTAAGGTAATTTGTGTGTAAACTTATATCTTTAATGTGAAAACATTGGAACGCTTTGCATCTATCTTGCACAAGTTAGCCATTTTGGTTGGTTTGTACTGCTAATGCCATGTGATTGAATATTAGAAATGTCATCATTTTTTCCACATTCTACATAAGTACTGCTGCATCATGCCTCAGAAAAATGACTTCTTAGTCTTTGTCATCTTTATATCAACTTAAACAGCTGTCTCATTATCACAGCTCATGAACCATTATCTAAACTCTTCATCTTCTGTACTGTATACTCCATTAGATGCTTATTTGTGCATTTCAGGTCTCAATGATTCCTTCCCATCTAATAGTCTATTTGTGAGGAGTTTAACTGTCTCCCCTGTGCACTGGTCTGAAGCCAGCTGGCAGCGAGTTGAACAGCAGAAGTGCAAGAACCATCCTTGAGAGTGCTGAATGATCCCAGATGACTCGAGTGGGCTACCTGCATGTGTGATTGTGCAATCATGTAAGTGTACTGATGTACAACATTGCTTGTTATCTCTAATGTTTGAAAGCATAGGAGTATTTCATGAATTTTCCTGCCAGGGGATGCACATGCATGTTTATGTCTTCCTAAATGCACCTATTTTTGGTTGCATGCTAGTTTAAAATCTCCCAATTAATGCACATATGTCCATAAAGAACAAAGCTACTTTTTTTGCAGAGAAAAAAGCATCTTTACCACCCAATGTCTTAAATGTTTTTGCTGCAAAAAAAACCCCCAAAAAACAAAAAACAGCAGTATTGAACATAAGTGTAAAAACTTGGAGCCAACTATTTTGTGTCTGATCAACACCAAAACATTCAGGAATAGACTAAACCCATTCCCCACATGTACGGGAAATATACGTTTTAACAATGTGGCATAATCAACAAAACATTCCACATTACTGCTCCAGAAAATACCCCCCTCCCCCCATCTTTTTACAAGGCACCCTTTGGAGACAGGCACAGAGGGCAGTTTACAGTGTGTGGGAAAATGCAGTTCTGGCACTCCAACAAACAGTCCACACAACTTAGAAAACCCAAAAACTTGACAAATTCCTATAAGGCACAAGACCTCCACCAATGTAAACTCCTGACCGTATTAACAATAGCTCATGTTAGCTTAGCTAACAATTAAGGACCTAAAATTCCCCAGCAGCATCATACAAGCCCTTTTTTGACCGAGTTGGTTCCAGTGCTGGTTCGGAGTCAAAGCCAGACTAAGCACCGGTCCTTTGGCTTTCAACAGCCTAAGCACTGACTCCTGACTCTCAAAACTGGTTCTACTCAGACAGCAACTCTTTGCTGGGACACAGTTGAGAACCGGTTCACGTAGCTCATGTCAGCGGTTGCGGGCTGGGTTACCTGGCCAAACTGAAACATGCCGACACCGGCATCTTCAACAGGAAATGGATAACAAAAACAAAAAAACCGGTCCGAAGAGGAGACAGTGTTTCTATTTTCCCCTCGGCCGTCTACAGAAATCCAAAATAAAATTGTACGGGATCAGCTGGACAAAGCTCGTCTTTGAGCAGCTGCAGAGGGAGACGGCTGCAGCCGCTACGAACGTAGCATCGACCAACTGGTAAAAACTGAAGTTGAAGAAGGATTTCCGGGACCAGAATCGGCAGCTGGGATGCAGTGTTAAAAGGCGACCCTCAAAAATCTGCATTTTAATTTATTAAATCCTGTGTCTTCAGTTGCGTAAAGATGACTTAATGACGCAGCACCAGGCTCTTTCGGTCAAAAGCAAAACCTGTTCTTTGGAAGCACCAGCACCGAACCAGCACCAGCTGTTCTTTGGTGGAAATGGGCTAAAAGTTGTCTGCAAAATTATTCACACCCTTCCATTAAAAAAAGGGAAACAAAATAAGCTGAAATAAGCTGAAACTGACAAAGTTGACAAAAACTGACAAGTTCAATTTGAGGCAATCAATGCAATCAAGTGCTTTCTGTAATTCTCAATCAGACTTCTATATCTGTTGGCACAGATGTTTTGTCAGAGCACTTAAAAAAAAAAAGTATTATTTAACTAAATTATAATTTAGTAAATTTATATTTATTATTACTTTCTGAATTACTATAATGATTTTTGCCTTTTCTTTAATGGAAGGGTATGAATAATTTTGCAGACAACTGTATATTTCAGAGATTGCTTCCTAAGACGTTTTTCACACTCTTCCGATGGCCACCCACACAGCAGTCAGGCATTACAAATACTAATAAGCAACTTTTTCTTTTATTTGACAAAACACTACATCCAATGGTATAAAGCCTTTTTTTTTCATCTCCCTTTGTGGTTATTACTCCCCAACAAATATATTGACCTTACTGTATGAACATCTGTTCCAGATCTGGAAACATACATTAGAATAAAGTTGTGAGATGTTACCTGGACTCTTGTTTGTCTACAGCTCTGCATATTATCCATTTAGCTAATTAAGCAAGAGGTAGCCATGAGAATAATGGTGCAAGCAGGGAAAATATCCAAATATTCATACCTCCATTTTCTGTCTAACAAATCAAACCAGCAGTTGCATGAAAGGAAGATATACCACAGGGACTCTAATGGTTACTGATCTTTACCAACTGATGAAGAGATAATAATCAGTTTCCTTAAAGAAACTCGTAACTTCTCAGTAAGTCATTAGTCACTGGTTCATGTCCCTTTCACTGTGTACTCTTTTGGTCATCATTAGACATTTATATGTAGCACCAATAAAACAAAATTTGTATTTTTCTAAATGAATAAACTAACCCAAAAGTCTCAACTGATTTTTGGTTTTAGTGCTGATAATCAAATACTGACTAAAATAAGAATGAAAATGTTACACTTCCAGAAAGCACCATATCTTTGTTGATGAAATGAGACTAGATTGTTAGCCCTTTTGAGACTGGATGCACATTTTTATTTATCTGCTTTGTGGGAATTCAGGGCTATCAGAATTTCTAAAGCTAGAGGAACCAGTGATGTGGAACAGTGTGATTCATAATTCATCTAAACATTATCCAAATATTAGCCTTTAAGACTACAGTTCTTTTTTTTGGCCCTAAATAAAACTGCAATAAAACAGAAAATGATAGACTGATCCTGTCTGAAACAAGAAGTGCAGGATGGCAATGAAATCAACTCAATGTTTCTTTTTCTACTGCAAATCCAGAGTTGGAGCTCTGTACTGTAGAAGTATAGTAGCTAGAGTATAGTACAGGGTAGCTGACGTACTGTTTGGTGGAAAAACTGTCTGATGGCACAAATTCTTGTTGTGACTTGTCTAAAGTCAGCCTTGTGTGGCTGCTGTTTGTTTTTTAAGTACAACATAGAAAGAAAAAAAGACATCTAGAATTGTGGAACTGCTTTAACATCCATTTGCTAAGATATGTTGCATGTTGTTAAGATTGTCCAAGAAGATCTATGACCGCTGACAACATCTACGGGCTAAATTTTAATACAGCTCCTTAAAATTCAAAATCTCAATTTTGAAGTTTTTTTCCATTTACATGTCCATGTTTTTCTCTTTAACTCGTTTTAAGTTAGAATTGACACACTTGAGGATAGAAAAATACGCCGTTTGAATGTTTCATCAATTCAATTTCATCTGTAGACAAAACCAGATCCAGTTGTGACACCTATATCTGTTTCCCACATCTGTGCATGAAAGCACAGTGACTCATATGTCCTCTTGTAGCCTGCTGTGGCTCATCCTCACCAACACCAACTACAAACAGCGCTAGGGTTGACTGACCGAGTCAAATGATGTCATCGACCGAACATTGTAAAATGTCTGCGATTATCAAGTTTGGTTTCCATGCAGACTTTTTATAGTTTCTGTTCCCGATTATCCCTCATAAGAAAATCCTTCCTGTGTGACACTGATGACATCATTGCGAGTTTAGATGCTGATAAGTATTTTGAGGTGAAGGAGTAAATGTGTGTTTGTCATGTTGGCATGGCATGAAAGGTAAGATGGTGATATGATGTGCGGCATTAGGCACTTTATGCAATTGGGTGGGACGGTTTGCTGCTTGTGAACAAAGAGAAAATATTAAAAAGCATCTGGAAGAGGATATTGCTGTGGAAAGGATTAATGGACCACACATGCACACATGTAAAAGTATACATCAAAATGTTAGTCTTAAATTTATAAGTTTAAAGTGGGTGCGTACATTGTCTGATGGCAGTCCGGGGAAAGAATGACTTTATAAAGAATCTGGCTTGAACTCTAACTAAATGTTTCACACAGCAGCCAAGAAAATGTTCTAATCACGTCTGTAATTCTTCAGAAGTGAACAGTGATTTACCCAGATCTGGCTTCTGTACAAGCTCCTGTGGCAAGCAAAGAGTTGGCATTTCTTCGTCACCCTCCTGTGTTTCCATCCTAAATATGCAAACTATTCTAAAGAAAAGCTTTCTTGTTAGACCTTTATTAAAGCTAAAACCAAAGAGAATTTCCTGTCATTCACTCTAAAGTCTTAAATACGCCTTGTAAACAGACTACAGACTAAAATGCGCAGAACTGGGTGACCAACATACGTAAATTTGCACAAATTAAACAGTACAATATTGAAACAGTTACTGAAGACACAACCAGTCATGTATTAATGTTTAATAAGAACCCCTGTGAATTGACTTTAAAGGCCCTTAAAACTGCCACTGTTGGACATGCAGGGTTCAACAGGTTTGTGACCTTTGTGGGACTCATCGGCATAACACTATAAAACATGTCAATGAAGATTTTTTGGGGTAAAAAAAAGCAAAAGGTAACCCTGGTGGTTTCCAGACTTTGACCAAATATTTTTAATGAGTCGCATATAGAAACACAATAGCAGAAGTCAAATTAAAAGATATTTGGTACTTTTTGTCTTTGGGATGTCACAGTTCTGAAATTCTATTAGTTTTTTATTACAAGTTATTACAAGTAATTTGTCATACTGGTAATTGTGATTAATGATTTGTTGAAATTTGTTTTTACATCACTATGATGGCCTAAGCCTCAACATATTGAAATAATAAACACCCTCTGAAGAATAACAGCCTTTTTTGAGCCAATACAACATAACTAAGGACTATACGTCAGGCTGACTAAAAAGCCTTTTCTTTCAAATCCTTCAGAATGTCATCCTTTGTTTCATTGTACAAGATGGAGATGAACTTTTCATAATTATACTGGTTTATTCTAACTTTAGCAACTGTTTAAATACAGTTATTTCTAAATATGTTGAATGGGTGTATTTCATGTGCTACTATGTAGTGTTACACTGTCAAAGTGCACAATCATGTTATGTTTTTACTTACTCACTCAGTTCAAAGCTTACTCTGCCTCTTGCCTTCTAATTGCTGGGATAGACTCAAGCCCCCCAGCCACCTTGAATTGGAACAAGCGGAACAGGAAATGATTGGATGGATGGAAGTTTCTGAAAAGGACCTGCAGTTTCAGCTTTTATCCAAAATTCAGTGAATTGGGTAGTGTGGTAAATGCAAAATTGGTTGCATTAGCAGTGCTGCCCACCAGCAAACCTGGCTTTTCCGAGGTAATGGTCTCTCCTTTTAATTTGGCTTAAAAGTAAAATATTCCCACACCTGCATTGTGGCTTTTGCCTTTGAAATTAAACCCAGAATGTCGACATTAAGCTCCTTGCTGGAATACATTTGTTTCAAAATAGACAGACTGGTATTAATTCTTCTCTTTGCTGCACGTGACTGGTGCACAGAGGAGAGGATGTCATCAAAACTGCAGTGTGTTGTGAGGAAATAATCTATACAGGTGAATAAATAGGATGGTGACTGGAAAAAATAATCATCCTAAATAACTGCAAACAATTATGTAATGATTGTGACAACCATTTCAAATCACTTCATGACATTTTCCTTTTGTTGATTATTGGTGCAGGTGGGATGTTGCATAGGCTGGAATCATGCAAACTCAAGCTGCTGCAAATAACAGTAAGCAACAAAAAATATTGTAAACTAAACTAGCAAAGCTTGCAGTGGGAAGTAGAGAAAATCTCAACGTTAAGCAGCAGCCTTTCAGATAAAATGATTGACCACGACTGATATTTGCTACAATACCAAACTTCAGACCTGCTCACGACTTCATGTGAATCCCGCCTAGCCTCGCAGGAGTCTAACTGGCAATGTGCAGCTGTACAGCCTTCTCTCTGTTGAGAAAAATGAGATCAAATTTTCCAGCGCAAGTCTCAGTATGTGACATTTTGGGAACGAGAACTTGTTGGCAGAAGATAATCTGATCATCTTTCAAATGTTTTCTTGGACATTTTAAGATTAGTGGCATGAGGTCAGCATTCATGTAGTTAGACCTGCAACAGAAATTACCATTTGAAATGATGGCACATTAACATATTTGTCTTTCCTCAAATGTATAGATTAGTAATTTAATACTCAAATAAAGCTCAATTCTAACTTAGACACATACCCATCCATCAACAAATGGAGTTCACCCGAGTCTTATACTCAGTTCACTTTGTCCAATCTTTCCTCATGTATCATCCACCCTCCCTCTGGCTCTTGCAGCCTCTCTAACCTCTCTCTGTCAGTCTATTTGTCCCTCTTATTCCCCTTATTTTTTCATGATCTACTTTGTCAACCTCATCCTACCCTAAACTTTCATCAAGTTACTGCATTGACATTGTCCTTCTCATGAAGATATGTTTTAGACAAAATCTTAGACCACTGCCCACAAGGATGTGCCTGTAAAAATCCCCAACTCACCCTTTGGACTCGCAAACTGCTTTTTTCTAAATTCAAACAACATGATAAACTTTACGCCCCCACAGCGAGCAAGTTAACAGCCCATAACTTAAAAACAGAGTCACTGCAGCAGAGAGTCAGACCATTAAACCAGTAGAAGAAACCCGTTCCCGGGGAAGAACCGTGGTATTTCCTGTACACAAAACATTAACTAATGACTAATGTAGGTGACACACTGTAGCAGGATCAGGTGGCGTTTCTCAAAACAGAAGTTGAAAATCAAAGATGTAATCGAACATTAACGGCTGCATTCCATTTAGGTGTTTCAAGGTTGTCCCATTATAAATGCTGGGTCACTGGTCTGTTTGATGGGGAAACGATGTGGAGCAGAAACCACCGCTGAGATAGAAGAAATCCCGAGTGTCGACGCAGAACTGTTACAGAAGAGCTTCATACTTTCCACAGTATTCCTCGTGGGATCCTAGCAACCGTGAGGCTGTATATCAGCGAGCCTGCAGTAAATAACTTTGAGCATGAGCACAACATTTCAGCCAAGGCCAAACAGCTCCCATTGCTCCAGCTGACCTCAAGCTTCAGGGTCAACCTCTCAGGGTCCATTAATGTTTCTCCTGACAAACACACACACACACACACACACACACACACACACACACACACACACACACACACACACACACACACACAC
>JAOXYM010000023.1:18917318-18930265 GCA_028567055.1 Leptatherina wallacei
CATTTTCTGTTCTTTAGTAATCTGCAATAGAACATAGGGAAGTTGAAGCAAAACAGCCTGCTTTTGACCAAAAAACTAAGAAAATGAGCTTTTTGTGCAACAAAGCACTTAAAGCAAAAATGTGACTTTGATGCCAATATTTGTTACTTTAGTGACACGTTGAACATCTGGACAGTTGTTTATTCTATGTTACAGCAAAAAAAAAAAAAAAAAAAAAACACTGAGCAAAAGGGTTTTGGTGGTAAAATAGATTTATTCACTATAAAGCATCAGCAGTTTAGTTTCACAACAGAACATTCGACAAAAAAGATCCATTTACCCTTCCGTCATATCCTGTGTGTGTGTGTGTACGTACGT
The DNA here is from genome assembly GCA_028567055.1 of Leptatherina wallacei. Taxonomy (NCBI): domain Eukaryota; kingdom Metazoa; phylum Chordata; class Actinopteri; order Atheriniformes; family Atherinidae; genus Leptatherina; species Leptatherina wallacei. Next base: position 18,917,676 of record JAOXYM010000023.1, read on the forward strand.
ACGGAGTCGGGGTGCTTAGATGAAAGGGCCAGCTGCTCGGCCACTTACATTCATCCCGCCAGCTGCAGGCGCACATCGCCGCCGAAGTTCAGCGCGTTGATTGTGGCTTTGATCTATCATGACACACTCCATAGCCAAACCTCCACAACACATATTTTGCTGCAACGTGAGCTGCTTGAATTACATCGAATGCTTCGCCAGTTTCTCTCAATCACTCGCTAAACACTAAACCCTCAACGTCCTGCTCCACTATAACCTATTTATAGGCTTTTCTGGCACTGCCATCTACCGGATCAGGGGATAATTACACCAAATTACATGATTAATGCTTGATTTTTACAGACAAGCTCCGCCAAAGTGTCCCGTCTTTTGACGTCTTTGGCAGTGAACAATCGGATTTGAAAAGACGTCAAAAGACGTCTTTGGCAGCTAGTGAGTTAATGCAATTCTGGACGGAAATAAATGACACATTTCGGAGGTGAATGCATGCCACAATCAAAGCTCAAGTATGTGGCTTCTTTTTTTGGACGGGCAGTGTTTTGATTGGAAAATTTTATTTTAAAATATCTGCACACTTTTCTGTTGGACTTGTATTATATTTTGCTCCCTGCCTCTGTGCTACTTTACATATCCCCCTTTCTTCCTTTCCCAAAATGGTATGATACCAATCTGTCCTCAAATATGATTGACCAGATCGTAGGTCTACCATTGACTCTCAGCAAGGCTGAGTAGGAGCGGCAGCCAGGAGAAAAAATGTGAGAAAAACCTAGGATCTGATTTAAGGGAACTGCATGACTACTGATATCCTGCCTTTTTCTGGTATAACCAACCATCAAATTTCGACTTTGATATACTAAAGAACAAGGAAAAGCCAAAAAAAAAAAGAAGAAAAATCTTCAGATTTAGTGAAGTAGTAAAAGCTGGAATCGACTGAGTTTCGATGGTCCTGTTGGTGTCTTCAGCCAAGCTCATTTCTACCAATTACCATGATATGAACAAAGTTCAGCTGAACTGAAATGAGTTAATTGAACTCTGAATTAATTGAGCTCATTCTCATTCCTTTTGAAGTGTCTTGATACCATACTGTGTATTATTTTATCGGAATTTTTCATTCTCCACATGCACCCATAGGCGTGTCATATTCCCATTTCTAAACACAACCAGAAACACCCATACTCTACACATTTATACACACATATACCTCATAAAAGGTCGAACCACAAAACACTGTGCTGTGTCGAGTCATCACCAAAAATGGAAAGTTTTAATCTTTCTCTCAACACGAAGAACAAACTGACAAATAGGAAGAAAAAACAGCCATAAAAACCAGGTCATTTGTCATAATTTCCCACTGCCGGTAGCTGTGGACAGAATGAGAAAGTGTGGCTGTGGCTGAGGACGTGATGGTGCATCTTAAACAGGGGAGTTCCACCCAAAGAGGAGGGAAGGTGTGGCACTGCTGCGGTCCAAAAACTGTACCAGGGTCTGGGACTGAGGTGGCCCCTATGTATGCAGCCTTACATGGACATGGATGTGATAGATGGAGCTGGAAGAAGGATATCTGGGCAGTGTTGAGGTTTGCGAGTGAGCGTGTCTGGTCAGCGTAGAGGGACTTGAGGTTCTGTTGGTCTGGCTGGTCTCGTGACTGCAGGACATAAGCCATTCGTTACACAGAGACAGTTACAGACCAGGCTAAATGAGGCTTAACCAACAGTCTGGCTGGAGGTGTGTGTGAGGGTGTGTGTAGGTGTGTCATGACATTTACTGTGTTTTTTTGCAGAAGTGTAAAATGTTAGTGTGCATATAATGTGTCTGTGTGTGCTCCGAATCCACTGTGCCATGTCACCACGCTCCTATATGTCATCCCAACCAACGTTACCTCAAAACCTGCACAACCCAAAACAAGAAAAATCTTGAGACCTTGACTTTTTCTACAATGAGAAGGTTTATGACACACTAATTCTCAAACTTGTGCATGTTTTTTTTTTATTTGGGAAATTTACCCAGCTGTTCTATTTACCCCTCTCACCATGCATGGCCTGCTCACTTTGACTTAGCGTCATTTTCTAAAAAAAGCAAGATGCTTGATACAACTGACAATAAACAGATGAATTAAAATCAGCCTTAGACAAAAATTGCAAAATGAGCAGATCATGCTGCAGAAACGTTAGGCATTTTCTTTTCTGTCCAAGTTTTTATCCTTTTTAGTATCTGCTTTTCAAAACCATTTCCTTACCCAAGGACAACTCGGCATGCAGGATCATTTTCAAGAAACCTCAGCTTTATGTTTTCAAACTTTAGAGATGCCAGTTCCAAGACAGGCTACCATTAATGACTATTGAGCAGAGTAGCATGGGCCCCTCAGTGGTAGAAGCTGACAGAGGTTACCTTTTTTAGTCCAATTTTTTACAGCCAGTCTGGGAATTAAGATTTAATCTGACCAGATTCTCTCCGCTTCTGTCAACAGCAGAAATGAAAATTAAATCAGTATTTTAGTGAAAAAAGATTTAATGCAGGCATCGTACTGCAGTACTACCAAATGTCACAGAATCAGTCATTTTAAGCTTATTTGTTTGAGATCTTAATAACCCCTGGAAAAAATTCTGAACGCTTACTTTCTCCACTTCAAGGAGAGCAACAATTGTTAATAAATTTGTATTACCAGGTTCTTTTAATTTCTAAAACAGAGTTGTACCAACGTGGAAGGGATTGTATCTCCTTCCAGAAGCTAAATCAACTGTAAGTGTGGCAAACAATGTTAGGTGTTTCTAGTCTGCTTTGTATACAATCTGGAGCAAGTAAACAAAATGGGAAGGCTGTATAATGGAAACATACAGGTAAACCAAATACTAAACCCAAAAGTACCAGAAAACAAAACGCTTTGAAAATAGGGAATGCACAACAAGAGAGATGAAAAACACATGGCCAGAAACAGGAGTCAGTGAGTGCTATTAAACTCTAAGAAACTGGATGAAGAAAACGGGATGAAAAGCTAAAAGGAAAAACACTAAAAACTTTAAACCCAAGAGTTGGACCTCAGACTCTACAGGCTTCAGGTATGTTACAATTTATAACAGTACAGTTAAAAAAACAGAACAAGTATGACTTGTTAGGAAGTATTGGAGGAGAAAAACTCTTTAGTTTGTGGCATCTGAGCAAACCACAAGATTTCTGGAACAATGTCCTTGGGGCAAATGAGACCAAAGTGAGACCACAATACACAGTGCTGCTTTTGGAGACAGCTAAACATAATGTAGAGTATCACCACAATCAACTGTTAAGCATGGTGGTGGGGAGGTGATTATATGGTTCAGAACCTGGACACCTTGCAGTCACTGAGTCAAACATGAACTTTCTCTGTGCCAAAGTATTTTATATCTAAAGACACCTGAAGCTTTGTGAGAATTGGGGTCATGCAAGAAGACAATGATCTCAAGTTCAACAGAAAATCTACAACTAATGATTGAAAAAGAAGCAAATTGAGATGCACTTTGTTTTTCAAGCATTAAATAACACAAAATCAAGTTAACTTTTATCCCCAGTGTCCTAAATATACTTTCAGAGAATATCAGGGGCAAAATAAACGAGGATCAATATTATTTCGGAAGCCAAGATTAGACTACAGGTGGTTTCGTCTTTCTCTGACCTTTAATCCCCCCATTTGTTATCACCTTTGTAATTCATTTTCAGACCCAAATCAAATTTGGCTCACCCACTTGCTCTCCACCCACATTTCCTTCAGCTGTTATGCTATTCTCCCTGCCTTCCATGCCTCCATTTCTCCCCCTCGCCTCCTTTTCTGCCCTCTGTTTCCTCCATAATAACATTAATAAAGTGAGCAGAATGGATTATCCAGACTCCCATGGCAGCTGGCCTGAGCACTGCTCCGTCTCCTGCTCTCCTCTGTTTACTGGAGGGAATCATTCACTTAGCCTTATCACTTTACACCAACGCTATCTGAGCACACACTTGCACACAGGCCATGCAAACACCAAGACATTGATTAGCAGTGTTTACATGACAATGATGTGAACACAAGGTAAATGAAAGAGGTGGGAAACAGTGGATTGAAATCTGAAGCCCATTTCTATGAAGGAAGTTAAAAGAGAAAATAGAAAGAAAGATAGGCAGCATCTTCTAAATGCTTTCCAAATGTTTCCTCCCTGAAGACTAAGGAGACATCGGTGCACAGAAGTGGGCCCTTATGCCCACCATCAGCCATGGCGTATTGCTCTTGCAAACCTCTCTCCAATCTAATATAAACTAACGAGGCAGATCACTCCATCAGCCTTTGCCAGACAGTGTATGGTGAGCAGCAGACATGCTGTACTTCCATTAAGCTGAACTTTCTCTGGGCTGCAGAGGGAGAAACGCTGAGATGCGGGTTAGCAAAGTATTAAATCTGCATCCGGTTCTAATAAGTTAAGCCTCGGCATACCACAGACTAGTGCCTTTTCTCCCTTATTTTCCAAGTTGTTACCAAAATTACAGCTACTTTTCTTGTTAAACAAGAAGAAAACCAAAGGTTTTAAAAAGAACACAGCAAATGATCTGGGTTAGAAGTACTAATTGCGATACAGTAAAGTCCAAAGTTATCTGTGACTGAGTAAGTGTGTCCATAGTTTTCACTTGTGTATATGAGATGATTTGCAGGCGCTAACAAGGATGCACCTCTCCATTGTATCATACTGAGTCGGAAAAGGGAATCTGGATGTGCACTTAAAAGCTACTGACAGAGACCAGGCCAGCTGTGTGTCTTATAGTGAGAGCCTGGGCACATCTGGATGCAATTGACAGGAACAGGTAATGAAGGATTCACAGACACAGCAACCGATATAGGAATACCATGATAGTGGTGGAATGCAACTCTGGACATTTAATCAAGCAGAAATCCGGGTTGCTTTAAACTTAAGTATTTCCATTTCAGCCCATCTGCTTAACCAGCAGTGTATATAAGCCTTGGAGTTTGATACAGCTTTACTTCATTAGTTGAACATTGACATGCACCAATTTACCAACCCCTCCCAAAATGGATGCTTCTATCAACATAAAAACACAGAGAAAGCAAGAACAAGTAATATGTTTCATTTTCAAAGTTTAGCCACTTGGTAGGAGATGCCCCCTTTGTCAACTAAATCCATTTACAATTTGAAGGTCTTTGCACAACAAGTCCATATCTGCCATCAAAACCATGTTGCATGTTCTAAAGCAAATACAATGTCATTATGTTAATTACATTTTTACAAAGATGTTGAAATTTTAGACTGTCAAGGGTTATGGAACATATTCAATTGTATGCACATTTTTTAGGATTTCTGGGCAGTGGTCCTTATTATACAATAGCTTGCCATGAAAAAGGTAGAGGGGGGTGATGGGTGTTAGAAAAGTCCAAGGTCTGGATTTGAACATCAAGAGCTAAGGCTTCTATACATGGAGTGCTTGCTCAACCAGATGAGATATAGCCCCAACATCCCAAAGTTTTTTGTTTTTAATTAAAAAGGGATTGGACCGCTCAGAACCACCAAACAAGCAAATTCTGTTCGTCCCCACAATAGAAAATTATGAATAAAATAAATGACTTCTGATTAACCCACACACATGTTGCACTTCTGACTTTAAAAAAAAACAAAAAAAAAACATTACTAAGTAAAAAAAAAAAACAGAACACTTCGCATAAGGTTTCCAGTTTCCATCACTTTGACATGTAAAACAGCTAATTAGACCAGGAGACACCAGGAGACACTCAGGAGCAATGTTCACTTTGACAAAGCACACTTTCATTTTTATAAAAAGAAAAAAAAAAGATGCAATAAGATGGATCTATTTGGTTCTGCCTGAATGTTTCTATAGATTTTTAAAGAATGGATTTACTATGTTTGATGGCCAAAGCTTCCTATTTTCCCACATATTCCACCAAAGACAAACTTGCTGAAAAAGCCAGTGTGTAGAGTTATTGATTATATTTTCTTAGTCAATTTAAAAAAGATGCAGATTTGAACAATTTGGTAAGAATGAGGTCCAATGAAGACGTTTCTGGTCTGTTGTCGATTAGATGCTTTGTGATGAGAAGTTGGTGTGGGGTTTACAGGACGTCATAGGGTAAAAGCTTTGCAGGAAACCAGAGTTTGACAGGAGGTATGAACCCCGCTTAGTTTGGGTGGAGTTGATCCATTCTGAAGAGATCGCTTCTGATGTAGAAGGTGGTGACATTGTCATCATAAATGATGCCTCTTGAGCAACAGTAATCCTTCAGCCAGATGTGGAGTTACCTTATTCTGCTAAACTTTACATCACTGCTGGGAGATGGTGGTGGTCCAGATATGATACAGTGTTTTCCAATGTTTGAAATAGTATTGCCGAGAGATAGAAAGTGTATGTTTTAGATTTGAATGCGTCAGATTATGGTTACCTGTGTCAGCATGCACCACCACAATAAAGATTGAGGGATGTTGAGTTGAAGCAGCAGCTGAAAGGTGGAGTTACTGACATCATTATCAAGAGCACCCGGATGACATGAGATGGGGCATGCAAAGATCAACAAGACACTGATGCATCTGTAGAAAAATGACACGTTAGTATGTTAGTCAAAGCAAAAACATTGACTCAAGTCGAGAAAAGAAGGAAACAGAGGTGAGATTGTGGTGAAAGGGCATAAGGGGAGGGAGGCCCGGAAAGAGATGCTGGCCAAGTGACCTACCTGAGACGGATTAAGCACTTTACAATTCCTTAATAAAGTTATCCAATTAGCTATGAGGCGCAACGCGCTAGCTCCAGAGATTTGTCACGGCCTCAGTTTAGTCGTCCAGTCAGATTTACTGGCATTCGATGCAGAATCTAAGTGGAAAAGTGCATGATTGAGTTTAGAGAGAAATAATTTATGAAGAATAAGAAATAGGAATACTTCTGTCGTTATGTTCGTATAGGAACCCACTTGGATGTCTGAGCCTTTTCCACTTGTTGTTGGAAACCAGTCTGGATTGCACAGGAATGTAAGGAGACCAATCAGACTGCAGCAAAGCTTCGCACACCTTCCTCATCTATAGTCTTGTCTCCAACAAATCCTGCCTTTCACTCATTCATTCATATCATCTTTCAGACATCATCCATACGTCCATACATCATTTTCCATTAGTCACTTGATCCATCTATCAGAGCCATCTTAATCTCTTATCTTTGTCGTCATCGCCCCCATTGCGAAGCCCCATATAGGCTCAAGGCAAACTTAATTTGGGTTCTCAATGTCTGTCAGCCTTGTTGGACACAGTTATGAGGAGGAGGTCTGTAATCCGCCTGGAGCTGTTCTTCTGCATCTTTTACCATTTTCTACCTTTCATCGTTACTTTTCTTTTTTGTCCCCCTCTCCTTTCTCGAAACATCTTTGCACATCCCCTCCCCCTTCCATCTAATTAATTCTGCTGTGAATTAATCACCGAGGGGAATCTTCCCAAAACAGATGAAAAAAAAAAGGGGGCAAAAGTGGGGAGTAAGAGAGGGGGGGATCTGCATTAATCACCCCTCTATTCCTCAGCAAGAAAGGAAAAGAAAAGCTTGAAACAAAGCAGGCTACGAAATGAAAGAACCACATAAGAAAAACACGATAAACAAAATTGTTTACTTCGCCCTCACCTCCGCAGCTGAAACCTCATGGGGATGTCATTAGGAAAACAGGGCTCTTCTCTCCCTCTCCTTTCTATTTGCTTTTTGTTTTTTTGTTGTTTTCCTGCCCCTCCTTACTCCACTCATTCCTCTTTGATGAAGTTGTGGGAGTTTAGAGGGAAGTGGCGCGGCTGGGATATTGCCCGAGCACAAAGCACCATGGGAAGAGTAAACTTTGGCTCATCTGAGGAGAGGGCCGGGAAGATGTCTGTGATGGTTGATACTCAGGAGGGCTGCGATACAGGGTTGATTAAAACTTCAAACGTGAAAGCTGCGAAAACTAAAAGCCGCTCACTCATGCCAGATCACTCTGCCATGTCCTTTCCACTCTGCATGTGGCGCAGAAATTTAGAGGCTTGTCCCATGTCAGGGGGGAGGGGTCCAAAAAAACAATGACTCAGTCTTTCTTGTGAACACGTTGCCAAGGTAACACAGAGTCCTAGAAGAGATATTTGACAAAGGATGTACATGTCTATTGACACTTTTTTCATGTTCATGTTGATCTCCTCTGTTCTCAGTTTGTTGTGTGTCTATGGAGGGGGGGGGGGGGTGATAGTGGTGTATCAGAGGCTGTTGGTTGCAGTCTCAATTACGATGTCAAACTCTACTTCTCCATCATCAATTAAGATAATCAGGAGAGAATAAATATATTTGAATGAATAATAAAAAGAAAAATAAATTCTAAACTGTGGTGCACCACAGTCCTCTCTACATTTCACAGAGAATACAAGTCGAATGAGAAAAACTTGTGTCCATGTTTCATAGTCACTAGGGGTGTCACAATTTCGATTTTTTTATTGTAATCTATCGAAATTACGTTATGGTCTCAAGCATCAAAATCAAAGAGAAAATCAACGATCCTTTTTTTCCCTTTTTTTTGGTGCACAGTCAATGTGTGGAGGTCTGGAAATCAATGACACCAACCAGTGACTTCTTTTTCAATCACAAGATCACAAAATTAGCAGGTTAGGTTTACATACATCAGGAAGGTGTACAAAGAGGTAAAAGCGCATGACGACGCAACATATTGTAGATATCGCCACTAGTTAGCTAACCTGCAGTTTATGACACCATGGCAAGTGCACATAAAGGAGACGCAGCACCGGAGCTTGAAGCCACTCCAGCCGCGAACGTTGTCGACAAGAAGACCACAGTGTTATGTGCATGTACCATGGGAAACACTAGGACACATTCGCCGGTTTGACAACTGGGAAAACCCCATCACTGGTCCAGCCAACTATTCCATCCTCATTTGCAATATAAACTTCCACAGACCTCAGCTCGCGCTGTAGCTGTAGCTGTAGCTAACGCAAAAGAGCTATTTATAGCAGCATACTTACAGATTTAAACATTCAATTAGCGTACGTGAGCCATGCCACAGTATGATGCCCAGCAGGTCGCATTTTACAACAAAATTGTTGCCCTTCATGTATGAAGACATTAAAGAAAAGGTTTTGGGGGGTCTATTTTATGGGTAGTCCACACACTGCTGAAACCAAAGAGTCACTAGATGGCAGGCACCCCGTGACTTCACATTTTTGTCATTATCATTGTTATTTTGTTTGTTTTCAGCTTGACTGAGAACAAGATTGTTACCTTTATATTGTAAATATTTTTTTTTAATTTGACCATTAGTGCCTAATGTGATACATTACACAAGAATGGAAATCACATCACTTACATGTAGCCCATCTTTTGACATAAGATTTATTGTACAAAATTTAATGAAAAAATCTAATGATTGTAGACTAAACTAGTCTATAGCCTCTTAGTAGCCTCTGTGCTGTAAGAAAAAGAAGAAAAAAAATCAAGAATTGAATCAAATTGTGACCCTAAAATCAAAAATGAAATTGAATAGAGGATTTGGAGAATCGTGACACCTCTAATAGTCACATGGACTTATTAGCAGCTGCCTTATTAGACAATACTGCCATGTACAAGTCAGTCTGGTTACATGGATAGAATATAATATACTAATACATGGAACAAGATAATTAACTTATAGCCATGTGTTAGTTATGCATGGGAATTAATGGCTTTAGCGTGCAATTAACATGAATCTAATTAAACTTAGGATAAATTATAATGATGTTACCAAGGTTACTGGGTTCACCTAACTGAATAATTAGCTACAAAACAAACTGGAGGAGTGATATGTCCTACTCAGAAACCCCAAAATATTAAAGTGACACTGTAAAACCCAATGTCAGACAGACAGACTGTAAAAGCAACTCTGATGGCAATTTCAAAAAACAAGAGATGTTTCGTTTGAAACTTTGTACTTTGATGCTTTCTTTCCGCTATATACATTTTTCTCATTGGTCATTGTGTTTCATACCACTTAGCACACAGCATGTTCATACAGTTGTGCTCATAAGTTTACATACCCCGGCAGAATTTGTGATTTTTTTTGGGGGTCATTTTTCAGAGAATATGCATGATAACACAAAAACTTTTCTTTCACTTATGGTTGGTGGTTGGGTGAAGCCATTTATTGTGAAACAACTGTGACAATGAAAGGATTAGCAATTGGCTTGGTTTAGTTTTATAGTTTTTAGACGCTATAATGTCCCATAAGCTAAAGGCTAATGCCGACATTTGCATAACAACTGGGCGATAAAATGGATACATATATAACTAGAAGCACTCAGAGGCACACACCTCCACCAGGTCCCTATCCTTCAACGGTGAAGAATCCTTTAAAAAATTCCTTAATCTGAATTACTTTGCTATCAGCTGGTCAAAGTGGTCTGCAAACACGATTCCAAAACACAGATGGAGACTGTTTAATTTAGCTACAGTGTCATATGGCACTGTGGAAGTTACAGGTTTAGCACCCCTAGTGGCCAAAAGTTACACGGTATCCCTTTAAGCTAATGCTTCATGTTAGTAATTCAATGTAAATCAGTACACATGCTAACTGTAATGAATGCCGGTCAAGAAAAAATGTAAGCCAAGTACTAGGCTGGGTAAGGGGTTGGGGATGTAGTGATTCTAGTTTTTAGAACTTCTGTTCATAGTTTTAGAAGAGTCATCCCTAAATTGTGCTCAAAATATAGCCAAAACTACACTGCTAGCATGAGCGCTCTGGCTTGATTTTCCCATCTGTTGGCAGATAGAGTTACATGAACTCATATTTGTTGTAAATTTTACACAGAAGTTCAACCAAAATCAAGACAGACATTGCCAGTGGTTATTTTGTTATTTCACGTAATTCTTGTAAGACTTTGTTTAAAGCTACTGCATTTTAATAGGTTGTTTCTTTAGAAGAGAAAGATTTTTTTAAATAGATGTTAAAATGGAACTTAAATGCACCAACTGGTTGTGTTTTTTGACATGCTGTTCTGAAAAAGAAATGTCTCCTTCACTTTATGAGGCCTGGTTTTTTTCTGTTTTGAACAGTCATTGCTCTATAAAGTATCTATCAAATTACTAAACTGAGGGAAAAATCAATACTCGATTACCTAAATAATTCTTTGCTGCCGCCCTGTTAGACATTATTAACCATTATTGCACCTTTCAAGGACATATTTAGCCGAATGAGAGCGTCCATCCAGACTGCGGTTTCCTCTCAGTCAATTTTGTTATCCATCTGTCCAAGCCAGAGAAACTGCTGAATATCACATGTCAACTTCTGGCGCCAAGTACATATAAAATTTTAGGATTTGGGCGTTTATTTCCTGTTGTTGGTTCAGATTTCAGCCATGGCAATCCATGCTGCACTTCATTTACATTTGCAGTGATCAATTGATGTGATTTATATCATGCAGGCATCAGTTCAAACAGCATCATTCTCACCTGGCCAAATGAGACTTTGTAATGGAATTAAAGCTCCACAGACTTTAAACACACATAGTTGAAAGTTCCTTTAAAAACATGGAGACTTCCCACCTCTTTTTGATTAATACTTTTGAGGTGATATTAGGTTCAAAGGGGTTTTGGATGAGGAGTTCATATGGGCAGAAAAAAAAAGCCAATCTGTTGCCAGCATATTACAGTAAATGACACTGCATGGGAATAAAAACTGCAGACATGTTATATAACTTCTGGTAAAGTTTGTGCTTTAACTCCAGCCTCCTTCAAAAGGGTAATTGGGTTTTGCCATGCTGGGCTGAGTGTGAGGGATAAATGTTGCTGTGTCTCTGCACCACCAAATCATGCTTAATGGTTTATTTTTTTCTTTTACAAATGTTGAAATTGTTTTACCATAAGCCGATTTCAGAGTGCACTGAAACTCAAACACTGTTAACACCTTTGGATTCTTAATCTGTTTAAATCGTGCTTATTCCTCTCCACCTCTTCAGTCATATATTGCATTGAACTAAATTTTCTATACATTTTTATTCTATTGGTGTTTATATTTGTAGGGGAAATATGTTGTATTATAGCTTGCATTTCAGCAACAGATGTGCAGGGTAAAAGAAAAGAAAAAGAAACATTAGAAACTTAAGAGACCATGTGAACCATCAGGATTACATATAAATTTAAAATAATTGGACAATTCTCATGCATGTTTATTCTTATAGGTGAGACAACGTGGGATAAAATGTGCTTATTCCCAGAGTTTATTTATGATATCTGTAATCTAATTTGATTCTTACTTTGTCTTCAGACATAACAAATCAATGCAAAATGGACTTAATTCAATGAAGGCAAAACTTAGGCCTTGTCCACACGTAGCAGGGTATCTCACAAAACGAAGATATTTTTCTACGATTTGGCTTGTCATCCACACACAAACGTAGACTTGCGGCATCAAAATCGAATCTTTTAAAAAAGATTTGCGTATTCTCCGTTTATGTGGACATTCATAACCGATGCCAACATAAAAGTCAATGTTGGTATCATTGACTGTAAATGGATGAACTGTGAAACCACGTGACCCGTAGGTTTCTGAAGAGCTGAAAAGAAGCTCATTGGGAGGTTCCCACCGT
>JAOXYM010000023.1:18932701-18943024 GCA_028567055.1 Leptatherina wallacei
ACTTGTTTGCAGCATAACAGCTAAAAGCTGCTTCTCCATGTTTAGTCTGGACTCTGGTCTGGACTAGCTGACCTGACACTTTGGATCTAAGAGCTCTTACAGGTTTATATTCTCTGGAGAGAGAGATTTTTTCGCAACAGCTTGTGTGGTCCAGGAGCGGAGAACAGCTGATATCAGGGACTGTAGATGATTTTGTTCATGCACAACCATGTCCAAATCAAATAAAGCCCCTAAATACCAAAATGAGGCATCAATAAAAAAATAAATAAAATGCAACCAATTTAAACAAGGCCGAAGACTGTTCAGTTTGTCTTGATCTTTCATTATGGGCACTCCTCATTCCTACTGATAATCCTCTTTGCTGTTTACTGCGGAGGCTTTCTACCTCTCAGCTTCGTCCGATTCCCTCCACACAGAGGACCATAGACACCATTTGAAAGCGGGGATGATAGATGAGCAACTGCGTCATTTCCCAGAGCATCACCAAACCCTTCATGCCAAGCCTGCCAACATCCAAGGACAATGCGGCATCAGACATCAAGCCAGATTTTCCCTTTAGACTAGAGGATTGGAGCCCAAGTTAGAGGGTGGGACTTTTTCCCCTGCTCTAATCCCATCTTCAGCCACAAACTGTCAACTTCTATACCAAACCCAGGCCACAAAAAAAAAAAAAAAAAAATAGTATTGTGTAGTTCATCCCAGTGCCAGGTCTGTATTTAGAACACTATCACCCAACCAATCCGACCAGTGTTTCCACACAAAGCAACAAACAGGCAGATTTAAACCATTACCTCAGTGAGACTCCTCTCCCAAACCAGAGAAGCCCAACATGCCTCTACCTCATGTTCAGGAACCTCCACTGTCTTAGTCCTCTGTTGGCACCTGCCACATGTGGGGAGGGATGATGAAGGAAGTGGGATTTGTTGAGGCAGGAGCTCCAGCATGAGAGACATCCACACAAACCCAAACCAGATGCAGGCGTAGATGAATGGATGAGTGGGGAGGAGAGCCTGAGTCATCCTCTGCGTCTTCCTCCAGATTCAATTATTTCTATGAAAATCAATGTTTGCCTGCATATTGCATCTGGTATAATCCAAGGGGGTCATTTCTACTCCTTTTGGTCAATAAATAGCTGTGCAAGAAAAAAATGAAAATGTTTGACCAATGTCTCTGCTCTTCAGAAGAAAAAAAAGGAACATTTTTATAAATACCTTTATCAGTCAATGCACTTTGGAAGAAGTTGAGTTATTTTTTTCTATTTTAAGTTCTAATTTGGAGAAACAATTTCTTAAACCCACTTTAGAGGAAAAGCAGACCCAAATTCAACAAAATGTAGAATTAAAGAAAATGTAAAGATCAAAACAACAACATCAATAGTCTGAAATAAAAAAAGGTGTTAAAGGCATACAACATATAATAAAAGAAGATGATCTCATAAAGATCAGTGAGTCAAATACAAACTATTGCAAAGGGATACATTTTAAACTCAGTCTGAAAAGCAGAACTGTCCAGTGTACCGACATGCAGGGGAAGCTGAAAACTACTAGCCCTGCCACCAATTTTTGTCCTAGAAAATTTGAGAACAAGCCAGCCAGTATTATGGCAGAAACGAGTTCTTGTGGAGTGATGGGCAACAATAAAATCTTAGATAAAACTCCTGGCTATTGAGTATTTGCAATCAGTAAGACATTAAACTGTATATTTCACTATGAGTCACCAATAACCAATGTGTTCTTTCTTGACAGTACTGCAGTCTGTATTCCAGCTGCAAAATCTTTCAGTAACATTTCTGTTCACATGACATTGGTGATTTCATGCTTCAACAGTTTTTTCTAGCATTACTTCGGGGCAGGATGCTCCTGATTTAATGCAATACAGATTAAAGAAAGCTGCTCTACAGGTCGGTTTAATGCAGTGTGTGATGGGGCTGGGTGCAAGGCCCCAGCTGGACCGGAATTCCTCTGTCCAAAATAAATCAGGATGACCACATTTTATCCTTTTTGGGAGCTTTATTGTGCTCTTTTCCTCCCCAGTCTCAGGTGCAATACCGTGATGCGGTGAGCTATATAAAATCTATATACAAGCAAGGCACAGCTTTCTAGAATTGGCGGTGGTTATCCTCCAGTCTGCTTCACTCTTCACTCTGACCTCCCCCCATAAAGTCTTGGCCCCGCCTACATGTGCTTCCCCGATGTTTGATCAACTGTACGTAACACATATCACAAATTAACAGCAAGAACAATAAAACATGAATACCCACACACAATACACACCTCCCCATTACATATTTCCTGGGAAAAATTTCCATGACATGCCTACACAAAATATTAAAATCACAAAATGATCCTGGAGTGACGTCACTACAGACTGTCGTCATTATCTTCCCAGGTGTAACCAATTTTACAATCCAGCCACAAACCAAGGACACATACAATCCCCAGCGCTCTTTTGCCTGTATGTATATGTAAGTGCTGAATGAGTCAGTTTACTGATGGTGACGGGGGGGGAGGGTCACTTTGTCACACAGTGGTTCCCAACCTATTTTTCCTTAAAGGAGTCCCTTCATGCAACTACCAAAAAGCCATGGCCATACGGTCTTGGATAGTCACTGGAAACATCACATATTGCACATGCCTATATAACACGTCAAAGCAAAAAACATCTTTGACATTTTAATTTGCATGAGACTCCTTTTTCTCTACAGTCCAGTGTTGCTTATTTTGTCCAAAATTGGGCCCTGAGCTGAGCCAATAAACAGGTAAGTTATGTGTTCTAGTAAATACAAAAACTTATTAACATTTCTGTGACATCTCATTTATATCTTACATCATTTCTTCGGAAACCAAAGTCATGCTTCTGGCAGACATTCTGTGGATGATTTAATTGCCAAATAGTTTTTTCATCAACGATATATTTATTTGTTATTTAGTGATTAGAATTAGCAATTCCAGTCAGCACAGCATAGGATGCTCTGATGTACAAATTTGGATAAATGTCAACACCTGGGAGAACAAAGGGGACACATTTCATGTAAAGTAAAACAAAATGCTTTATATACTGTGTGGAAAAAACCATCACTAGTGAAAACACAATAAATTTGAAGCAACATTTGAATGCAGGTCATCCTGAAACAAAGCTTATTCCAAGCCAAGCTTTCTAAAGCTAACATTATATTCATTCTTAAAAAGGCAGGACCCGACCATGGAAGATGGGAACTGCAAAATATCAACGATAAACCATAATTGAAGCGCGAGAAAGAAAACATTATGTGACATTTTTTGGCATAAGTCATCTTTTAAAAATATCAAACCTGGCTACTTTCCCTTTACTTCTGTCCTTGTCTTTTCTTTTTTTTTTTTTTTTAAATGGCACCCAGTTTTTTCCCACTCAAATGAGGCAGAAAGCAGGTACTGCTCACAGTCACACTGTCCATCACACACTCTCCACCTTACTAAAATCAACAAGCGCACATGCAAGGAAAAGCTAAAGTCTTTGCAGGTGTCTACACACAACCAACAGCGGCAAAAAAATTAAGACTCATGAAAAAAAAGGGAAAAAAAACAAGAAACATGATGGCTCTGATGTCATTCACGATTGAAAACCATTAGTGGTTTTGAATGTTCCACTAAATGTTTTCAAGTCAGTGTGGTGTGGGTGAAAGCTCATTGACATCTTACTATCACCCCATAAGTAACTTTGCACACACTTGTGTGTATGTTTAGTGGTAAATTGCGAGCAGAGGAACTGAAGTGACAGTTGCTCTTTGACTATCACCGCTACGGTTAAACCTACAAAATCACACTGATGCAGTTACTCAGACCATCACTCTATCACCACCCAGCAGCAGATAGCATGACGTCATCAGTAGTGGCCCATCCTATTTTTCCTTTGGCTGAATGTTGAAAGTGTTGAGCTGAGGTGGTGCAGACCTGAGCAATGGGAGTTGAAAGATGACCAGCAAAACTAAGGATGAAGAGGAGAGGACAGATGTGCACACAGACTACTCTCTCAGCTGTTGACTATTTTTAGCTCCTCAACTTACTGTGTGCATATGCAGTGTTCAAATTGGATTCCTACAGAAGAGTATTAATGCCACTTAAGAAAAAAATATAGAATTCTGTGAAAAATGTCAGAATTCTGACGTTTTACAGAAGTACATTTTTTTTCAGTTTTCAGAAAAAAAATTCTAATTCTCAGAATTCTAATTTTTTTTCTCTTAAGTGGCCCTAATACTCTTCCGTAGCTACTTGCACAATCATCCTGCATTTAAATGTAGATAATTTAAAAATTAAGTAAGAAAAAGTAAAGATTAAAAAAAAACACTTATATAAAGGAATGACAAAAATAAAAAGCGATTATTGTTCTAATAGTAGTAAACTACAGCCTGAAATGAGGAAAAATTCTAACAATATGGAGAATTTATGAAAAATTAAGTAATTGTTTAGTCTCATCAACTTCAGATTTGTTTTTTCTTTTAAATCACCATCCAAACTCAATAGAAACTCAATGAATACCAAATCAGAAAAGAACAAAACTTTGGGACAATATGACAAAATGTTTCCATCATGCAACCACACAACTGGTTGGATCACTTCATAAATAATGTCCATGTCCATGTAAACATGTCAGCTGGAAACTCTGATCAGAGTGATTTCAATCAGATAAATGAGGATTGCCATTTGTTCATGTAAAACGTAGCTTATTTTAGTTTTGACCCAGTTATTTCAAACTTCACATGAAACTTAGTCCATGGCAGGGCATGGGGTTTGTGCTGGGCCATGTCAGTGTCTTTGCATGCCACTTGCTGTATAGATTTTCCTAACTTCCTCGTTGCTTTGGCCAACTGTTCCTTAAAACTATTACTGCAACCTTGTTGAATCGTATGAATTGGCTGAAAAGCGGATATGCATTGATGAAAACTTCACTTTTTCTGCATTAACCACGCTTACTTCAAATTTCCAACCAATCACACAGTAGTTATTGAGCACCACATTAATATATAATAAATTGGACTAATTTGGATTTGTTTTGATTGGATCACAATGAATTGCATTCAATTGAATTGTGAAGTGACTTGAGATGACTGTTGTGAATTAGCATTATACAAAAAAAACAAAAAAAACACTGAACTGAAATTCCAAACCAGGGCTTTGAGAACAAGACAACTTCATTCTGTCCTTGCCACTGCATGAAGAACGTTTTTTATTCTTGCAGAGGAGGTAGCCTTAACTGAAATGAACAAGGCAAACAGTGACAAAACATGACAAGCAGAAACAACAGAAACAAATGTGACAACTAGACAAAAACATGACTAAACATAATAAACTGGTGATGGACAAGAGGAACACCTGGAGCATGAATACTGAGAGAGTAATTACAAACGAGAAGCAGGTGCGACAACAACCAGAATCAGGTGCAATAAGGGAGCATTTCCCCATTCCTCAAGGGACAGTTCGCAGACTCCCAATAAAAGTTCATAAAAAGCCCAAATAACAGAAATGTTTAGGTGGGCAGCCGTGAGACAGAGTGGATAGTGTTCTGGAGGACAAGACAACTTGGAGGCCAGACAACCAAGAGATGGTGGAGCAGACCTGTCCTTGCCAGAGTGGCAAGGACAGGTTGAGGTGGTGGAGCAAGCAGATCCAGCGGTGCTGACAGGCAGGAGTACCACAGGGGGCCAACTGGGATGCTCGTGAAAAAGTAACCCAGCAGGGGTCCTGGAGGAGGATGACACATCAGGTGAGCAAGAACCGGCAAGGGTGAGCCCACCATGGCCCCATCAGGAACAGGAACATACAGAGCAGCGTTGGACTCCAGATGCCCCTCAGCGACAGACGTAACAGGTGCAAGAGCAGAATCGGGGGCTACAGGAACAACAGCCACCCAGTGACCTTGGGAGGGGAGTTGGATGCCCTTGGACACCCCATGCAGGAACAGAAGCAACAGCAAGAATTGGGCTTTGGCAAATTTGCATTGGCAGCTATAGCATGGACCTGGAGCGCTGTGACTGTGGCACTAGAAACAAAGGGAGGGTCTCTGAGTTTTCCCCTTTTTTGTGTCAACCAAGGGAAAGCGTCACTGCATGAGGCATCCAACTGGACCTGCCTGGAAATAGCCTCACCAGGATACACAAAGACAGAAGAGTCAGGCTGCGAAGAGAGAGGAGAGCAGATCAGGAACTGACCGGCAGAGGGAGCATAGGAAAGAGAGATTATGCCGCTAAAAGCCACACCTAATAGCAAATCTAGTTTCCCAGAAAGGTGATCTCCCTCTACCAGATCAGTCCCTGGCTCTCCTTGACAAGGGCCAGAAAAACTGTGTCTCCTGGCACCCCATGTCCTCCTAGGAGCTGTTTGGGGGGGCTTTAGTGAAAGTTCTGGCTGCTTCTTAAAAGACTTGGCAGCCTCTCAGAAAAGAAACTCAAGAGGAGTAATTTGATGTTCTGCTGGGTGCTGTTTTGGCCAGTTTATTGTTTAAGGATTCATGAAGATGTGACAAGGAGGTATTAACTGATTGAAGGACTGAGATGAGATGTGAGCAGGTGAAGCAGGTTTTATTTTAAATTGAACAAAAAGTGCTGCTCAGGCAGGAAGTATCACAGCAAAACATGACAAGCAGCACCAACAACAACAAAAGCAAAGTGTGATTATTTGTGATCTCTAAACAGAAAGGAAAACCTCCAGCAGACTCAGGAAGGGCAGCCATCCGCCTTAACTGGTTGGGGTTGGAGAGGACAGGGAAGAGGGGTCAATGAGCACCATTGCTCTAAGCCAGGGATACCTGCTGAGGCCGAGGGATCAGCGATCACCAATGTTCAGCTTTTGCCTACTCCCTTGCAGGGGTTTTAAATTTTCCGTTCTGGACTTGTTTGACGGCACAGTGACATTTATTATGTTCAATTCTGGAGCCGTTGCTGTGGCTGATTTGGAAGAAAAACAAGAGGAAGAAAGGAAATTGGTCGAAGAAAGAAATAGAGAAAGGGACAGTGCATCAGAGGAGACACGAGTCAACATAGGACTCACTTTTACTGGGCGGAAAGAGCTTAGAGTCCAGGTAGGATGAAAGATTGGATGCAGAATTATTCATCGATAGCAGGCACCTCACTGGGAAAATATACAAATGTTGGAAATGAAAATAGATGATGAATGATACTATATGAATATACACTGAGAACTGTAATCTCTTGTACTGCCAGAATTTCATACAGACTGAACATGGAGAAGCAGCTTTTAGCTGCAAACAAGTGGAACAAACTGCCAGTAGAGATTAAACTTTCCCCAAATGAACAAAATCCAGGTTAAAAAAAATTCTTTCCTCATGCACCCATGCATGAAATCTACACGGCATCTTTTAACTTACCAGACTTTTTTAAGATAGTTTTGATGTAATTAATTGTTTTACATTATTTTATAATGATTTTTGCACACCATTTTAAATGTATCTTGATGTGATTTTATTTCTCTTTATGTTCTTTAACTACTTTCTAATGCTTCTTCCTTGCTGTAATGCTTTTAATGTTTTATGTAAAGTACTTTGAATTATTTTGTAGGCTACATGAGACGTGCTAGACAAATAAACTTGCTTTGCCTTACTGGCCTGTGCCCATTGGAGATTCTGTCATCTTTGTTCCTTTACTGCTTGTAGCAAATTCTGATCACGATCCTCTGTTTACATCATCCCACTGGAAACATCTTTACCTCATTACTATCCCCAAATTGCTCACATCCCAACTTCTTTTTTCAACTGTGCTACATGCCTTATATGCAAAATGTTCATCCCTTTGAAAAGAGATATGTAATGATAATAATAATAATTATTATTAAAAAACCTTTCAGGCTGAATATGAATAAACCTTCGGAATGTTGCTCCAAATCTATCAAATCATAGTACAATATGTACAAAGGCCAACTCTAATTAACTGAAGCATAACAAAATTACAGAAGTTTTAGTACAGACAGTTCAAGCTAGGTCTCCAAAATGGCTATTATGTCAGAGTTTGAAACCATCTGTTCTCAACATGCTCCAATTGGGGAGCCTCAAGTTTTAAGTGGTTAAAAAAATCAAGCTAAAAAACTAAACATTAAATGTCTTTGTTTCATACAGTCTGCAATGAAATAAAGGTAAAAAAAACCAAACTTTTTTTTAAATGCAACCAGGTTCTGCTTGGTTGCCTCCATGAGTCACTAATATTCAATCTCCACTATAACTATGTCACAATCTTGTTGGAAAAAAATCCAAAAATTCTAAAATGGGAAAAGCTTGACCAGAAGATTAAATATGACAACTGCAACCACAGGAAGATTTTTTTTAAATTTATTTTCAACATCTTTCATTTAGGCGATAATTAAAAAAACCTCATATAATGAATGTATAAAAATAAAGAATTATGCTATTTACTATAACAATAAAAAAAAATAAAAAATTCATTTTTATTTCAAATAGTAAAATTTTTGTTTTAACAATATTGCCATGACAGCCACAGTGAGGTAGAAATAGGAAGTTTGGATAGCACAATTTATGTATGCAGCAAACAAAGAAAAAAGCAAACATTGGGATTCAACTAATGGGGGGTTTATGTCCGAGTAAAGACTCATGTCTACAAATGCCACAGCACAAGCATAAATTAATAGATGAACTCATCCACTCATAGTTAAGAGGAACTTCATGAAATTTTAAACCCCAATTCAAATTTTGCATCCAACCATGAATTAGGGTGACACATTCAAGATAAATTAAATTGTATTTGACCACTTGGCTCTTATGTCTTTAGTCCTCTACACTGGCTGCCACTGTATGATCCCAGAGGGAGCTAATGTGGTCTTACATTGGGCCCAGATTCCTTTCAAGAAGCAGCACCATGACCAAAGTGAGCACAGCAGAGGGGATATAATACAGATACTGGAATTGTATGCCAGCAACACAGTCCAGCCAGAGCTTTATAGGTACTGAGTATGGTTGTAATAGTTCAGAAAAGACGGATAAAGGAAGATTTCTGGGGGGGAGGTCTTGGACAGCCATGGTTATGTTTCCATGCCCATGAGTGTAGGCTGTCTAGAATGTCATGGTAGTAATTATCAGTTAGGAAACTGAATCAAGAGCTGAAATCTCAATAAGCTGTCCTGTAAGATGTAGTAAACTCAGACCTTTGATTAACTGAAATCTTCATCAAACTAAAGACAAATTGGGTTGCACAATGCAGAGCAGCAGAATGCCATAGAATGGCAGATAGATGAGTCCACCTATGATCTGCTCTGTTTACAAGAACAAACTGACCAAAGTAGTGATAGAAATATCAAAGACTCCCCCATGTCATTTTTGACTTTCTTGAACTTTGAAGGACCCATTTGGCATTCGACTTGCAAATCGTTTCCATAATGTGACGCATTTTTCATGGACAATAAACCCTTAGAGATAACTTCAGACATTTTCATTTGAGCATTTCTTACTAAATTCAACGCATGAAAATAATGGCAAGAAATGGAAGAGAAACATGAGATTTTCTGTGTGACTCAAATACGAGAACAGATGAGTCATTCGAAAATGCTGTTGCTGTTGAGCCTGAATAGCATAGGTCACATCAAATCTACAGTGTGATTTGGTGCACAGTGGAAAGATCTCTTGAGGGAGCTAGCTTCTGGTTTTCATTATTCTGAGAAGAGACTGTCTGTTCTGCATGCCCAGCACTGTTATAAGCTTAGCACAATCTGTGAAATTTGAGCACCCAATACTAAAACATTCAGAGGACGGTCACGATTGAGCTTTGTTCCATAGCTTTTGAGACACATTTAAGGTTTTTGAGGGCCCGTTGGCCTTTTGATTGAAGTTTTTTCTTTGCTTGTTTGTTTTGTAAGCATCTATAAGCTATTTGTTTTTAGATTTTGAAACAATTTACTGTAATTAAGCCTGGTTAGTATGACAAACACAACGAAATAAATCTAACATGCATATTACATTTTAAAGTCTTCATCCATTGAAAATAAAGATGTTAGTCTATTAACTTATTGGCTGCCAGCCATGCTAATAGCAGAGAGCTCCATACTGCCAGCGTTTTGGAGCATTTGGGCTAATCTTTCAGGACTCACAGAATATAGAGTTCTAGGATTACAGAAACATGGAGGCTACCAAAAGAAAAAATTGACTCTATTCTTTAATATGAAAAAGCAAAGTTTGTTTCCAGCATTTTCTGTTCTTTAGTAATCTGCAATAGAACATAGGGAAGTTGAAGCAAAACGTCTGCTTTTGATAAAAAAAACTGAGAAAATGAGCTTTTTGTGCAACAAAGCACTTTAAGCAAAAATGTGACTTTGATGCCAATATTTGTTA
>JAOXYM010000023.1:18943124-18957378 GCA_028567055.1 Leptatherina wallacei
ATATTTGTTACTTTAGTGACACGTTGAACATCTGAACAGTTGTTTATTCTATGTAACAGCAAAAAAAAAAAAAAAAAAAAAAAAAAAAAAACACTGAGCAGAAGGGTTTTGGTGGCAACAAATTTATTCACTATAAAGCAAAAGCTGTTTAGTTTCACAACAGAACTTTAGCCAAAAAGTGCGCGCGCGCATACACACACACACGCATGCACGCACGTGTGAAGTCGGGCTGCTTGGATGAAAAAAAAGAAAAAAAAGGGGCTGCTTAGATGAAAGGGCCCTCTGCTCGGCCACTTTCATTCATACTGCCTGCTGCAGGCGCACAGCGCCGCCAAAAATCAGCGCATTGATCGTGGCTTTGATCTATCGTGACACTCTCCATAACCAAACCTCCACAACACATACTTTGCTCCAACGTGAGCTGCTTCAATTGCTTCATCGCCATTTTCTCTCAATCACTCGCTAAACACTAAACCCTCAACTTCCTGCCCCACTATAACTTATTTATAGGCTTTTCTGGCACTGCCATCTACCGGATCAGTGTATAATTACACCAAATTACATGATTAATGATTGATTTTTACAGACAAACTCCGCCAAAGTGTCCCGCAGATCGTAGGTCTACCATTGATTCTCAGCAAGGCTGAGCCAAGCCAAGCAAGAAGGCATGGTAATCCTTGTGGAAGCTTGTTTGGTAACCAGGGATGTCCTGGTCACCCACAGCTGTTCCAGAAGAGAGCATGTTAGTTACTTGGCTAGAAACAAGCCTGGAGGTCCTGAGTATATCAAACCAATTGCCAGGCAAATGAGCTGGGTACTCTATAGCCCCATTTCCTCCAATGGGTCCGGGTCGGTACGCATTAATTTACGTTTCCACAGGCAAAAATGTGACTGGTACCAGAATATCCGACCCATACTACTTTTTTGGGATCTCAACCCAAAGGGTGGAGTTTGACATGCTGCAATTCGTTAATTTGTTAAGAATCATCACTTCCTGTGTGACTTGACACTAAGATCAAAGCAGAAACAGTGTTGTTTATAAATTGTTTTTTGTTGTTTAGAGCCACATGGCAAAAAGAAAAAAACACAAACTGTTGGATGTCCACATTTCTCCTCCTTTGTTTCTGTGTAGCCATCTTCTTCAATATAATTCAAGAAAGGGATTGCGTCACTATGATGTTGCTCTGTTAAGTAGCTGATGCATCTATCGCTACCCAGCCAATATGCCACCTACCGGGAAAGGCTATGGTTGGCTGTGGAAATGCAACAGAGATCAGGATTTACCAAATTGAATGACACCAAACCGTCCCGACCCAGAAACATTGGTGGAAACGAGGCTCAGAGCAAGCTAAACTAGCTAAGCCAGCTGACATCTAAACATCTAAGAGATCCCCATGATTCTGAAGATCCAAGCTGATTTGCCTGAGAGCTAGCTTGGCTAGAACTCTGGAAAAATATGTGTCTGAAGCTAGCTCTCTTAGACACCTGGCTGGGGAACTTGTGAGCTAACTAAGCTAGCAGTCAGACAAGTATTTTTAATACTGAAAGATTTAAGTCTATAGACTTTGGTGGAACTTATCAGTCGAGACAAAACAATACCATTATACAGTCATCTAACTATATTGGATTTTAATGTATTTTTCTATCGGATCACAGACCACATAGAGTGCATTGGCAGTACTGGTATGCATCTATAAGTCTCATGTCCCAGAAGTGGAAAGCATTAACATTATTATGGTAAATTATCAGAAAATATCCACCAGATGCTTTGAATACAAACCAAACCAGCTGTTTGAGACATAAAGTGAGGGTGGCTTGATCTCAGGAAAACCCTGCATTTTTTTTTCTTTTTAAAGCAGCCTTTTAGGAAGACCATGAAAAACAAACGACCACATGAGGTAAAACAGGGTCATACCATGAAGTTTCTGCAGGGTCTATTTACTGTACAGTGATTCTGCAGGGAATCAGCTGGATATAATAAAGTCATCAAAGAGACATGATGGTTCGTAATGTAAACCATAGAGAAAGTTCTTTGCACAAAGGCTTTATATAATAAAACAACTAACAAAACTATGAAAACAGAGAAAGACTTGATGGAGGTGAAAAAACACAAGAAACCACACAGCATGGCGAATGGAGAAAAAGAAATCACAAAAGCAAAGCTGTGAAAACTCAGTTTATCAAAACAATGTTAGGTAAGATTCTGCTGAATGATCTACATTCTTGGCCCGGGTGCTCAAATTAGATACCAACAAAATTGGTTTCTACTCATTTTACAGTGTTTTAGATAGTAATAAATCACTTCTGGAAGTTTCCACTTACAGGATTAGTCTTAACGTCCTTGTAAATTAAAGGTGAAGTAGTATTTCCTGTCAGCACTGTTGTCAAGCTGATTTTAAATCTTTACATGAAGGGTATTTCTGGCTCTGACAGTCGTCTGATGAGCCAAAAGAGTGGCATGTTGTAAGGAGACCATGGCAACATATTCTGCAGCAGGAATGAATCTGCTTTCTCTCTGAAGTGCTATCAAATTACAGAATGCTAATCTTACTTAAATTATTTTTAAAGTGTTTCCAGTTGAGTCTTTGTTGGAAAAAAAGTTTAGTGTCATACCAAAAAATTATCTTCAGTGTAAGTATTAAGTACAACATGTCTCCAAATCAGTAAGGCGTGTGTGGACGATGTTAAGAAACCTGTATTTTTTATGGTCGTCCATGGAGCTGGAAGAATAGTTAAAAAAAACAATTAACTGTTTACATAAAATGTTTGTGACAGTGTGATTTATTCTTCATAAAGTGTATATCTGAGTTGCTTCTGATTGTATCTGAAGAAAAGGTGTTACCTGATGTGTGTAAATATGAATAAAAGAGGAATATTTCTAAAAAACAAAATCAACCCAACTTCATGGGTAACTACAATATTATGGAAAAGGAAATAAAAAAAACACAGTAGAGTTCTTCGTAGAACCTAGATAAGTTTAAAAAGCCACTATATACGCAGGGAGCCATTGATATCACAATTATTTGGTTTGTAAACCATTTCAATACTTTTTAAATACAAGCACCACAAGACTGGAAAATGCTTACAATTTATGAGAGAAAAAAGAAAACAGAACAATTATTTCAATTGGCAATAGACGTGCATGAAGCCTATCCGGTGACAAAAGGAATATATTAACTAGTTATGACACGTTTCTAATGCATGGAACAAAATAGTCAAGTTGTCACCACATTTTGGTTATGCATGGAAATTGATGCTATGTTTATATAGCATGCAAGTATCATGCATAATTTTGATTTAATTTCACTTTATTCTAATCTTAGGATAAATTGTTATACTACCCTTTGATCTCTGGCAATTAAGCACAGTGTCATAATTAGTAAGAGACACCCCTTCTGGATGCTTAAGGTGTACAGTTTGAAAAAAAAACTCAGGATATTGGGCAGGTTAGTAACTCGTAGCCACAACTTGCTCATCCCCACACATTGTCAATCTGTGGCTATGCTATAAAATATGTTTTTTCACATATCAGATGGGTTCTGTAGATATTTACTATCACTAGGTATAAATAGTCCTTTAGAGGTAAAGACAGGGAGAAGTTTGAGATTAAGTAACTTGGAGTTCAACAGACTAGACTGGAAATGCAGCACAAAAGCCAGACAATACTTCTTAAAGAGGCGCTATGGAACTTTGGCAGATTTTCTGAGTGGCCACACCCCCTAATGAAAACTACTTCAGCATCCATCTTGCATCCAACCTGTGCTGTGAACTCTCTTCAGACAGTAAAAGTCAGTCCTATCTAGACTCCTGTCTCATCTCTTGCTCTGTCCCTTTCTCTCTATTTTCCTCTCTTCCTCCAATAATTTCCTCTTGGGTTTCTTTGATGAATAAGTCATGGTGCAAGTTCAAAATGGCCGGTATATTGATTTCTTCCTAGCGTGACGCAGTGCATAAAGTGAAACTCTGATGCAACGTCCCGTCCCAGCAACAAAAGTTGTAAAGTGAAGTCTCTCAGCCTCAGGATCCTGCTGGGCAGCGAAAGAGCAATCAGCTTTATATCCCCCTACACAATACAGAGTGTTCAGTCAGAGGCTTCTTCAAATACATTGCAAGACAAAAAGGTACAAGAGGTCATTCCTGCCAGAAGGCATTGCCCTTTGGAAGAAAAGTTTGACTGTCAAACATTTCTAATTAAAACAAAAAAAAACTTTTGTAACATTAAAATTTACAAATGGTACAAATGGTATAGGTAACTCATATCTGTCAAGGCACCATTAATGCTAAAATATACTGTATATGGAGCTTTTGGAGGAACATATGCTGCCATTTAACTTTTCAAAAGAAGTGCAGCATATATATTTTTGCTGTGACACAATCTGTTGGCAGTGGGTAGCAAAAGCCAGGGCCAGTAAGAGTCTAAATGATAAACAAAGAAAAATAAATCAGTATAAAACTCGACAAGTCCTACAATAAAGAAAAAATTTGAATAAATTGCTCATTTTAAACTACAACAATTGGGTTTCCAAAAGCTTACATAGTGTGTTGAGAGAAGAGAATAAAACATTTATACCAAACTTAAGAGTTATTTTCCACCATTACAATTCCCAGTTGGTTTACAGGTATTAGCATTGCCTTAAACAGGGTTCATAGGGGTTCTACTGAAAAACGTCAAAGCAAATTTTAATGTGGTTTTCATTTGTTTAGGTAATTTTGTTTCAACACAGTTTGAAAATGATTAGATAAAGATGCAATAAGAAACAAAATAATAAGAGAAAAGATTATGTACACAGAAATAAAAGATTGTTTATACGAACATACCCACACTGACACAAGGCCTAGCTTGGCAGATAATGGCTTACGAAGTTGGTGGTTAAGCTGACAGTCGTCCCCTCACCCCCAGCAATGTCTGACAACCACCATCTTCCCTTGCAGCCAAACCTCCATCAGCCTCAAGAAATGGAGGGATACAAGTGTGTGCGAAGTAAGTGTGTGTTGGGTCTACAGCATCACCTCCAGTACCGCCTTCATACAAGTCAAGCCTCATCACAACAAACTGAAACAAACTAGACATGAGGTTGCAACACTGCATGGCTGGATCTCCACCCTCAGGAGGGGAAAAAATGAATCCCCTGAGAAGAAGTGGAGTTGCACAGGCCATCTGTTGCCATACACGTTAGATAACATTCCTTATAAAACAGAAGCCCTGGTGATCCAAAAGTCAACCAAACTATGACGTGCCAAACTATAGGTTTAATAAGACTGTGTGTGTGCGTGCATGTGTGTATGTGTGTGTGTGCATGCGTGAGGGAACATGTTAGGGAAATTAGTTACTTTCAATACCTGCAATTAAGAGGCTTGATTAGCCATTAACTAGGAAGATTTGTAGCCTGTACAGAAGTTGCACAGCTGCCAGGAAAAATATAAAACAACATGCTTGAGAAAGTTGATATTCCTTCCATACAGAGCACAAATCCTCCCAACATTATTTTGTCTAATACTGCTATCACTTAACATTTGGTTTGAGCAATCTTAATCTCCTCTGACGTTTCCTCCCAGCTAGTAATCTGGATACCTCTGTTGGACCAAAACCTTGTCACCACCTTCACAGCTGAAGACCTTAAATCTAGCTTTGGCTTGTAACTCCACCTTCAAAAACAATTCATCATCTATGTTTCAGTCTTTGTACATTCAGTAAAGTGAGAAAAAACTGAAGTTAAATGGATATACAAGCCCTGAGGCAGAGGGGAAGGCAGACTTTGCTATGATGAGCATCCATCTCTCAGACTTGTCCTTAGAGTTGTGCATCAGATGTCATTCTCTCACTGCACTCGATACAAAACACACAAGGGTAAATATAGTTGCTTCAAGCCTGGACAAGAAACACTTTCAGTAGATTATAAAAGATGACAGACATACACACTCCAATCATCATGGGTAGCATTGTGCTCTTATTCAGTGTTGTGGATGCTCTGCCTTGGCTGATGTGATGGACTTGTCCGAGTTATGCTACTTTGAGCAAAGTCCAGAGCTGCTTTTTCACCCCAGTTCATCCCAGAGTATTTTTAGGGCTGATCAGGAGCTTGGTGACCAAAGATGGCCTGTTGTGAAATTCGGAATTTTTAAGACTAAAAAAATGGAAAATTCTCCTTTAATGTATGTTTTTCCCCCTTTTACAATTAAAATGACACAATGGTGGTCAAATCCATGTACCTATATGTTTTTTCCCCTTTTTCTTTCAAATCAGACTGCTACGTTTGAGTATTTCATCCTCTTCTTTGACCTTGTTCCTCGAGTCGACTGCGCTCTGCAAAGGTAGCCTCCACTTGGTCCAGTGGTGTGAAAAAGTACTACATGTGGTATTACAGTGGTATTGGTCCTAATTATGTTAACTGCAATGCAGCTTTCTCTGACCGCAGCACCAAAAGGTTTACAGGGCCCTCATTATGCACTTAGATTCAACTGTAAACCAGGAAACAAGGAGCCAGTAAGCTGCTGCTCCAAAACCACACCACTTCCTAGTGCGCTCTGAAAACACTTTGTTCCATTTCTTTGTTGTCCGCTGTGATCACTGTCAAAAAACATCAAATGACAGTTGGGTTAATTTGCTAGCTTGCACAATAAAAATTATGTTGTGATGTTTTAAACTCCATATTTACATTTATTTTTTATTCCATTGGACATTTTGCGGATGTTTATGTAATGTGATATTTCAGCTATTTACATTTCCACTAAGATGTTTTTAGGTATAACCTTGTAAAGGTTTTCTGATTAAAAATGTATGTTCCTAACATATATATGACAAATGGATTACTCCATTTTCTCCAATATGTTGACAGTTTTGTAGGACTGCCCAGTAACATTTTAAGAATTGGTTCTCAATGTATACTTCATGGTTAAAAGTATACAGAAACTTCAGAAGTTCTGATAAGTCATATGGAGCGCTCTTCTTTTGATCATCTCCAAATAAATGGATCCCAGTCTTAAGATCTCACTGTGCACACTGATTTGTCAGTCATTTGAAAGTCGATACATCTTTTTCAATTACAACATACAGCAATTGACTTGATCGCAGTTGCTTTACCACCACTGATAAATAATAAATAAAAACTAAATGACGATAAAAAAGTAATAAACTGGCAGAAAGCATGTCTGTGGAGATCAGAGCCAAGCCTGTGCATTAGTAGAATTAGAGGGTATTTCAGAGTGGCTCAGCCTAAGCCAAGAGTTTTGGGCATACTGCTAAAGATTATAACCCGGCCTGCAGCCCTCGGCAGTCCTGTTTCCAGCTCATTTCTGCAAAAGATCACAGTCTATTGGCTGAATAGCTCTGCGCTAAGTGCCATGGAGGGAGAGAACAATATTCAGCCAAGTCCACTGGTCCACTGGCAACAGCGGCTGGCAAAAGAAAGTCCCAGTTCCATAGTTTAGACAGCCAACAGTAGATGATTGGCCTGGCAAAGCAGACCCACTCTGCCTAGCAAAACACATGGCAGTGCTTATGTTCTTAACCCTTACCCATGCCCTACACTATAACATAGCTTCTAAAATATATTTAGAAACTGTATTAGGGGATGACTATAGTCAGACTGTTGTCCCCTTATGACAAAAAACATT
This sequence comes from Leptatherina wallacei, assembly GCA_028567055.1. Lineage (NCBI taxonomy): Eukaryota > Metazoa > Chordata > Actinopteri > Atheriniformes > Atherinidae > Leptatherina > Leptatherina wallacei. The sequence continues at coordinate 18,950,739 of JAOXYM010000023.1, forward strand.
ATGTTTGATGGTTTCTTTAATTTGTGAAAGGCTACAGGATGCAAGGATTTAAAGAAACAGAAGGTTAAAGTCTAAAAAGTGAATGACAAAGATAATTTAAATAATAATTTAAAACATGACATAGGTTACACAAACTTTTCTGTCATTTTATCATGATTGTGGAAATTCTATGATTTGATAGCAAGAGCACTTAAGAAGTAATGGTGGACTTTTAAACGTAACCCACATCACTACAGATGCCCTAAATGTATGTGGTTTTGCACCACTCTTAAAAGGAAATCAAGCAGAGAAATCAAGATTTACTGCCTTTTTAGCTTGTGGAATTTACAATTAATGGTAAATTACACACAAAATGCTCTAATGGAACATGCAAACCTCCAATTATTATGATTCAACATTCAGAATCACCTGAAGAATGTAAGGTCTGTAGGGACCAGGTTACAAAGTAAGAGGCCTGCCGTTTTGTTTAAGGTTTATCACTTCCATCCTGGCAGAAACCAGAGCCGCAAGGTTCTCGTCTGAACACAGGTGGGAGTTGAGATGGATATTAGACTGAACAAGCAAGGGAACAATGGCTTTCAAAACAATCAACTGGGCAAATTAGATTGAATCCAATTAGAAAAACCAGAATCATAAGTTCATGTGAGGAAATAAAGGCTACATGTAGCTATGCTTCTTTCAGAAAAAAATCATGACAAGTCTAAAATACTGATTAAATAGAGCTGTGTGACTTTGCCAAAGCAAGAGTCTAGATATGAAAGAGATCTGCTGGTCCACAAGACTGCAAAAAGTATTTGAGCCAAATTTCATTAAACTTGGTGGATCACTTTCTGTAAAATGCTGAGGATCCACAATGACTTCCCATTTAGTGTTCATTATGTTTAACAAATAGACTGTGATGCTGAAAAAAACTAAGCAAACAAAGCTGTGCATTTGTTACTTCAAGTCTACTTCAATTCCTTATTATTGGGTTGTCCCAAAAATGCTCTAAATCCAAAATGCTGCAGCGAGGATTAGGAGCAGACTTAGCATAAGCGATCAAATTTCTTTATTTTTAGCTTCCAGTCATCAGCTCCCTGCTAAATAAAGGATTAGATTTAAAATGATCCCACTCGCATATAAAGCTCTTAATGACCAGGCTCCATTGTATCCTAAAGATCTCATGGTTCCATATTTTCCCAACAGAGCACTTTGCACCTGAACTGCAGATTTACTTATGGTTTCTAGAGTTCCTAAAAGTACAATGGAAGGCAGAGTCTCCAGTTACCAGACCCCTCGTTTATGGAACCAGTTACCAGTTTGGTTTAGAGAAGCAGATATTCCCTCTACCTTTATGATTAGTCTTAAATAACTATTTTTCATAAAGTTTATATGCAGGACTAGATTGGGTGACCTTTAGTCTCCCCTGCTGTAGGCTTAAGCTGCTTTGGGAATGAGCACTTCCTTCTGCTTTTCTTTCTGTACTCTTCATCCTCCATCTATAAATATGACATTGTCATTCATTTTTGCCTCTCTTTCAAAGCAGGTATCCTTGGCTTAGAGTTATGGTGCTTGTTGACAACTCCAGCCTGTCCTCTTTACCCCCAACCAGCCAAAGCAGATGAGACTGGTTTCCTTCCTATTTAAAGAAGAGTTTTTCCTCTCTACTGTTGCCCACCACCCTATGGATGTTCAGGATGGAGAATCACTGAGCAGATTCAATGTAATCTGTTGAGTTTCCATGATTGGATTTATCTAATTGGATTAGAATTGCGCTACAATTAATTGGATTTAACTAGTCTGTCTGTAAAAGTGCCTTGAGATGATTGTAATTTGTTACCATAGAAATACAGTTGAATTGAATTGAATTACATGAATGCATGACAAAATGTAAAATATTGAATATTTACTGATTTATTCCCAGATTTGAGTTTAGCAGGTGTGTGGTTTTTTTTTTAGAACTACTTCATATTCCAAAATTACAAAGACACTGTCATCGCATATCTACAATTACCTCCTTCAAGTCCCATCCAAGCCACTGATGTTTTAGAGGTACTTGGAAATATAATTTTTGGACTCACCATTTACTTGTTCTTTCATTTTCCATTTTGCCCCCATTTTACACGTTACAAAATACTTGGTTAAGGTTGCACTGCGGTTGGCCAAGGTTAGGTGTTAATTACTACATGTTTAAGGTTAGGATGGCTTGGATTCAGTCACTGTAATAACATGTTGCATCAAAATATCCCTTTTCTGGATTACTGGTTGCTAAAATGTGTTGGATACCTGAACCAAATGACCAACTGAAACACAGAACTAAGACAGTTGTGCTGGGTGGCATAAATACAAAGGTTTCTTTATGATTTCCTCTGGTTTCGCTGTGAGGCCGGGATGGTCAAAATTCATCTTCTGGCCACAATGGGTGTCTGCACCCACTGTTAATCAATCCAATAGTTGTTGAGTTATGTCACTGGACTACGCAAATGTAAACCTCATGATGGCGCAAGAGAAGGAACCCCAACAGATAATCAAAGTCAGAAGAATTTACTTGCGTTCAAAAGGAAACTTTCCGACCTTGAGTGAAACTTCTACGAATTTGATGTTGGCTGCTTTTTGACATACAATGCACTGGTTTGGATGTTCTTGTTCTCTTTTCTCTTAATATAATTACTGCTGTTTTTCTAAAGGGACTCGTTTATTTTCTGATTGACATTTATATGTGTAGAACATTAGAACAATGCTGCCGAAAACTGTGGCCAACCATTGTGTCCGTTAGTTCTTCCATGTATCAAGACTTATGGCCTTTCGTTGGATGTGCTGATTTAATGCAATTCTTCATGAATCTTTTGAAAAAATTTAGATGATTATGCCAACTCTCAATACATTGCAGATAAAGTAAAATCTCATTTTAATTGAAAGACAATCAATAGATGCATTCATGATTACATTGCATCTGTTGCGCATGTAAAAAGGAACAGACTTCCAACTGAGAGCAACAATTTCATATATTTAAATGTCAAAAATAAAAAGTTCCCATATTTGTTTTTCATTTTTAACTACTTCTGTCCATTCTTTCAGTGCAAAGGCAAAGAGATACATTTTACTACTCTAACAACAGAGAAAACAGCATGCTGAGGACTGTAGTCCAAACCTCAAAGCTTAAGGCCTGCACGTGGCTTCAACATCTCTCATCAAGCAGTCCTGAGACAGAGGCAGAGTGAGGTTGCCGGTGCCAAACAGTAAGAGACAGACTCAAAGGAAGGCAAATTAGACTAAAAATATACACCCCAAAAAATTAGATGTAACAAAAGGAACAAAGTGGCACAAGGAGAGGTAGGCCTATATGCTGATAGAGTTGTGCTCTCGCAGCAGGCGCCTGTATGTTTTCAGTGCTGTTTGTTGGACGGAGGGGATCAGATTGCAGCGCCGAACCCCACCAGCCAGATTTCTTGGAACGCCTGATGCCGTGTTCTGCCAGGATTGTGTCAATAATCTGAGGCGGTGGACTCCCTCCACTTCTAAACCCACTGCCTGTTTATCAGCAATGCCAACCACATACACACACATATACATATACATATACATATACACACATATACACATTACACAGTGATGCATAAGAATCTCCAGAGGTCAGATTGAAAAAATATTCTGTAGTTTAATTATACAAAATGTAGTTTCTGAACAGAAGACCAACTTTCCAATGTTACATTTGCAAACATACAGATATTTGGCCCATAATACAAATATCTCAATACTACAATAGTAATTCAATACTACATATTCAGTGCTGAACATTTGCCATGAATTCAAATCGGGGGAAAAAATTTAGTCATTGTGAATAATTGTCAGTTTTATGTGTTTATGAAGCCCCCATTTGCCCTGTTCATGTTTTCTTTGATGGATCTTATTACTTATTGCTGGTACAATAATCATACATTTCTCAGAGGATATCATTAAAGTTTCTAATCTAATCTAAGTCTCATTTGAGGCACAAAAACTCACTGCCAAAGAGTTGTGTGAAAAAATTGAAGTTAAAAGTCTTGTTAGTTATGATACAAAGTTGTATGCAATATTAATATATGAATTAGATTATTTTCTATAATACACATTTATTTAAAGATTTGATGATGAAGACACAGCATCGCTGTTTATAGTAGATTGCTAATTTGTAATACTTCTGTTTTAGATTGAACTAAACCTGCAACTAGTTCCCTCAGTGCAATGTAAAAAAGGTTGAAGCCTCCAAGATGGTGCTGTATCTTAACACATAACATTCACAGAAAGGCTAATTTGTGATCTTACACAATTCTCTGACATCCCCTTTCTCTGATCACTGAGGACTAGGGGACCTCAGCAGGCCAAGTCTGGTCAGAGGCAAACATCCAGTAAGAACCGGTGGGACAAGAAACCTTGGATATCTGCCTTTCAATCTCATTCCTCTTTCACTACACCGTCATTCTATCTTTATTCTCAGTTTTCATTTCTCTACAAATGAAGGGTATTTTTAAACATTATCATACCTACAGAAACCTTTGCTATTCAGTCTGAGAGGAGGAAAAAAAAGTAACTAAACGACTGACCACCAACCCCAGTGAGCTACTGCTACACCTGTCAATGTTTCCATTCATACCACATGCAGTTTACACTGACCGAGGCAAAATGACAATTGTCTGAACAATGCATTAATGATTTCAGTAACAGCTTTCAGTTTTCAGCCAACAACCATCTTTCCAAATTCCCTTTGTGAGCACATTATCCTATTTCTCCTGCAAGGCAATTAAGCCAACATTAGCACCATTTAATGTTGCCAGTAAATGTTGAAAATAAACACAAAATGATTTGAACATTTACACTTTAATGTAAATGTAAACATCGACTCATTTAAAACAAATTGCTAAGTGCATTGCCGTATCTGCTATATACACAGTGTGAATTAATGTGAAGATAATAAAGAACAGACCAGAGCTCAGATGAGCTATGGCTGGTCCAATTGCACTCTGACCAAATAGTGTCCTCCCATTCTCTAGAGGATGTACTTCCTATTGGAACTTGCCAAGTCAGCACTACTACAAGTCCAAACTTGGCAAATTTAGGATTGAGAAATCCCTAGCATACACAAGTGCTACAGAAGACAACACAACTGGACATGTGGGAAGCCGTAGGGATATATTGGGCTGCTTTATGTGTTAGTCATTTGGTGTAAAGAAACAAATGAATATATGGGAATGAGCCTTTGAAGAATCAAGGTGAATTGGTTGTTTGACACAAGCTTGTTGGCTTGAAATGCTCGCTAAGTGTACATACTGTGTGCAAGCACTGCATGTTGAGTATTGGCCTAGTTATACTCAGTAACAGCTTCAAACCTTTAATTGGAAAGCCGTATTTTGAAGGAATAATTCACAAGCTGATTAGCAACAAAACTAAACTCTGTTTTCCGAAGAACCCAGTTTTTCTCTTTTTTTCTGTTCTGTTTAAACTGTGAAAGACTCAAATTTTGGAGCAAACAGAGAATCAAATGGTAACAAACTGAAGTAGTTATGATTCATCCTTGCCGAGACATCTGGATCAAGGCGGCAGATGGGATGGGGGGTGAGGACACAGATCCATGGACTACAGCCCGCCGTCAGGTCCTCACGCAAGCAAACAATGTCACATTGGGTTTCGGCTCCAGTGCCTTCTGAGCTCTTTTACCATCAGGATCGATTTACAGATCCAGAACTTTCACATGAGAGAGGAAAGGCCTTAGGAAGACAATAAGTGTTACACTGAAAGATGGAGAACTAAAAAAAAATACAGGATTAAACATGTAATTCAGTGTGACAATCAGTATCAAAAAATTCCTTTGATCTTAAAGAAGCTTCTCGATCCAGTAAGAGATAAATTACTGCCAGTGAAATTAGATAAGAGTTTTTTATAGATTTCAGTTATTACACAAATTGTCAAAGCAAAAGAAACTCAAGCATGGACCAGAAGCAAGAAAATGGCAGCGATTCAAGGACATTATTCAAGCTAGCTGTCCAACTCTGGCAAGAAGTGATATTATCTCACCCCACTTGCAGTTTTTTTTTTACATGTTAACAGAAAAATGAGTTCTTGTTGTCTTAAGAAAAACAAAAGCGAGGACTGTCGACCTTGAAGACAATTTAGGGCCCACACTGGAGCAGCTAAAAGTCCCATGCAGACCTATGCTTAGAACAATGTTTTTTAAGCTTCTTTTTAAACATGCTATTATGACAGGAGAAAAAAAAACAATGATACAGTAAGAAACGTTTTCTAACTCTAGAGTCAGAGTGAAAAGAAGTACGGGGAAAATGTCCAACGTGAGGATCTCGAGTAAGAACAAACTCATGTCTAGGGTCAAGATTTACTAAGTGGTGCGACTTAGCATGAGGCTGCAATTATAGAAAAATAGATGCTCAAAATGGCCCTTTGATCTGTTAATGTACTAACAGACTCAGTTGTTTTAAGTATTGACAGCAGCAATCATGCAATTCATTTAATTATTCTCCATTTGAAGATTGAATGAGAAAACTCCCATAAATTTGTCCCTGGATTTAAGAAGGCAAGTTTTCTGCACTTTTTTAAAGGGGACATATCATGCAAAATCCACTATTTTAAGCCCTTAAATACATGTTTTTGTGTACTTTAAGTGTTTAGG
>JAOXYM010000023.1:18957478-18972261 GCA_028567055.1 Leptatherina wallacei
TCGACTTCATATAAACCACCAGTGAATGATTTACGTGTGAAAAGGAAGGATTTAAAAGCATGATATATCTCCTTTAAATCCTTATGATTGGTTTTAAAAAGCAAGAGGGAATTTGGACGAACTATTAGTTTATCTGGAATGGAGAGATGTGAACTGCAGATGTTAAACTTCCCAATGAGCCTCCAATTTTCAGTACCAGCCTCAGCCCAGATACATTAGTTTAGTAATCCTTGCTGAGAGAAACCTTTCATATAACAAGTAGAAATTCGACCAGTCAGAACACACAGTTATCTGTACATTTTGATTTGTTAAATCATGAAAATAAAACCAGTCAGTCTGACACATAAGTTGAGAACCTAACCAATCCATTTTTTGTCAAATCTAACTAAACCTTGAACACTTAGTGGTGCTTTTTTTTTTTCAGGAAAGCAACTTAATATCATGAACATTGTCATTTACAGTCACTTTGTCTGCAGTTGTGTTCAAGATGTTGCTCTTTTTGAGAGCAGAAACAGCTGAATTCCCACAACTTAACATCAACATCAGTTTCACTACAGACTTCTCTTAAAGTACATTACAGTATTTGCACCTTCTCATTCTGAAGAAAGGCATTGGCATTGCCTTGTTAAAAAAATGCATTTTGTTAAAAAAGGCAATACTGAGTTAGCAGCAAACAATTTTCTTCTGAAAGTTAAAAATAACAGCTTCAACCTCTGTTCTCATCTTAACCCAATTGCCAGTTGTGTTTTGAGGAGGAGACCATTCTCCGCTCCTACCGAAGAACCACTTCCACCCTGATCTGGTAAAACCACTCGCAATTCTAGCCTTAATCAGGGTCTCAGGTCCAGCTCCCGCACCGGGCTCCAGAATATCCAAAGCCCATGCAAAGACCAGGCATGGGGTGGGCCCACAAGTTGCCTGCATCTGGATCCAATCAAGGGTGTTTGTCGTCGGGAATTGAATCAAATTAAAAAGTTTAATATTTAATGCGACACCAGATGGAAGCAGAGAGGGGAAAGAGGCCCTGCGGTTAACACTAATATCCCCTTCTGAAGAACCATGCTGCATTCCTGGAGAGAGAGTTGCTGGAAATATGAAGACACATTCACATGCTTCCACAACATCTATGCACAAAAAAACACAACTTGTGCATTGGTGCTGGCAAATGTCACAGAAAAAAAAAAACTTAAAAAAACCACAAATGGTGACAAAAGGTACAACATATGTAATGAGTGACCCATTAGGCAGAGGAAAGCATATTAGCCAGCCCCTCAATCAAAATGACTTAATGCAAGATAACGACGAAGAGAAGCTGACAATCTCTAAACCATGGAGTTCAACATCTGCACAGCTCAAAAGAGCAAAACGGTACTTCCATCTATAACTGGTATTTCTATTACGTATGTTCACATCATCTATATTCTTTCAGTATGCCTCATTTAATGAAGATTTGGTAACGTTTATCCCACAAAATCCAGGCACTCACATGAAATATTCTTTAAATGTGTCTTTAATGTGACTTGGTGCCATAGAGATTCTATGAAATCGAGATATAAATTTTACTGACGTCAGTTCAAGAAGTTTCCAAAACATCTTGTGTTGTAATATAACTTTATCGCACCACAGTATATTGAGTGTGTGCAATTCTATGCTTATTTAGGTGGGTATTAAATGCCCAGTGAACAGAAGGGCTGCAGTATACAAAAATGTATTCATGGTAGATTTGGTTTCTGATGCATTATACTGTTTATTGGGGTGCTGATACTATTAGTGGCAATATATGAAATTGTATGTTGTAGAGATTTATTTGGAGAATGGAAGTTTTTAAGATATGTGTTAGGGTCTGTAAAACCAACAAGACCCGACTCTCAAAGTTATGCTGCGGTCTACCAACATCATAAAATAACTTGTGGGGCACCTCAGGGTTCTACCACTGATTAGGGACAGTACTGCTATCGGCTGCATTGAATTTATCATTGACTGTGGAACTAGACTTTAAATGGATAGTATTTTTATAAAATTGTGTTTAGCCCAGAAGAAACATCTGAATTATCCATAATATGCACTCAATCATTATCAAAACTCTTAAAAATCTCCTTGTTTAAAGAAGCTTAAAATTATTATTATTTATTTATTTTTTTTACCTTTCGGACCAAAAGACATGATCCATGGCTATTTGGGTTTGATCAGCGGTTACCATTCACTACCATTCAAGTTCCAGTCTCTGAATATCTAGCATATACAGTATAATCATTTCAAATAGTTGGTGGGGAAAGAATCGGGAGTACATCAAGGAGCTGGAGCCAATGAAAGCACAAGAGTTAGGGTGAGGGGACACAGTCAAAATCCAAAATGTGAAAAGACAAAAAAACAAAACAATGTTCAACAAACATGGTAAGAAAATTATGATCTGCTTATTTCCCAAGTAGAATATGGGGGGGGGACCACCTACACCTCTAATAGAGTCGAGGTAGACTGGGTAGAGACAAAATGAATCAACATGAACTAATTGAATCAAGTAGGAGGTTAATTGTGGCAAAGTAATGTAGTGTGTGACCCCTACCAATAAACATGATGCAAACAAATCAGGACAAAAGAAATATATGATGTGGACAATGCACCCATCCAGTGTCACAGAACAATGTCACGGCTGTCAGAAGTCAGCTAGGCTACAGATTTTATCTTATTTAAAGAGGAAAGTATATTGTGACATCACATGTAAGGATATTACAGGAACACAACTTATGAGTTGACTGAAAGAAATCCTCTTAAAATAAATCTCATTTAATCATCCAATTTTTTCAACCAATTCTGTGGGTCCTTAAATATTCCATCCACTCTATTAAATAGACTTATTTGCCTAGCAATGTGGCATCAAACGGCTGTTTCTTGGTTGGGGGAAAGCTTTCTACAGATTCTGGTTGTGTGTGAAGACTTGTTCTTTCTTGCAGCAACAAAATTTGAACCATATAAAGAAAATTAGAAAATTACATTCAATAAACCTTTGGCAATGTATGAAACTGAGGCTAAACAGTTCACACAAACTCACCAAAATTGGCCAATAGAAGGTGGAAAGACTAATGAGCCTCCTGCCTTGTATCGGTTCATTTGAGTGCTCTGAAGACAAAATGGGGTCCAACCCTATAATAGCAAGACATACCTAATGAAGTGGCTGGTGAGTGTAGATACAGAAAAGGGGATGGTCACTCTCATTTTAGCTTTCAGATCATTTGCAACACAATTTAAATTTAAAGTAAGGGAAATGCAAATACTTACAGTCTACTGTTAGTAATGTACAGAGTGAATCCTATCCAGTTAACTACTTTCCCCTGTTTGTGTAAGTATAATTTCTGAATTTGGAGTATTTTTTTTTTCTCTGAATGGTTTCACTCCTGTATGTGCTTTATCCTGAAAGGCCTTTTAATGAGGCAAACACTTATATTAATGCACCATAAGGATGTAGGATCTTCCTTTTCAGCACTTGGATCAGAGAATGTCGTATTGTAGGTTAAAAGGTGGTTTTGCATGACTTTAATGTTTTCTATTATTGTTATTTATAGCCATCAGTTTCTGACCAACAGATTTAAGACGAAGTGAAGTAATGTATGGGTGACATTAGGTAAGCTGTCAGTATAGTTTAAGAGGAGCCAAGCTTATCACGAGCATTTTCATCCATATAACATGCCAGTTACATCAGGGAATGTAAAGAGTACTGCAACACATCTGTGATTAAAATGACTCATTGTTCATGTGTACGTATGTGATTAATGTAATTTAGATTAATTTCATACGTTCAGAGGACCACCCTCACAGAGATCCAGAACCAGGCAGCACCAGATATGCTTTCCTCTCACAGCTTTGTTCATGGTGCAGGAACATTTACATTGCAAATCATTTTTATAATCAAGGCATCTCACCTGTATGTTCCAGTGTTTAGAGACAACAACTCAAACCTTGTCTAATCTCTGCTGATGCATACATCTCCAAAAGAATACACGTTGCATCGTCTTGCTGTCTGAACACAGCCTACTGGCAACAAGGAGTGGAGTGGAAAGAGAGGAGACAGGCTGCTGGGGAGGGATCCAGCAGTGATTTCCATCCAGAGACGGTTCACTGGTGCCCAAGTGCTCTCTGATCCTCCGGCGGTAACAATATTCAGCTGACATTTCACTGGAGAAACTTAATTCTACCTTCCCTCACCAGAAAAACCTTACTACAGGGTTGACGTCACACGCACATCCCCAGTGTTAAACCATCCCCCAAAATATATGTACAAACTGGAAAAACATCCACATGGTCAATTCTCATCCAAATCACACTCTGACCACTAACGTATGTATTAATTCTCTCCTCTCATATGCGATATAAAAACATGCTTGGGTCTCTGATACGGAATAAACCATGAACATACAGTGTTTGAAAAATTTGCCTGCATTGTATGGAATAAAGAGCTGAAATCTACATGGAAGTGATATAAAAACTGGGAAACCCATCAGACCTGGAGCTGCTATCTGTGGAGAAATGCATCCAATTTGTGCTTTTTAAAATAATGGCTAAGATTGTTAGCTGTTCCCCGATGAAAAAAATCCTGACTGACCTGCAAATCTCCAGGAATCTACAGTAGGCTACACTTTAATGCAGCTCTGTATCACTTCAAGGCCGGATGACTGTAGAAGCAACTTAATATTTCTACCGGCAGGCTGTAGCAGACTAAGATTCAACATTGCAACATTGTTTTTAATATGTTTGTAACTGACAAAGGCTATGGGAACATCTGCATCAGTTAACAGTTTCTCACGTTCAGCCTGAGTTTTATTATTTTAAGAAAATCTACTTTTAAAGTAAATTAATTCACCTTTCCACTGGCCTTATGTGAAAATCTTTTTGTCCAGCAGTGTAAACAGAGGGGCACCGCTAATTTTCCAGTCACTCTGCCACAGCAGAGAACGGCGGTCTTTACATGGTGGAAACGCATAAAGAAAACACTATGGGACAGGACCCTTAATGTTAGTGTTCTCATGCTCACATGCAACAAATCTTAGACTTTAAATGCCAAGTGTTTTTCCACTGCATTTTGCTTATGTTAATACAGCATACCACCCTTCCCATCTGACATTTCCCATATTCACCAATTGCTTGTATTCAGTCATGTGACTTTTGCAGACACACGTACTGTCGGGGAACAAAGCGGTGGTCAAATAAACCAACATGGCTAATGTTGTGGGAGATAGAGCAGCAAACATGAACACCTTCAGATACAAGCTCCTCGAAAGGACAAAACACCCAGACAAGCTGCGTGGCGTCATGTCTGTAGTGCACTGCAGTGAGCAGTGCTCAGATAGGGGAAACAAGACAACCACTTCTTAAAACACAGGAGGGCCAGCTCCACGGGTCAAGATTCAGCAATCCACCTGCATATCATGGATAAAGAACACTCTTTTGAGGACAATAATGTGCATAATTTGGACAGACAGATGGTTTGAGACAGGTGTAAATGCAGTCATCTGTTCTTATGTTTAACTAGAAAAGCCATCTCTAAACAGAGGAGGTGATCTCAGATATCCCGTCCCTAGGACCTACAATGACTTGACTTTCCTCCCCAGGTGGTTTCACAACCATCTATATGCTGGACCTTATGACCAGGACCATTCTGGTCATGCAGGTAGCAACTCACAGGGGACAATGACTTGAATGACACATTGTAGGGTGAGTGAGTTAGACATATGACCTAAACATGTAAAGGTTCCTTTATAAGCTGAAGCTCTCCTCAAACTGGTTACAACTGGAACCACTGGGTCTTCGAGAACCAAGGAAAAGAACTTCAGCTGCCTTTATTTAAGCTCTTAGGGGTATATATACAGTTTAGATGCAAGTTAAAGCGCTACTTTAAAAAAAAAAGAAAATTCTAAGTTAACAATGACATATATGCTTATGTGTGTATCCCAGAAATATGTATGCTTTGAACTTGAGAAATACCCATCAGTTCAGTTCTGATATCTCAAATGATCTGGGCCTTCAGATTAGCTTTTAAAAACAGCCAAGCAGATGAAATCATAGAAAAGCTTGGAAGCCTATACCTTCTTCATGCGTGGTTGGGTGAAAGCAGTTGAAATTAAGAGCTTTTAGTCGGCTTCTCGGATAGTAACTGCAATCTTGGCGAGTAAAACAAGATGGCTTATATCACCCCATGAGTTTTGGAATTATCCACAAAACTCCAGAAGCTAACAGAGAAGTATCCTAACCAACTGAATTAAAGCGATTTAAAAACCTTGAACAAAGTGAGTGGAGTGATAACTCCACACACGCTCTATATATTGAGCTAGTTTGACCACCAATTTTATGCTTTGCATGATCAATGTGGTGGATGTGATGACATGTAAATACAACAATTGAAAATGTGCATGAGAAAGCTTGCAGAATGGTGCGGTTAATGGAGCTGGATACAGACAAGAAACCCAAAATGTCTTAAAAAAAGGTACATTGTGTTAGAATGACTGACATATAGTGGTAAAGATGGGCATAGAAATTACTTCAAACACCAAGCACAGTTGTGAATGGACGGTGGCCATCAGTGGCCATAATTCTTCCACACAAACATGATTTCATCTGTGAGTGGATCCAGTGGCCTCAGGTGCAGTGAAGGCTGCACAACAAGTAACTACTTTAAATTGTGTACCGTCTTCTTCTATAGTCCTTTTAAGGGGGTTACTTATCCCAAACGGTGCTCTAGCACCAATCAAATAAAGCCAGTACTGCAGTTTTAAGACTCAAAGGGTTTTCACTTCACACAGTTATTTGTCCACTCCGTAGTGAGAGGACATCGTAGTGAAAATGGTGGCACAGATGGCAGCTGCCATGGTTTTAGACCCCCGGTAAGTAGATATAAATGGCTCATTCTAAGAGAATAAAAATATAACTTATTTTGATAAAAGGGATAAGATGTCGATAGAAATTTTTAAATATGTCATTAAGGAACGTTTGTCATTGACCTTTGATTTTGTTCTGCACTACATTTTTAAGTATTCACTGAAATCCATGTCCAATGAAGATGGGAATTAGATTAACCATCCGTCTGTGTAAATCTTCAACCAAATATCAATAAATGAAATGTATATTTTATTTTTAACTTCCTTTTAATTTGCATCATTTTACATAAAAGTGCTCTCCTGCTCATCTCTAAGGCAAGAGCCTATATTCAGTGTTGCTAGAGAAATAAAGGTTGAAGTCCATGGTAAAATCCATGAAAATAAAAAACACTTTTGCAGGTTTTCATAACTAATTTTCTGGGTGCCTTATTTGGTTCTGGCATCCAAGCATTTTCCACTGTTTTCCACACTGGGAAATACTGATGAATAAGTTCCAAAGTGAGGAATTAGTAATATTTAACAAGCTGAGTGGTAAAAGCAACTGCCACTTTAATATTGATTTTCTTTGGATTTTGTATGGTTAGCGTATGATTCACCACCTGGTTCTCCGATGGCAACATGACTTCCATGGCTGGAGCAGGGTGTCGATTTCAGCTCCTACTGTTTACACTGGAGGGTGGACTCAGCTCTGTGGGCTTCATTACTACTGTTATAGAAGAAACAATAAAACAATAAAAAAAACGATGGAAAAGTGTGTGGAAAGTGGTGTGTATGCGTTCCATATATATACACAGAACATATAAAAAGTGTCAGTATTTGTATGTCTGCGTATGTGCAGCTCACGTGTGTCTAAAAGCATGTGTGAGTGTGTACAGGCATGCGTGTGTGTGTGTAAGCGTAGGCGTTCAGTATGCCTGCCAGTCTGGGGTTCTCCTGGCAAAGAAGGCTTCCCACTGCAGCATCAGAGGTGACGAGGTGCGAGGGCGTATACACACACGCGCGCGCGCGCGCACACACACTAAGGGTTTTCCTCAGTCTTGTTCCAAAAGTGGAGGGAGGAAAACACCAGCGCGAGGTGCTGGGAAATAAGCAGCATTAAAATAGTGAGGACTTTTTCCACTGGCACATTCCCACATACACCGTGTACACAGAAGTGACAGGTGACTAAGTCTGACTTCTGCCTACACACACACACACACACACACACACACACACACACACACACACACTCTCCTCATATGTTGCACAGAAAAAAAACAACCTTGCAGTACAGACACAAAAATCATACCAACACACGACCGTCATTAGCACATACACAACTTTAAATCCCTCATTAACACAGTCGGGTACACCGTTAGTGTGTTTACCACAAGTGTTGGATTATATTTTTGTCTCAAGTATTCTGTGCCATAAACGTGATTTATACATTAGTTCAAGGGGCTTTCTGGATCATGTCTTTTCTTTCCTTTTTTTTTATTTTACAGCTTTCGTTGCACGTCTATTTTTTTAATACACTATGGTTCCGGTAAGCAATAACAGGCCGTCGTGTTCTTATTGCTCTCCATTGCGCAGCAAGGTCTCGTTACTTGGCAGCTGAGACAATTAGTCATGCACACACATAAACACAAAAGCTTTCATGGGTACATGTGCATGTCAAAGTCATGTAGACACAGATTTGTTGACCTGCATTATTATGTTTTTTTCTTTTTTGTAGTATCAGAACAAAGCCAAACTTTTAAAATGTATGTCAATTCATTGGGTCTGACAGATATTTTACAGAAATCAAAGCTCTTGAGGCCACATCAACACTCCCATGTAATGCATTTAGGTATCAAACTGCACATAAAGCTGCCCTCTTTCACATATTTGTTTCTTTTGTTGGACGGCTACATTTATCAGAGATTGTGACAGAAAAGTTGCCCTTTAAGGCTCCAAATATTTCAGGATTATTGCTCTGGTGTGATAAAATCCTTTTCTCAGACAGTCCACAGCTTTGCAGCCTCGGGAAGATTTCATTCCCTTCGTGTGCATGTACACTTGGACAAAGATGGTGGTCGAGTTAGATAAACAGGTGAAACCCTAACTGTAGCTCAGCTCAGCTGTGCATATAACTGAGTGTGATACCAAAACATGAGAAAGATCATCTTCCATTTTTTTCTTGTCTAGGTCAGTGGTAGACAAGTTTAGTCCTCGACAGCTGAAGTCCTGCAAGTTCTAGATCAGGGGTGTGGGGCCCTGGTCCTCAAGGGCTGCATTCCTGCATGTTTTCTATCCTTCCCTGCTCCAACACTCTTGATTCAAATTAAATAGATCCAACAGCCAATCACAGTGGCTCATTCATTTGAATCAGGTGTGTTGGAGCTGTGATGGATGGAAAACTTGCAGGATGAGGGCCAAGGTTCCCCAGCCCTGTTCTAGAAGTTTCCCTGTTTCAACACACCCAATTCAAATGAATGATTCACTGAGCAGAGCTTGAAAAAGCTGTTGGATCTATTTAATTTGAATCAAGTGTGTTAAATAAGGGAAACATCTAAAACTTGTAGGACTGAAGCTCTCAAGGACCAAACTTGCCTTCCCCTGGTTTGGGTGGTTAATATTTGGTGTGACAGACACAAACTCATGGTCCAAAACCCAATGAGTGACATTACTGTTAGTCCATTGCTGTTTGTTTTGTTGCTTTTGCACAGTTGAGTGTGGGTGCCTTTAACAACCAAATCCTTAACCTATAAAAAATGTGACATTTCTGAATGTTTCTGCTGTTGAATATTTCATTTACAATTATCTTACTCAGTTTAGGATGTTAGCCAAACAAACAAAAACAAAACACATGCACAAGACAACAGCGCATATGCTGGTTTCTGTATCATTGTGTGAAAGCTGGCAGCAGACAGTGACAGTGCACAATCCATTCAGTGCCCAAAACCAATCAGCACCAAGACTGCAGCAGCAGGTGATCCAAGCAGCAGACATGACTCAGCTGTACCATGCAGCCCTGTCACCTCCTGTAATGTGTGCATAATGTACACAAGTCACACTTTTGTCCACTATTAACAGAGAAAACAGACAGATGCAATAAACGAATAAACTAAGATTTTGTCATTTTAACAGGAAAGATGACTGCTTACAATAAGTGGAAGAAAACTGTAAATTCAAAAGTCTCATCAGTAACGTTTGTGCAAGCAGACCTGAAAGTAAATGTCTTGAATTGTTTTTCTTTTCTGACATATTCATATTGTATTTGTCAGAGAGAAAGCCTTTCATATATGAATTACATTTACAAAATAAATTTGTCATTTTTTGTCAACAACTGCGTTATGTCAATACTTAAAGCATACATTTTCATACATCAGAAGCATATAATATGTTTAACAATTCAAAGATAAGCAGTACAGATTAACTTTAAAAAAAATAGATGAATAAAAGTTATTATGTTCTGTTAGCCTGAACATAAATGTCATTGTCACACTACACAAGCTACAGTAGTTTTACCTTGACCTCTTATCTTGTTTTCCATCGATCTCAATGAGACATTACCTCCATTTGTGCGCACAGCATATCTTAAAAACATGCCAATCAGCTCCACAAACAGGCAGTGAGCTCAGCCTTGACAGTGATTCAAAGTTCACATTAACATGTTTAAAATTAACTATAGTAAGAGTGACAGATGTTGGATTAAATACAGCCATAATGTTCTGAATAATCTTGTTCATAGCAGAATTTTTATGTTGTCAAATACAAGTATACCAAATGACCTCAGCTGGAAAATGTTGCCTTTATGTGTATAATAGATTAATTCTAAGAAATAGAAAGATTTACAATTTATGTCAGCACTGCCATGTATCTTCTTGTGTTAGAAGAAATAAATATTGGCTTGCATACTGGGCCAGTTGTTAGATTCCAATAATAAAAGATAAACACTGTAAATCTCTCAATAACTCTAAAGTGGTCTTATTTATCCATCTACTGGAAATTGTGTCAACATTTTCTAAACTTTGCTCAGAATTGCAATTTCATTAAGGAGACAACATTTTAAAGGCTGAATACAACTGGCTTCAAATTAACTGTTAGCATCCTGAGTTTACAGAAACCTGGTTTAAGTACCGCACATGCAGGCTTTAAGATGGGGTGACCACATGTCCACTTTTACACAGATGTATCCTTTTTTTTTGAGAGCTAAAAAAATGTGTCTGGTTGGAATTTCAAAACTTTTCCCAGTGAGAGGGTTCAACACATTCTCCGTAGTTTTGTACGAACACCTTACTAAGACGAGGTAGGCTACATGTTTTGGACTGATGGCTTTGACGGCTTGGGGGAAGAAGCTATTCAGGAATTTTATGGTTTTAGATAAGAGTGTCGAGTATCTAGGAAAGATAAAAAATTCAGAAACACAAAAGGTACATTTAAAGCCGAACTACAGAAAAAAAACAAAAAAAACAACCCATTTTCATAGGAGGGCCCGGGCAGGGATTGATCTCACAACCTCCTGGGTGAGAGTCATGCACGCTGACCAGTCAGCCAAAGGGATATCCCTGTGGCCAAGTAGCCAGGGCACATCATCAATTGGAGGCATAGCAACAGGACCCACACTGTCACATATTGATACTTATATTTTGTCCTATGAGATGGCTAAACAGCAGGTTAATCTTTCAAATCCAGAGCCCCGGCGCTCGCTAGTTCACTGGCTAAGAGACGCATCGAGGAGCAACAAAAGTCCCAATTAAGGTTATTCATTGCTGTACTTCTGCTTAGAAAGATATGAGTAAGATTCAAATAAATGATCATATTTCTAACTTTGTTAGCCAGTAATTTTACACAAATCTAAATATTGCTAATACATCTTTTACAGTAAGTTAATTGTTATATTTTTTTTAAAACTCAAATTCAGACTTTCAAGCTTACAAAATTTAGCTGCTTGTGTTCACCTGTAAATCCCACAAAGACTTATTTGTTAGTGCAGGTCACTGTAAGGGCTTGTGAGATCCTTCAGAAGCAAGGAGAATAATTGCTGTGTGAAGCTATGCAGTGAGGGTGATAGAGCGGTGAATATGAGTCACGCTGGTTTCCCCCTCAGTCATTATTCTGTCATTGAAATTTCACTTGAAACCCAAGCAATGGTCTCGAAAACAGTCCAGACACTCCATGTTAGTAAGTTACTAATTACATTCTATGCCCACTGTAGACAGCTAAGTCACAGGCAGCCATTGTAGTTCCTGTATACATTCATCCCATGTCTGAAATTTAAAAGAAAAATGATGTTTTGAAGGCCAAAATTGATGGCCTCGTTATTGAATTAGTCTTTCCAGTGCAGTCGTTCTTGCTGATATTTAATATCTGAAACTTTCCAAGGCAAAAGTGTGTTATTTTTTTGTTTCTGACAACTTAAAAATTCTTGGTAGGATAGAGAAGTCTTATTAAACTGGACATACAACACTGGATCATAAAATCCATGTTCAAATGTTGTTAATACATAATGTTTTTAGTCCTTTGTGCATAAAGAAAAATCTATTTGTGTTGTTTCAGCAAATTGGCAAAGGAGGAAA
Source organism: Leptatherina wallacei (assembly GCA_028567055.1). Classification (NCBI taxonomy): domain Eukaryota; kingdom Metazoa; phylum Chordata; class Actinopteri; order Atheriniformes; family Atherinidae; genus Leptatherina; species Leptatherina wallacei. The sequence continues at coordinate 18,969,885 of JAOXYM010000023.1, forward strand.
TTTGTGGATGGTTCACTCCTCACTCTAAGATTCACCTTCTCCTGGTTACTGTAATCTCTCCTGACATGACTGATCTAATGCAAAAACTATGACCCATTTGGATCTACAGAGTTAAATCCCCTCACCCCTTTTTTTCATTTCAAATTCTAACTGCTTGTTTTGGCCTTACCTCTTCGATGTGCATGGAAGAGTTTGTGACTTCTGTTGATGGTCTGACAAGCTGGTCAGTCTGCCATGAAACTCAAAGATGCCGTTGGGACTGTTCTTTGCCTGCAAAACATCAGAAATGCTTATTTCAGAATGAACGAAGCAAACATATGCAAAAGTGTCTATGGTGAAAAAAAAGGGGTGGGGGGATGGGGGGGGGACACATGCATGAGTGAGAAACAATGAGATGAGAGCATTTGGTCTGGAGTTTGATTGAAGAGACTTTTCTTGGAGAACCCTCAAAAAAGCTCTCATTCTCTTTCCTATGAGAACTTCTCACCAATTCCCCGTTGTTTTCCTAAAGAAGTGATCCGCCAAAATACTTCATTGCTGCAATAACAGAATTATGGCTGACATCAACAAGAACTAAAGCTGAAGTGTGGCTGGTGGGTGTTATTCAGGGTGTCGAAAGATCTGATTTCTTCAAAAGGCTGTTTCCGTTGGATTTATTTATTTATTTTAAATCTAAAAGTACCTACAAGTTCTCCTGACTAACCTGAAGTTTGAACCATTGACTTTATTTCACTTTTAGTCTAATTTCATTTCACCAATACAATCATGTTTCAGTTTTAAATGTATGTCTCTTTAATGTTCATGCGCCTTGGCTGTGGTGAGGTGCTACACTTTGGACCCTGTTGCTTTTTTGTTAATGAGCAACACATTACAGCATGTCTGTGGAATGCCCTCGTATCAAACAGTGATAAAAATACCAGACATCCTGCTAAAGAACAAGCCAGAACCATGGAAGATACCATATTTTGCACAAAGAGACATCTACCGTATGGTGGTAAAGACAGAAGACAAAATCATGACAAAAATAAACTAAAACATGTCATTATTGTCCATCATTTATTAATTTAATCTGTCCAGCCATGCAAGCAAAAAATTACAAATTGTCATCTGAATGATGACATAATTCAACTCTAAAATGTGCCTTTCTCCTGATACAGATTAACAATAAAGTCATTTAAACATCTCATAACTCTTTATTCCTTTAAAGAAAGTTTGCACTTGCACTTGTATTGGGATCCACAGTGGTGTGGTGTCGTGGTTACCGCGGCCTCACAGCAAGAAGGTTGCTGGTTTGAGCCTCGGTTGGGGAGAAGTTCAAATAGTGGCCTTTGTGGAGTTAGCATGCTTCCCCCTGTGTATGTATGGTTTCTCTCCGGTACTCTGACTTCCTCCCCACATCATAGGTTAATCGATCACTCTAAATTCTTCCTAGGAGTGAGCGTGAATGGTTATTTGTCTCTCTGTGTTGGACTCTGACCTGTCCAGGGTGTACCCTGCCTCTTGCTTGCTATATGCTGGGATAGGCTCCAGCCCCCTGTGACCCTGAATTGGACTAATTGGCATAAAATAAATGAATTTGTATTTGGGATTAAGAATAGATTTCTACACAGATTGTCTTAATTTGATCCACATATCCAAATTATTTGAGGATAATTTGTAAAATCTTGGATTTCTGCCAAAATTAGAAACATTTCCAAGAAATCATGTCTGGTCAGTAGGTTGATAAAGTCTACCCTGACATCAAATTTTAGAACTAAAACAACATTTTCACTTCTCAGACCATTAGTCCACTTGCAATGGTTCAACAGAAATACAAATGCAATCCAAAGCGTGGTTTTCCAATAAATGTTTGTTACACAAAGCAGTAGGGGTAATGCAAATTCCCACTATACAAAAAAATTCACCATGCAAACATTTGCAAAAAGCAAAAAAAAATATTCTCAGCATTTCAGATTAAAAACATGATTCGCATGTTTCACACCGACTTCAATTCTTTCTGACTCAGATTACCACTTTGGTAGATGCTGCATCCAACAGCAGTAGCTATGCATTACCATCCCTCCTGAATCCTCCTCAGTCTTTGCTCACAATATCTGCAAATTTGCATGAGAAACCACTAAATTAAAATCCTAGCTCTGAACTCTACACTCATATCTTGGAAAATGCCTGCTGACATCGACTAATATAATACAGACTTTGTCAATTAAACAGCTATGACATCAGTCAGTGGCGGGGGGGGCTATGGTGACAACAATGAGCACATACTGACAGACTGGTGCATAGGCAAGGCAAGATTATTTGTAAAGCACATTTCATGTACAGGACAATTCAAGGTGCTTTACATACAAACATTAGAAACATTACAGCGGGGTGCAGA
>JAOXYM010000023.1:18977033-18991893 GCA_028567055.1 Leptatherina wallacei
TCCGCAGGTATTCTGGTCCAATCAGGTGTTTCCTGTAACTCTCCATCAGACTTCTACACCTGTCCTCAGGTATTCTGACCCACTGCTCATCAGCAAAGTGCTCTCATTGGTCCAGGACCTTTTTTTTCTGGTTTTTATAAAAAATTTTCAACTCAATTAAATGAAAAAACAATGTCTTATTTCACTAAATTATAATTTATTTATTACTTTTTCAGCCTCCAGTTATTTGAGGCACTCGTGAATTTTGCCTTTTCTTTAACGGAAGGGTGAATAAAGTTGAGGACGACTTTACTTCTGCAGGACAGTTCAGAGACAGACTTCTTCCTCTTTCTAAGAACCGTTCGACCACATCGTGCCGTTCACATCGACCGCTTTCTTTTTTCACTTTCACTCTGAGTAACGTCTCCTCGTCGAGCGACGCGTGTAAAAGCGACGAAACGAGTTCGTCTTCTGTTGCATAACCACGTTTTTGCACTTCCAGCTTTTCTCTCTGAAAGTCTTATTTCCCTCTGAAGCTTGTATGGATGCATTTTATAACCACTTTGTGTCTCTTTTTCCTCTGCAGAAAAAAGTCTGGATCGCCATCTGTTTGGCCATCCTCCTCATCATCATCATCATCACGTTGGTTTCCACTTTCGGCTCGTAACACCGGGCCGTTCTTACGTTGGCTGTCGGTCTGTCGGGAGAGGAAGCACATTACTTATTTGTGTAAATAAGTGAACCCACCAGACACGCCGGTGGATTTATTCAGTGTAATTTTTTTGTTTTAATTTTAAATCACTCACACATTTCTTCATCATCATCATCGTCGTCTTCCTTTAACCCAACAGACTCGTCGTTTCTTCTTCTTGTAAGAGGTGTTTTCTCTGTGGTCGGAGCTCAGAAACCACCACAATCTTACGATGCAGTTGTTATGAACTGTCACTTCAATCGTTCTGCCTCCTCTCCAACATTTAAGGAAAAAAGAAAAAGGAACCAAGTGACCTTGGGAGGGAGGAAGTGACTTTGGGAGGGAGGGAGGGAGGGAGGGGAATAAAAAAAAAAAGGCACAACACAGTATTGAAACAACACTGGCGCTGATCATGCTGAACTCAGGAAAACTGTTATGCTTCTGGACAAATTGGGAGTCGTAAAGAACAATTTTATAGCATAAAACTTTCCTTTTATAGGCGATAACAGAAGATGAACTAATATAATTGTACATAACGTATATTTGTTGATTTATGCAGATTTTTTTTTTCTCTTCTCCTTCTTAAAAACTTGAAAGCTGTTTGAGACGCCCTTCATGGGACAAGTGTAAATATATTTTGTCTATTGGTGTGAATTAATGCTACAAATAAGCAGTTCTCAGCACTGCAACAACAGCCCCCCCCCAAACCATTTAATTGATTTGAACGTTGTCAGCTGCTACAGAAATGTTCCAGTGCTTAATGAAGCCCTTTAAAGTCTAGAAAAAATGTGCCTTCTCCATTATATCAAGCTGGGAAATGTGATTTTTTTTTTTTTTTGTGCACTAACATTGTTTAAGAAGGGATGGAGTGAGTTTTTTTTTTTTTAAATTGTCTAAATTCGAGTAGTTTCGACTGTCAACCAGTTTGTCACATTGTGGGAAGTCCGTCTGGTTGAGGTTCGTCCCGGAGCTGCAGGACGTTCACGCGTGATGAACCGTGATGTAAATGACCTGGTAGGAAAAATAAAGGCACAGGGCGGCGACTCTGTTACAGCTGTTAAGTTTTTTTTGCATCACTCATTTTAATATTGGTTTTTAAATAAAATACTTGTCCTTCTAAAAATCACCGTTTTTGTCCTGTCGTTTTATTTCTTGATTTGGTTGAGACGTCGGCCATGAAAGCGTTTTTAACAGAACACAGGAAGACGATGAAAAAGTAAAACTTAATTTTTGGTCTTTTTATTTCAACTGTAATTGTCTTAAATTTTTCAAGTAAAACAATGTGGAATTACAAGGGATCAAAAAGGAATGCAACAAATAAAAAGAGACAAATCAAAAAGTAAGACCATCACCAGGAACTAACACCCCCCCCCTCCCCCAAATATCACACTTTTTGCTCAAAATTAAATCGACAATTTACAGTCATCTGGAACTGCACCAGCAATTTTATTCACTTTTTTTTTTTTTTCCTTACATGAACCAAGAGCGATGAAGTGATGAGACAAAACAGGTGAAAAATAAAACAATTTCGGTAGCACTGATGCACAAGGGGGGGGGGGGGGGTGTTCGATGTTTCGCAGAAGGGTTGTTTAGTTTGGCTTTAGTTTTTTTTTTTAAAATAAGCTCAACACCCCTGCTTCAGGTGCTTCACAAGGCAATTAGAGGTTGAAAACCATTTTTGGCCAAAGAGGCACTCTTCACTTCACTAACATTGACTTGCCCTTTTGATATAAATACATGACAAAGTGGACTGTAGCGTTAACTGTGAGTGGGAGGACTGGGGGGGGGGAGAAGAGAGAGAGAAAAAAAAAAAAGATGCAACATCTTGGAGACAATTTGAAAGTTCAATTAATACATTTTCATACTGTAGAGATACACCGAGGTACCAGGAACCAGTTCATTGACTCGAGTTGATGTACAGACGTATCACTACACCACAACGTACTCAAAAAGCTGAGGGCCACTTTTTCTCTCTCTCTCTCTCTCTCTTAAATGTGCAAATGAGAAATGCAAGGCTGGATTTTTTTTTTGTATGAATCCAAATGAAACAGAAATGACATGAAGAAGAAGAAGAAAAAAAAGGAGGACCCAAGCAAAGACGAGCTCCAGCATAATGCAGCCACATTGACAGACCTGTTCTCTTCGCAATACCCTGGAAGAAATAATAATAAAAATATGCATAACTTATCAACTGACTACAAAGAAACAATAGTCAGGACAGCTGACGAATTTTTCTGAAACCAAACTGTCTAAAAACCTCCAATTTACGATAGAACTGGTCACTCAAAAGGTTTAAACGTCACACAAATGACTTCCTGTGTGTGACCCCGACGGAGGGAGCCGTATAATCCCGTCTCAGAGGAGTCTGAGTGTTCCAGTCTTGACAGATTACAGTACATAATGTGAACTTGCCCATTACATCTTGCACCTTTGCCCCCCCCCCCCCCTTCAAGTCCCAGTGGTAAATGTATCCACTGCAACACCCCCTCGTCCGTAGACGTACTACAATGACGCCACGTTTTTTTTTTTTTTTTACGGTCAGTCCAGCATCCCTGAGCCTTCCCCCAGCAGTCCGTAGCCAAACCGGTGAGGGGACCAGCTCTTGTTTGTAGAAAGGGAGACGGGCCCCGAGAGGCAGGGAGGGGTCTGGCTTGTGCAGCACTCGCGTCCCGGGTTTTTTTTCCTCAAGAGTGCAGACAAAGCAGCGACCTCGGAGGTTGTGACATGCTCTCGTATCGCGCCCCCTGCAGCACTAGTTTCTGTTTTCTTGTAATTTTTTTGTTTGTTTTTCCCTTTGGCACTCCGATCACGTCTTGTTGCGTTGGTGAGTAGCCGAGGAGCGGGTGCTCGCGGCCGGCGAGCGCGCCTGCGCCGCCGCGAGCGCCGCGACGCTCCGCAGCACCCTGTCCGGCGTTCCCTCCGTCCCCGAGCTGCTGGTCAGCTCCTGCGACGCTTTCTGAGACCTCCTGCCGTCCTTCCGGCTCTCCCGCTGCTGGCCCTGCCTCTCCTTCCTGCCCCGCTCGGGGCTGCGCTCGCTGCCGGACGACGTGGCGCGGGACCGGGAGCCCCGGCGCTCCGTGTTCTGGGAGCTGATGCTGCGGGTGCGCCGGCTGCTGTTGCTGCTGCTGCGGCTCCGGCTGCTGCGCCCGCCGCAGTCGCCCTCGCCGTCGCTGCTCATGCTGCTGCAGGCGCTGTGGCCTCGTGAAGACGACCGCGTCTCCGCTTCGCCCTCCTTTCCTCTGGAGCATTTCTTACCGCAGACGTCTTTTTCGTCCGGTTTGGGCCTCTTGTACTCCACCTCCAGCGGTGGAACCAGCGCTCCGGGGCACCGTCTGGTGGAGCGGGACGCAGAGCGGCTCGTCTGGTTGGCGGTCGAACTTTTGCTGCCGCTGCTTTTGTTATTAGTCAGATTCACAGAGTTGCTTTGAGGCGAGGCGGGCACGCTCTTAGCCTTTTGGTTCTTGTCAGCAGAGGAAGCGGAACTCCCCGCAGCCTTGCTTCCAGAGTCTTTGCGAGGTGTGTGTCCGGGAGTGTCCACCCTGCCTTTCATTGCTAGCAGCTTGGCCGCCGCGTTCAAGGCCGAGCACCTTTTCCCCAGAACCTCCGGCTCGGGAGGCAACGAGGGCGCGCTGTTAGTCTGAGCTTTACCGTCCTGTGAGGGCTGAGATCCTGCAGACTTCCTCATCATCCTAACAGAGGAAGTGTCGCTGCCCGACTCTCCTCCCGTGGATGCGTTGGCGTTGTTTGATGTATTTCTGTCCGAGCTGTGTGCAGGTTTCCCTCCTTTCCTTTCCTTGTGGCCCTTTTCCTTTTCCTGGTCTTGCAGCCGGCGCTTTGCAGAGCGCGTCAGCCGCCTCCTGGTCTCACTGCTGTCGGTGTCGTCGGAGGAGGAAGAGGAAGAAGACCCGGAACGCCTTCTTCGAGAGCCGATGTTCTCCTCCTCCTCGCCGCTTTCCCCCGTCTTCTCCCTCTCTTCCCTTTTCTCATCTGATCTGACATCCACCCGCCTCTTCTTGGCGGGATGCCTGTTTTCGTACGTCTTCTTATGGTGAGCGTGGCGAGTGAGGGTGGAGGTGGAACACCCGGACGACGGCGACGACGAGCGAACAGACTCCTGGCTGCTTTGCCGACTGAGGGATCTCTTCTGATTGGGGGGTTTCTGGTCTTCGCTCGCGTCCTCCTCGGCCTGCTGCTTCGGCTCTTCCTTCTGACAAGCCGTTGCTTTTTTTGCGTCTTCTCCCTCCACGTCGTCCCTTCCAGACTCAAACTCTTTAGTCTCAGGGGAACTCTCCGCCTTCCTTCTTTTTGTCAGCGACTTGCTGGCGTCCTGCTTTTTTTCCTCCTCCTCCTCGCTGGTCTTCGCTTCAGCCTCAACAGCCTCGACTTCCATTTCGGGCCCCGTGTCCGTGTCACTTTTAGAGTCGGACAACTTCTGCGCCGGCTCTGAAGATTCCTTCTCAGTGGGGGGTGGAGCCTCGGTTTGAGCCGGTGTGGAAGAAGGGGAACTGGCTGTAGTGGTTTGTGTGTTGGAAACTGGGGGGACTGGTTTGGACGCTGCAGCTGTGGATGCTGCGAGCGTTGCCTCTGAAGCGGAGAGGCCTGCGGAGGTCATTTGGGTGGTTGTAGTGCATGTGGCGGCAACTGTGGGCGACGCTTCTGGGGATGCTGTAGTCGTGGTAACCACTGAAGGAGTTTGTGTGGGATCTGATGGCGGGGGCACAAACATCTTTTGTGCTGTTGTGGCAGGGGTAGAAGACTTCAGGGGTGATGAAGCTGCCTCAGCAGATGTGGAGGGGGTGGAGGCCGGAGGAGGCGGAGCTGCAGATGTTTCCGAGGACGTTCCAGGCTCAGTCTTTGAGACCTCTTGTGTTGGGGGAGGCGACGTTGCGACTGATTCGATGGGAGTCGTCACATTAGTCCTTGCTTTGTCTGGAGATGTGTTTTCGGAAGATGGCGAGGTTGTCGTCGCTGGTGGTTTTGCAGAAGCCGTGTCAGACGTGGTCGGGCTTGGGATTAATGGACTTGTCTGTAACGCTTTAACCGTCGCGGCATTTGATGGGCTAACTTGTTTAGTTTTTATTAGAGTTGTAGGTGTGCATGCAAGCTTCTGAGAGACGGAGGGGCTCAATATAAAGGCTGAAATGTCAGGGTTTTTATGTAGGATGGAGGTTGGAGCAGAGTTTGGTTGCAAATCTCTTTCAGCTGTGGGTGATTTCTCTGTAGTGGCAACACTTTCCGTCTTTGATGCTGTTGGGATGGTTGTTGCAGGATGTGTTGATGCTGGGATCGTTTGGACTGCCGTGGCAGGGGACGCTGTGTGGGGGGGGCTAGCGTCTGGTGTGGCTTTGGCAGACTCTGGTTCTGGGGATTTCACAGTTGTAGACACAGAAAAGGAGTTTGGCTCTACGGGAATTTCAGGAGCCGTTGTTGGCTTCACAGAGGGAGGAGTCTGTGAAGCGGGAAGAGCTGCGGCGGCGACGACGGAGACGGGGGAACGTGCGGGTGACGTAACAGAGGATGCAAAAGAAACCTGGGCCGATGCTGTGTCTGGAGCTGAACTGATGACATCTGTGGATGTTGACGTGGAGGCGGGCTCGGACGCCGGGGCTGCGGGTGCAGCTGGTGCAGCGGGTGCAGCGGGTGCAGCTGAAACGGATGAAACGTGATCCATCTTGGTTGCAGAGGCTGAAACCTCCGTCGTCTCACATTTCTGACTTGTGTGGCGAACAGCAGCAGCAGTCTGGCTCTCTGATGGGACTCTTGGCTCTTTCTTCATATCAGTTTTTGATGCATCAGAGTTCTGAGCTTCAGCAGCAACAGCCTCTGGTGCGGTTGTGGAGTCCTTGCGTGGACGTCCCCGCTTACGCTTCGGGGATTGAGGGGGATTCCCGTCCTCGTTCAGTGGCGTGGGATGTGCAGAAGCGGTGGCTTTATTGTCAGGCTCAGATAATGCAGGGGGGGTCTTGGGAGGCCGGCCCCTCTTTCTTTTTACAGGCGTCGCGAGGGAATTTACACCAGACTCCGTAGAAGCTGCGGCGGAGTCTTTGCCTGGTGGTGTGTCTGTTTTCTTGGATTGGCCCCCCCCTCTTCCCCTCCCCACGTGGGGATGCTGCTCCCCCAGCTGTGCAGCCATGCGGGATTCAGTTTCCAACCTGCGCCGCACAGGAAGGTTCCTCAGCACGGGCATGTCGGGGGAAAGATGAGGCGGGGAATATGGAGGATAACCTCGGACAGGCTGGGGGTGCACGGATGGAACCGCGGCGGTGTCTTGGTCCTGGGGGGGTTTGAAAACAACCACTTTTGTCTTTCCGTCGGGGTTCTCCGGTGCGTTATCTTTGCTTGGCTCGTCAACAAATCCGACGACATTCTCCTCCGCCGCAGCCTCTTCTGAGGAAGCTCCGCCTCCGGTTCCGCTTCCTCGCCGCCGCCTCCTCCGCGGCTCTTTCTCCTCCACCACCGTGACCAGCCTCCCCGGAAGCTTCCGCAGGACTTTGGCTGACGGGGAATCGTCGACCAGCCCCCGCAGGACTTCTCCGTCGGCGGACTGGCGCTTGCGGGGAGATCTGGAGCTGGTGGAAGGAGGCGACATGGAAGTCTGGTCTTTACCGTCTTCATCTTTTGTCAGATGGTCGACCGCGCAGCTGGAGTCCAGCGACGACTCCGACATTCTCCGCTCCTTCTCGCCCCCCTTGGTCTTGTCAGTCTCTCCGGCTTTCCCTCCAGGGGGAGAGCTTGTAGGAGGGGAAGGCACTGGACTGGGATGGGAGCGGTTTGGTTGAGTCCTGGTTTTCGTGGTTTGGTGATCTCTGGCAGGAGAGGACGCTTTTGAGGATTTGGAGGACTCGTGGAGCCTGCTCGATGAGGTTTTTTGATGATCCGTGCGGGACGGGGTGGTAGAAGTAGAACCGGCGTCCTTTGCGGCTCCTCGTCCTCGCAGACCGCGAGGTCTCTCAGGCACTTCTCTTGAGGTGGCGGGCTCGGGCTCGGTTTCAGGCGACGCTCCGCGCAGTCGGCCGCTCGTCCTTGTGGAGGCGACGGTCCGGTCCTTGGGTTTACGACCCCGACGGGCGGGAGCTGGCTGAGCCGGCTCGGAAGAAGCCGGCGTTGACAAGAAGTCGTCGTCGTCGTCTTCAGATGTAGGGTGGAGCATGAGACCCTCCTCCTTGGCCTGGTCCAGGCCCTTCCTGGCAGCCTCCACCTGCTCCTAAAGAAACAAAAAAGCAGAATGGATTTAACATTTAATGAAACAGAGGTGTGCAGGTACAGAATGTAAACCTTTTTGGTTGTTTTGGTTAAAGTAATGATGCGAGGGTCTAAAGCAGGGGTGTCCAAAGCCGGTCCTCGAGGGCCGCTGTCCTGCAGGTTTCCAATATGTCCCTGCTTCATCACACCTGACTCAAATTAAATGGATCCAGCAGCCTTTTAAGTTCTGCACAATGATTAATTAATTTGAGTCAGGTGTGTTGGAGCAGGGATACATGGAAAACCTGTAAGATTGTGGCCCTCAAGGACCGACTTTGGACACCCCTGGTGTAGGCAGTTTAGGTGACGTCTTCAAAGTGGCCATTTTGGCACAGTCTGGAACCAGTCTCAAAATTCTCCAATAAGGGTTCTTCAGATTTTAAAAAGGTTAATGTCTTTATAGGCTTATGGTGCGTTTGATTTGACTCGGAGGTCAGAAGTCAGATCTGGTAATTAGCAGCAATCTTTAATGGGTGAAGTCGTAGCTAGTGAGTCTTCCCCGACTTTTCAAGACGGATATCCGACTTTATGGAGCGTTATTGTTGCATTTCCAACAGGGAACTCAGAACATCTGACTTCAGAGTACAAATCGAACACACGATTATTCTTTCTGGACTACATCTTAACTCTTGGAGAAATAAAAATCTAACTTTGCCAAAAAATTGATAAAAAAAAAAAAAAAAAAAAAATTTGTGTACAAGGTCTTATTTAGATGTAAACTGACATCTTGTCCTTAATTTAAAACTATTACCATTAATTCCCCTTTGAAATAACGAGTTTGTTGGTCAGTGTTGGTAAACATCACCTTACAAAGCAACTGGATTTCCATGAGCTGTTTTAGACCACGATGAAAAGAGAATCCATCCTGCCAGGCAGGCACAAGGGTATCCAAATTGTAGCTGAAACTAATTTTGGACCAGTCAGCATTATGACCATTTCTTTAATCAGCTAATTTGTATGATGAAAGCGTCTATAATTCACTTGAAATAAATACACACATTGTGGTGGAAACCATTTACTAAGGAATTTAAACACTCAGGCCTCCCTCATGTAGCCAGACCTCCTTTTCCGAAGCCCCAAGCACTGTCCTGCTCGTCTGGCATTTCCCACAGTGTACATATTGTACAAGCTATACAGATAGTTCTTTGAATATCTTATCTGAATATAAATAATCCCACACTTATTTCATTTGATCTTCTGCTAGGGAATCTCTCAAGTCATTGGCATTCTTCTGTTTAGTGATTTTACTACTCCAATCTTGCAACCCGAAGCTTAGCATACTGAACATACCCCGAGCCGCATTCCCCATTTTCTTGCACTGTCTGATCAACCACAGTGGCGTGTTTGTTTTGCTTGAGCGTTAGCGAAGGCTAAAATAAATATACAGCATTGAGAAAGCTACATGTGATGGTTTATTAATGCAGCATTTTGTGATGGACAAATGTACTGTTGCAGGGTGGGGGTTTTGGGGTTGTGGTGTTTTTTGTAATGAGAACATTTTCCTCTAACCATAATGGGTTTGGACTGAGCAAGAGAGGAAGAGGAGACTGTTGGCGTAGGACATGCAATGGGAATTTTTTTTTATCTGTATCCCATGTATTTTGGAGTAAATAAAAACAGATTGTTACATGTTGACCTTAGACCAAAAAGCAACATACACAAGCATTAGATTGCTTTTGTCAATGTGATCACCAAAATCATGTTGCACCTCTGCAGTTCCCCTCATTCCATTTGTTTTCTCACCTTTATCAAAAACCCACAAAAGCAGGAAATCCATGAAGCCAACAGTTCTAACTGCTGAAGTCAAATGAACCAGACTTTTACAAACATTTTTTACCGCCATTATACATCCATCATTGTGAAACAATACCTACATGATTTCTGCTCCCACCTTAGCCAGGGATAGCTACAGACATACTCCAAATTACTCCATTTCCATATAAAAATAGCACTTGCACCACAACTAAATCAGCATGACAATGAAAGCAACAGCAAACAAGTGCAATTTTGCTACATATATAACCAAGACACTGTAATCTCAAAAGGTGAATGGTGGGTCAAATACTGCTGTATTAAACATCACATCAAAACAAAGCAGGTATACAGCTTTGTATGAGGACAATCAGGGGGCATGAGCTGCTGGCTGTTTTCTTTATTAACCACTGGAAACCAAAAGTATTAGCATGAGCCAGTTGTATGCCATAAATAAATAAAAATAAACCCAAGAAGGAGCAAATGTCACCCATTGTAAAGACAGCTGATGATGACCACTTACTCACAGTGCCATTGGCCTCTACTCAAATTCTTTTTCAAAGAAAGCCATCAAGGTCAACTGAATGGCAGTGTGCAGCAAACCACAGATTATGAAAAGAAAGGTTTTCTGTAAATTTGGCACAAGACACATTTGAAAATTATGAGGGACCACACAGAAACCAAAAAAGTGAACCAAAGTTCTTAAGTGGGATTGGTTTTGAGTTAAAGTAGTTCTAAGTTACTTTCTGAGCTGAAGGACGTGTTTGACTTGTTGGAATAGCACAGTGCTAATATGTGCGTTTCTGGAGCCGTCGTTACTCCGCAGCATCTCGAGACTGATGCTGTATCACGTTACAGCAGAGTTTTGCTTTACCCACTGCATTATTGGAGGAAAAGAGTAAAAGAAAGAGAAGGGACAAAGCAGGAGATAAAACAAAAGTCAAGTTCAGACTGACTTCCTGGCTGGAGAGAAAACTCCAGCCAAGTTGGTCTTACTTACCAAACACAGACAGATGTTAAAGGAAAAATAGAGGGGAAGCTACACGATGGTGATCATCACCCTGTTACTACATCAATACTCGAATGAGCTCATATTTTCTATAAACTGGTTAACTGTCTCAGTTTCAAAATCAGATACATTGTTTATCTTCTATTTGGGACAAAAGATATGGGTGTGAGATTGGCAAATCATTGCATTCTGTTTTTAATTTACATTTTACACAGCTTCCCAACTTTTTTGGAACTGGGGTTGTAATTTTGAGACAGCTTTATTGCCCTGCCCTATTATGAAGCACACAAGACTAACAATAGACTAGGACAGGGATGTCTAGCTCCAGTCCTCGAGGGCCACAATCTTTCAAGTTTTTTATGTTTCCCTGCTCCAACACAACTGACACAAATTATTGAGTCATTGTGCAGAATTTCATAAGCTGTTGGATCCATTTAATTTGAGTCAGGTGTGTTGGAACAGGGAAACGTTGAAAACTTGCAAAACAGCGGCCCTCGAAGACCAACTTGGACACCCCTGGACTAGGCTAACTGAAGTAAGAACATTAGGAATGACCAGAACCAGGATGAACTCAGAATGGATGAAAACACCTATATGCCATTAGATCTTTTAAAAAATAGAAAACACACTTAAAACTGCCCCCTCCTCTCAGGCTTTCACGTTTTGCCTTTTATCCTCCGCAGCAAGCGTTGCACCTAATAGTGTGTTAGGGTGATGTTTGACTGCTATGGTTGTTGCTGAGGATTTGCATTGCTTTTCAGAGCAGTGTTGAATGTAGCTGTAGCAGTTGCTGCATCAAAAATACAATTTTTACTTTGTGTGCATTTCTGCCAATTTTGAAAAGATATCAGCCTCAAAACCATCAGCAGATAGAAACGACACATTTTGTTATTCCCATTTTAGAAACCAAATTATTTGCACCTTTATACCGTTTTATGAGTTTATGTTTAACAAATTATAATGGCAAATGTGTCAAGGTTAATATTTTAGCCTTATCTAGTAGCCAACATGTTGGAAGCTATTGACTTGCCAAAGCTCTAAGTAGCTACAAGCTAAGTAGGCTACAGCAGTTAGCAGTCAACTCTGGAAGTCTAATATTCAACTTTTTTCTCAAACCTTAAAAGGAGGTATCCCACATTTAAAAACAGTAGCAAAATTAGCTTGTAGATGTGACAAGGGGGCAAAGAAGGGAAAACTGGGTGAAGTAGTACCCTTGTCTACCCTATTAGCATTTTCTGTATTTGAAGTGAGTAATGATATTCTAGAGATGTTTTCTTCTTCCCTCTGTCCTCTCTTTCTCCCTTTGACGTCAAACCCTAAAGCAGTGAAATGTGCTGCCTGGATATGGCAGCCTCACAAAACTTAACACATATCAAGAGTCCCCGACTCATAACCAGTTGTGTAACAGCGGTGGATCACATTATGTTCTATTTTTGTACTGCTTTGGCTGTGGTCAGTCCATTACACAATGAAAACCCACCCTGAATCAATTTTGTTTCAGTTTTACCCCTCTACACACTCCAAGATGATACTAAGCCAACCATCATTCCTCTTAGGACAACAATATTAAATCCTACAGAAGTAGAAAAAAATATATTTTTTGGTAGGGCTATCTAAAAAGTATATCCAGACTTAGGGTTAAAGATTATACTTATTAAGAACAGAGGTTTTATATTGATATGGGAGAAATTGAAATCTAAACAGTACAATTATTTTTGTCCGGTTTAAAAATTAAGTTAAAGCTGAGATACTGGGTCTGAGCAAGAACAGGTTACGTGTGTTAATTGGATGACATCCTCAATCCTTACGGCCCCACCCATAATAATGAATATGTTTAATATAGTCTGCAAACATGTTCAGGTTAAAAGATGCTGTGCAGATTTCACACATAAGAAAATGTTGAGATAAGAAATGTTTTTAAGCTGGATTTTAACGAGTCTACATTTGGTGAAAGTTTAACCTCCACTGGCACTTTGTTCCACTTGTTTGCAGCATAACTAAACGCTGCTTCTTCATGTTTAGTCTGGACCTTAACCTAACCCTGACCAGACTCCTTGGAGAGCGCTGTAAGGTTTATATTGAATGAACATATCACGGATGTATTCTGGGCCTAAAGTGCTCTGGGAATTGTGAACTCTGTACTGTTTTCAAATCTATTATGTGACTAACTGGAAGCCGTGTGAAGACTTTAAAACTGGTATGCTGTGTTCAGATCTCTTAGTCCTGGTTAAAACTGGATTTGTCCTGGATGAGCTGAAGATGTTTAATGCTCTTTTTAGGAAGTCCTGTTAAAAGACTGTTACAGTAATCAAGTCTACTGCAGATAAATGCATGGATGAGTTTCTACTGGTCTTTTTGGGAGAGAAAACTTTTAATTCTGTTGATGCTTTTGAGTTGGTAAAAGGCTGCCTTGGTGACAGCTTTGATGTGGCTGCTGAAAGTCAGATCTGAGTCCATCAACACTCTAAGATTACGAACTTGGTCAGTAATTTTAAGAGCCAGTCTCATGGTGTTTAACAATGCTGACTCTCTTCTCTTTGCTATTAAACACAATAATCTGTTTTGTCCACACTTAATTGTAGAAACATTTTGTTCAGTTATTTATTTGCTCAAGACACTGACACAGCAAGTCTGTTAGGCTGCAGTCGTGTGCTGACAGAGATAGTTAAGTTAAAATTCTGTAATATTTTACCCAAAGGAAGCATTAGTTGGACAGAAGAGGTCCAAGAACTGACCTCTGGGGGACTCCACAAGTCCACTCATATTCTAAGTAGGATCTGAACCAATTAAGGACAGAGCCAGAAAGTCCAACTCAATTTTCCCGCCTGTGCAACAGGATTCTGTGATCCAGCAGAACCAGGACTGATCTTGACTCAGCAGAACCTTGACTGGAATCAATATTCAACCAAACATCATTTAACACTTTGACCAGAGCCGTTTTAGTGCTGTGATAATGGAAGAAGTCTAATTTAAATTTATCAAGATTTACGCTTTCGTTCAAAAAGTCACAGATAGCTGGTTGAACACAACTTTGTCAATAATCTTGAATATCAAACAGAGGTTAGAGTCAGGTCGATAGTTGTTCCTTATAAAGGGGTAGAGTCCTCTTCTTTAGGAATGGCTGAATGCAGTGGTTCTCAATCCAGGTCCTCAGGACCTTCAGCCCTGCAAGTCTAAGACATGTTCCTACACTAACACACCTGATTCAGATTAATGAACTCCCTCATCAATTTATCTGCAGCCTATTAATGTGCCATTCATTTCATTCAGTTGTTTTAAAGAAGGGTTACCTCTAAAACATGCAAGGCAGTCAGTCTTGAGGAGCAGGATTGAGAAACAATGGCTAAATGGCAGCCGTCTTCAGTGACTTGGGAAAAAAGCCTGATGCCAGTAGGAAATCACTTTCTACTGTTGTGTAGCCCGTGCAAGTCATTACCTCACAGGACATAATAACTGGGGTTCTTTTGGTACAGTTTATTGTCTGCAACAATTTGACAAACTGTACTTCTGGCAAAGAAGTTGGCAAACAGATAAAAACATTAAAAGAAATAAGAAAATACAGCAGTGGGCTCTGGACATGGACAGAGAAATATACAATAAAATGATTATTTGCAGTTCATCCAAAGCCAACTAACTGGCAAATGTCAATATAAAATTCTGCATGCACTTACATATTACAGAAGTTCCTTGACATGCCATGCACTGGGAATCAGTTTTTGTCATTCTTTAGAAGACATGGCAGTCACCAGTCCAGACCACATGTAGGCCTTCTTTCTGTAGAAATAAATCTGAAATTACCAGACTGGTCTCTTGATTAGCCACTTGCATGTATTTCCAGTTAGGTCTGACATCAAACAGGAAGTGGGCCTAAATGCCTCTGATAAAAAGTTTGCAGAAAAGGTATCAATTCTCATGACATTGCCATCTGGTGGCCAATCTGGTGGCCAATCTGGTGGCCAATATTTACAACATCTAGTTCACTTTTACATCTCAATAAAACAATACAAACTGCAGCAAAAGATCAACCACAGCATAACAAAACAAAGCCTTAAAAAGACCAAATTCAGAGTGAAAAAAGTCAGTATCTTTAACTGCTTAATGCTCCACTATGATTCAAGATTCAAGATGCTTTATTTATCCCGAGGGAAATTGCTGTGCAACAGTTAAAGTAAAATATGTAATTTGAA
>JAOXYM010000023.1:19030421-19041672 GCA_028567055.1 Leptatherina wallacei
TGTGTGTGTGTGTGTGTGTGTGTGTGTGTGTGTGTGTGTGTGTGTGTGTGTGTGTGTGTGTGTGTGTGTGTACACACCAGTGCTACAGTTAATCTTTTTACCCTCGGCTCTCAGCATTTCCCTCAATGTCTTTTATCCAGTTTTATTCGCTACTTTCACGGTTTGCTTATAAAACCAAAGGTAATCTAACATAATCCCCTCACAGGATTGACGTGATTTGTATGAATGCCAACATATTTCTTTCCGAAATACTAAATATTCCTCTGAATTACATATCATGTTTTCGTCTTTGTTGGTACTCTGTCTAACTAAGAGTGTAGCCATGTTTCTGAATGTATCTCTAGCAGAGTGTCTTATTAATGTCCTTGTACAGAGTGTAAAGACTATTTATATATCTTCTATTTTGAGTAGACAGAGACTTAGTCATGCAGGAGAGGATTTATTTGAGGCACTTGCCTAAATTCCTGTTTTTATTTAATTTATAGCAGCTGTCTGGTTGTAATGATTTCAAGTGTGAGTGTTAAATCTTCTGTTTCATTCCAAAATCTGAGAATATGACATTTTGTATTAACAGATACAACATGGAGTTTTTAAATTAAGTGGAGAGCATAATCTGTAAAAGAAAAAAAAGAAGAAGTTATTTTTAAAAACAGAAACATAATGGTTTTGGAATTAAAGTAACCAGTTGCTAAGTGATTGTGGTCAATTTGCTTTGAGTTTAGCATGGTCAAGCTTTTCTCTTGAGTGCCTTTTACTTGCTACATCAATATTTCGACGTAAAGTGCAGTTAATGTAAGCTGTGCAGGCCTCCTGGTGCCAATAATAAGTAGCCCGAAAGAGAGGCAGACGTACTGCAGTTTATTTAAGTCAGGTCCAGTCTCTGTAAGTGCTCTGCATGAAGTTACGTTAAGTCACAGTTTGATATGGTTCCTTTGGTAAAATTGTCAGAAATGCCAAAAATATTTTTCAAAAAGTTTATTTTTTGCTTCTCTGAAGTGTCTGTAAAAATGTATGTTTTTTTCTTGTTCACTGTTCTGAAGCAATGAATTAAACGCAAAGGTTGAATTTTTGGAAATGAACTCTTTGGTTGATGCTTTTCACCCAATTGAAAAAGTAAAGCATTTAGAAACCCCAAAACACACCTTTTTTGGATGAAAGCCTTCCAATGCTTAAGAAGTTCTTTTGGATTTTTTTGGTATGATACAATGCCCAACGCACTCCTGGCTCCCAACCAGGGAAAAAAACACATTAACCCTCATATTAACTGTTTTCTGTTCAATAATAAATATTAATGGTCTTCACATATACTTTTCTGGTTAAAATGAGACCAACAATGATCTGGGAAGAAAACAAATAGTCTCATAACACTACAATTTTTAGAGAAATTCAAGATAATATTTGAGTAAGATTTCAAAGATCATAAGTGATGTTGGAAAGACATTTCCAGGAATAATTGGGTGTTTCTTACTTTTAAAGTTGCACCAACTCTAAACTGGCCATGGCAGCATCCTGACCCCAACCACTTATCAGTGTCTCAGTTGCACCATTTTAAGATGCATCTCAATCCAGATGTGAATGATTTTTGATAAACTGATAAAGCTTTAGTATAGTATAGTATAAAGTATAGTATCTGAATGAAAATTGGTGATTTATTTTTTAACCTTAGCTAACAATCGAGCCCCTTATGTTATAGTCAATTTCTGTAAAACAAAGAAGAAAAAAACACAAGAAACATCAGGATAAGAGGAAACATGCAGTGCCAACGTTATGCTAACATTACTGTTATACGTATGTGCTATTATCATGTGGGATGAACCCATTTGAAAAGACACATATGGGCTCATTTTGAATATTAACTTAGAAGAAAGCATTAGCTAGATAAAACACACGGTCTGTCTCCGCCTTGTAAAATGCTACTATTGATAACACAGCTAATATAACCACATTAAGCTGTGGGGAGTGGCACCATAGTGGTTACAGAGTTGGGCTTGTCCCAGCGTGTAAGTACAGCCTGGCAACAGAAGTAAACCACTGTGGGCCCTTGAGCAAGGCCTTTAACCCCCCAACTGCTCCCCAGGCACAGAAATATGGCAGCCCAATGCTCTGTTGTAAATCTAGAGATGGGTAAAATGCAGAGCGTAATATTTTTTGGCACAGATGTCTGTACACAGAAAATCTGTCAAGAATGAACAAGGCATTGTCTACTTTGTGCTCCAACTGTAAATGGAGGAGAATAACCCAGCATGCAGTTTTCAGAGTAAGGATGTGTATATTATATAGTATAATCTTTTAAAATAACTAAATAAAAAAGGTAATAAAGCACACACAGTCATGTAGTTATTTGAAGATACTGAGACTGAATTGATGACATTATTAACTCCTAGAGAAACTATACTGTTGCAGTGTTAATCAAAAATGTTGTATTTACAATAAAAAAACAGTCAAAAGTAAATTTACTGAAGAAGAGCAAAGAAACAGGCAAATATGTTGTGTTTTTTATCTGGAAAGGGTCTCACTGCTTGGCGCAGTCGCTATAAACAGAATTAAAGAAATTGTACCTAAAGATACATCTGATCGTAAATATGTGAATCGCAAATCAATTTAAATGAGGCAAGTTAAGATTTGCAGCTTCATACGAGATCATATGAAAAGGGTTACAGACCATTTGGAATACAGTTAGCAGTAGGTTTAATGTTGTTTTCTTTGTGTAGCACACCTTACACTCCTCAGCCGAAGTGTCATCAGTGGTTTCCAATCTCCGGTTGCACCCCCCCCTTTAAGGAGGATACCTAAAGTCGTAAGGGTGCACGAAGCCATCACTACATAGTGGTTTTAACTATTACATTTGCATTTTTACAAAATAAAAAACACATTCACTAGATAATCAAGACTCTGTATGAGGATGAAGGGCTGCTGATAGACATTGAGGTATGTTAGTTGTAAGTTTTATGGAATTTCAGGATAAATTCCTGAACGACTGCATCTCCAGCTCAGTAAACAAACAGTGAATGATATTGTTTAATCAATAAAGCATATTTCAAGGCCACATTCACTTATTACAGTGACACCAAAAAAGCAGATGCAGAGTTGTAAATCAAACATCATGTAGTGGAAAGTGCGTTTAATGCCTCTTAATGTGCAAGCTGAAGTGCGGGGTAGGAAAATTTTCAAAGAGGGAGCCACAACAATGTCCATTGCAACAATTTGCATGCCCATTTACTCCATACATGAACATGCTTCGGCAGGAAATTAAATTTCGGATTGCTGATGTTGATATGTTATGAATGTTTAACATCTAGCACATTTTCAGTCTTGAAAATGTGGGAAAGCTTAGCTGTGATAATGCACTCTTTCGACCTCGAGCTGATTCATTGTCAAAAAAGTATTTCCATGAGAACATAAATATAAAGTTTGGGCAGTCGAAGGACACGCTCTTGCATCAAAACTTGAAAAAACTACAGTTGAGGATAAGTTTCCCAGTTTGCATACTACCTGTTGAGAAGAAAAATAAATAGAAGAAGAAGAAACATAAGAGGTGAGATGCTTTCAAGACATCACCACTAATGCGTCATGGCTGGTGAAATGGATTAATATCTTGCAGTAATCTTAATTATGGAAACTATTGGTCCAATTAACACCGAAGGTTTGCCAAAGGCTTTGCCAGGGCACTCTGCAAGGCTCCCCACAAAGTATTCTGATTCAAATGGATTTAACCAAAGATACACAAATATAGTCATTGTGACATCATGTTAATATCCAGCCTATGGATACAGTTGGTTGTCAAAAAGCAAAAAAGATCAGAATTTACCAAACAGAAGCAAACTGTGCCATCCTGAGTTGGACCCTTTCTGTTAATCTGTTAATCAATTATCTGGGATTTTTGGGGAACCTGGTGCCCTCTCTCTGTTTGTTTGGTAGTAAATTATTCAGTTAAGTGAACCCATTTATCTCAGTTACATCATTAAAATTAAAGTAAATGTGTGATATAGCCATAAAATCCTAACTAACATGTGGTTGTGAATTAATTATCATTCCTCTGTGTTAGTAATCTGTGGCTTAGACTTAATTATGTATGGTCACAGATGGACACATTTCAATCGATGTCACTACTATGAGCCTCTGCCTTCAATGCAACATTGAAGGAACCTCCTTCAACGTTGCACTGAAGGATATCCTTCATATTGGTCATCTTTAGTCTAGGACAATCCAATGTCACTCTTCATAACCTACATTGGTAGTAATTAGCACTTCCTTGGACCCAAGAACCGCCAGCTGTTCAATACGACCCTATAAAAAAATAAATTATTTCCCCTGTCATTTCAGCAATTATCTCTTTAAATGCCAATGCACGGTCACATCAGCATGTCCCGTCTAACTTCTCATTAGTATGCTCCACCTATTACTCATGCCAGTCATCTAAAATTCTGGGAAGCAGAGCGCTATATTGATTTCCGCCAGTGAATCTGTGCTCATCACTTTCCCAGCACCTTTGTGAGCACAGCTGTTTTCTATGAATATTCAAATTAGCCCACGTCCTGAATGCGCCCACGCTTTTTCTTCTTCCTCCTCCTCCTACTCCTCCTCCTCATCCTCGGCTTCATCCACCAAATCTATAAGAGACTGTGTCATTCTCTCTCCCTCATCGCCTGAACAGAGCTAAAAATAGACCAGTCTGATGTCAATAGCAAGGGAAACAGGCAGCGAGAGGGGTGGGCCGCTGGTTGAAAGGAGAATGTGTGAAAGTGGGAAGGTTGTTCAACTGTACTACGCTAGATGAATGGAGAGCATTTTTAGGCTAATTGGGAGAACAAGTGGTTATTGTACCACATGAAAGTCTGGTCAATGAAATGACTCATTTTGACTTCTTTTATTCATTTTTCTATCAAAAACATTCAACTCCTGAGGAGGAATAAAACTGTTTTTATCAATACTAATTATTGCCATGTTTGTGTCATATCATTAACAGTTGTGAATTTAGATATTTTAAAATGCCTAATCCTTGTATTTTAAATGAAAGAAACGCTGGTTTGTACATGTAATGCCTTTTTTTTTATTATTTAATGAAGGGGAAAAGCCTGCCAAGTTACAAAGAAATTTACAGAACAACCGCTGGTTATGTTGAACTGATGAATGTACACAGTTGAGGCAGCATGAACAAATAGTGCACCTGCTTTTTTGTTTTTCCCAAGAAAACTTTAGACCCTTTCACACAGCCTTGTAAACAGGGTGGTCTAATGTGATGGGGTCCACAACCTCTCAGAGATTGTATGCTGAAAAGATTGGCTCTGCCCCTGCAGATGGATGTTATGTAACACCACAAAGGTTGCCACTATTATAACAAAGGGGTATACGGGGTCATGCTGAGCCCACCAAGGCACCTAAGCAGGCTTTCAGGATATCAAGGGTTATCTCTACCTCTTGTTTCTGTACTGGTCACTTTGAATACAATGTTGTTCCTCTGTATTAGATCAGGACAGTGTATTACTAAACTTAAAAAAAAATCACTTTGAACATAAAGAATTATTTCATGTGCAGTCTGACTGCATATCAAAACAAACTGTATGTAACATGTAGTTGCCATACCTTACTAGTGTGGTGGAGGATTTTCAGTTGGCCTTCATAATCTCTGGAAAAGTCCACTTTCTCACATCAGAGCAATTCAGAACTCAGACTTTCATTCTGTAAGCGCTGTTTTCGTTAGTTTTAATCATTCATTTGATGCTTCACTGTTTGTTGGGTTGTGCAAATTGTTGTCAGCTTCAAACAACAATGGCAATTATGGAACAAAACATCATCACCGTGTGTGGGCCCCAACTCACCTAGATAGGAAGAAAATGAATGATATGCGGATAAAAAGGAACAAAGTTATTATTATCATTATTGATATTTCAGGAAAATACGAAGTAGGGATCTAAAGATGTCATTTTGCATTTGTAATCAAATTCTTTCCAAAGCTAGCTTCCAATTATTTATTGTTTACTTTAATCCATGGGTATTTCTGTCTGGTCTTCAAATTTGTTCAGCTTGTGCAGCACCTTGGTCCAATGTGGTTGATTTAAATGTACTGAAGAACATTTTGAAATAGAAAAATATGTAGCCCTGACAGACAGAGAAATTGCTGCTTCTTTGTGTATTTAAAATAAGAAATATAAAAGAAGGTTTACAGCCAAAGTCTGGTTTATTAACTACCAACAGTGGCCAGCTGTCAGCTAATGGATGGGTAACACGTAAATAGGGCTTGAAGCTACATGACTCAGTGGCTATTGGTCATCATGCTGAAGTTGTGAGCCCACTAACAACAGAATTGTAGATTTGGAAGAAGCTCAAATCCAGCCCTGTAAAAAGCAAGGCCACGTCTAGTCATTTGAATTTAATCTGTATGTCCACCTAACGATCTAAAACAAGGGCCACTTGTCATGAATTTGAATGCTGTGAAAATGTTTTTCTTTTGTACTCAGTCACACTGGCTATGGTTTAATTTAATGTATACAGTGATTATTGTAAGATTATTGCTTAAATAGTTAGGGCAGTCGTTGCCAACCTGGGCTCCCCCAAAGAGCACAGGGGGTCCCCTAGACTTTGACTGTTCAGAGCCAGTATGATTTATGTGAAGAGCATGCCCACACAGAGACAAGTTGAGGTGTAATAGCTTATCTTTTATTTTCATTTTTATTCTTTATCATTTGGGTGTTTCATTCACATGGATCCAGTGTTTTGGGAGCTCGGAAACACTAAGTTTGCATCATTTTATCAATCAGTCATGTATGAGAAATGTCAGAGTGCAAATAATTCATCCTTATTTTGAAAAGAGAAAAGAAAAAGTAAGGCCCTGTGTTTATAATTACCTTAACTTTGGTTTTATCAAAGGAAAGGAGTCAGCCAGAATGAATCATTTATGGTGAGCTAATGAAAGCATAAAACCAAGCATGGTTTCCACATGGGGCAGGCGGGGGGGTCCACAGCTTTTTGGTAGTTGAATGAAGTGGTTCCTTAGGGAAAATACGTTGGGAATCACTGGATTAGGGTATTCTTTGGATATGCAACAGGTATCATCACCTGATTCTTTGATCTCCATGTTGCCAGATGATGTGCATAAAAAGATACTGCCCTATCAAAGCCAGATGCCCTTGTGGCATCAGTAAAGTATGCTGAGACATAAGGGCCAATCTTGTCTTGAAGGCATTACAGGTATTACAGGTCACTTCAGGCAGGTGCACAACAATTATTATGTTATATAAGCTTGACCTGCACTGTGTATTTTAAGCTTTTTAATCTAATATTATTTCTTTTTCCCTTTCTCTTGTTTTTATTTTCTGATGCTTACTTCTCCACACTATTAAGCTTTTAATGTTTTATGTAAAGCACTTATGAATGGTCTTGTACATGAAATGTGCTACACAAATAAACTTGCTTTGCCGTGACTTATTTCAGCTGTCTTTGCAGCCTCTTTAGTAACAGAAATAGCTCTTGCAGGTATAAAAGTGTAAGACAAATTAAATGAAAAAAGTATAAAGATGACTGATGATTGCACTGTAGTGCCAACAGCTTTCTTGTCTGGACAAAATTGATATGAAGCAAATATGCTAACAGATATCTTCAATTCATAAAATTACAGAAGTTGTGAAGTGAAGTCAACCTCTACTAAAATAAACCTCTACTAAGTTTAGCCAAAAATATACAAACAAAAGTAATCAATTGTCAATCCTTAAATATTATACTGTATTTTTCATTATTTTGCTTGTTGATATTGCAAATGAATTACCTATAGGTACAACTAAATACTTGTCTTCCATGGGCTTCAGTGGGCCATGCTATATGTCAAAATCAAACCTATGCCCCTGATCCTATATATCAAGGCCGTGGACAGCAGCTTTCAAGCATGGCTGCTCTTGGTTTTAATAACAGGGTAAATCACAAACCACTTTTTTTTTTTACTTTGAAAATAAAAAGACACCCCAGACTACCTTTCTATTCTTATATTAAAAACTTGCTTGAAGCATTCTTCTTTCTTAAACTTTAATTGGGTATTGCTTTATACAAAGAAAGAATTGTAGCAGATTTTAATATAATATCAATTTAATATAAAAGAACCTAAAGAAATCACTAGGTAATGAAGTATGACTGTATACAGTCCCAGTGAAAGGTTTGGACACACTTTCCATCTTGCATCTAATCGGAAAGTATGCCCACACTTTTGCTGGTAGTATATAGCAGTTGGACAAATATTAGGATATTAAATCAGGCAAAAAGTTATCTAAAATCAATTGAAAGGTCACTGGTTATCATCATTGTTACATTTGGCAATTGGTGAATAATTCATGATGGCAGATGAAAGCAAAGAAACATGTCTCTCACTTAGCCAACAAGCACATCTTCCAACACACTGGATATTCTTCAAATGTTACAATTAATAATACCAGCAAAGAGTATATACTTGAGTATTAAATGTATGTCAAGCCACAAGATGAACCATTTGTTCAGCAATGTTTACTTAAATAATTCTACTTGTACATGATCAACGCCTGTGTTTGGTTGTCCACGAGAGTGAAGCTTCAGAAGATCAGCTCTAATCATCTTTAAATATCATTCCTTGTGCTTCCATCCTGAATGCTTCTCTCCACTCATCCTGCCTTAAACCTTCCCCCAAGCTTTACTTGTAATTTTCTCTTTTGTGGCTGCAGCAGCATCACGGACAAATCCTCTCATTAGTATGCTGAGCTAATTAAGGAGCCATGGATTTCCTTCTGCTTAGGTGTGACTCATTTCTGGAGGGTCCAGTGTCAAAAGTTGCTAATTATCAAGGCATAAAGTCACCTCACACCTTCTCATCTACAGTATCTACACCATCTTGATTCCACGGGCCTTCAAGTCTTCTGCTTCCTCTGAAAAGTTTATTATAGTTGCTTGTTGATTTTATCTCTAAAAAAAGATGTGAAAAATAGGATGTGGTATAATTAGAAAAAGGGGGCACTGCCTCTCATTTGCAGTTCTGTCAAAGAATTATTATTACACACATACACAAGGGAAACAGCACTTCTTGGCATAAAAAGCTGGAGCTGTTGGTGTGAGTGGTTGTGTTATGCAGTTGTGAATTAGTGCATTTTATGCGCTCACCACAGTCTTATACCTCAGTGTGTAAAAAGGTCAAACCAAAGAAGAAATAAGAGGCTGAAGAGACAAACACAACTTAATGGACATCTTCAAAATAAATTCTAGTAATTGTGGATTACATTTACATAGGGCTTTTAAAGGAACTCAAAGTGCTTCATCGTGAATCCCTTATTCATACACTCCACTTGATGATGGTAAGCTAAAACTTCCATGGTATCCACAACTGCCCTGGGGCAGACTGATGGAAATGTGGCAGTCAATCTGTGCCAACGGCCTCTCCGACCACCACTGAACATTCATACACCAGCAACAGATTGACTGGGGGAAGCAGGATTCAAAATGACAACCTTCCGGTTATTGGACGACCCGCTCAACCGCCTGACTGCTGCCCCTTTATGGGAGTAGCTGTTGGGCGGGTAACAATTAAAACGGCTGTGACACCATCTAATCCCGTCACCAAAGTGGCCAGCAACAAAATCATATTGAAAGGGTTTCATGATAAACTATACTATAAGTCTATAAATTATCTTGTGCATTCCCTAATATTCTTTCCAGCTTTGTGACTGATAAATACTGTAGATGTCCTCAGGAGATTTAAATATGGTGACGATGAAAAGATGGAGAGCTGGCAATGATTCTGTGATTCCCCCGCTATGGTGAAACCCAGGATAAAGCTGTCCCGTTGTTGAAAAGAACAGTAGTTCTCTACAAAGAAATGGACGGAGGGGTGAGTGAAAAGAAGTAATGAAGGTCTTAGAAGGCCCATCAGGTGATGAAAGGTGGGGTTTCTCCCAAGTTAAGGTTAACTTCAAAGTTAATGAATCATTCTCTGAAAACCAATCAACCACAAACTGGATGAACTGGAATACCTTGTATAGAGTTACTTTGAGAGAAAGTCTGGCTCATCACAAAAAAGGAGAAAAATTACTATTTTAACAGTAAATGCTGAAAATCCCTCTTTGCGTCACTTATTTATTATTGAAAGAAGTTAATGAGTCTCTGACATCATTTATACCAGCACGTAACATAAAAACACACACACGGACATACTGCCTGCATAATGAAATGAATATGTAGTTCAAAGTCATCGCACTTTTCTACTTGTATAAATAATTGCAAACAATTCTTTTGTGCTATAATTTTATTTGAATATGAAATAAACAGGAGGTTGCATCATAAATGTCAGCCCCGTTGTCTATTCTTTCCTCTAAAGAGGAAATTGCTCTAGAGGCTTTTCTCTTGCCACTTTTCCCTTGAACATGTTAAAAAAAAAAACATGATGAATTTAAGAAAAGATGGTCAGAGAAATACCTACAATGGTGCCATGAACATTCAACCATACTTGATTGTAAAACTACAGACGCTCTGCAAAATTTATTTTAGATACTTTGCACAATGAATTACAAACATGTTTCACTGAGAATATAAATTATAATACATGTTAAAATAGGACACATCAAAACCAATAATACTGGATTATGGGCCGGATCTATCAAAGGTTTGCACATGTTAAAACATGTGCAAACTTGACAGCACACGCGGACCATTTAGCACATTTGCCTTGTATGAATATGCATTCTGGCAATTTCTCCCAGAACGTGCAACATACTGGAAGGAGTAGATGCAAATAAATCAGCTTTTCACGCGCAATGTGATTTACTAAAAGTGCGGTGGCTGTCTCTGCGTCTATATTACTTTTGAAAAGCAGGTGCAAACTGGCTGCAGCTTCTGGGTGAGAGCCAGACTTGCATCAGTCTGATTCACAATATCGGTGGAGGCAACGTATTAAGTTTTTTAGTTTTTAATTTCAACAACAATCAACCCAACAAACAACATGATTCAGTTTATATTAACGAAACACAACATTCGCAGCGTAGCTCAATGGTTTTTAAATCTGACATTATTATGTCTTTTTATTTTCCCCTAGTGTAGCATTTTTAACATGGATACACAGAGTAGGGATCGACCAATTATCGGCCTGGCCGATAATATCGGCCGATACTTTTTCATCTTGAGAGAGGAGAGCCATGGAGAGACCGCTGCACCGCGGCTGATGAACAAAAGTAAGACAACACAAAATGTAGAAGCTGCAATAAAAACCCTCAATGCTGAAGTTTTAAAGACAGCAAAATCTTATTAT
>JAOXYM010000023.1:19085308-19106630 GCA_028567055.1 Leptatherina wallacei
ATATATATATATATAATAAAGATTAGAAAGAACGAGAGCATTAGAAAACTAGGTACGACTCGAAGGCCTTCTGCTGATTTTGTGAGTGTGAAATAGCTGGCACAAAAAACCCCCAAAGAATGCAAGAGAAAAATGCACCTTTCTTATCTACAAGGCTTACAAACATCAGTTTCACTGTTTCAAAGCAATAAGTGACAAGAGACGTGAGCCAAAGATAGTGCTCATCGCTTGTCACACATCAATTGATGTTATGGATCAACTTGATAAATTAGCTAGCTAATTAATGAGCCAGGCTTAATGCTAATGTTTGGGACGGTGATTTTTGTGTTACAGAGCAAGGAGGCTGAGGTTTTAACACTTTACTGAGTCTCCATTTCAGCCATAACCTTCAGATTCCTACAGCCTTTAGCAACTGTTCAGGCTGCTGGTGATGCAATTTGGGGGGGGGGGGGGGGGTATTTTCTTGGCAAACTTTGGGCCCCATAGTACCAACTGAGCATCATTTAAATGCCACAGTTGATGACGACCATGTCCATCCCTGTATGAGCACAGTGTACCATCTTCTGATGACTACTTCCAGCAGGATGATGCACCATGTCACAAAGCTCAAGTCATGTCCATGATTAGAGCTGATTTCTTGAACATTACAATGAGTTCACTGTACTCCAACGGCCTCCACAGTCACCCAATCTCAATCCAATAGAGCACCTTTGGGATGTGGTGGAACAGGAGATTCTCATCATGGATGTGCAGCTGAAGAATCTGTAGAAGCTGTGTGACGCTATTGGGACAATATGCTTTTCTCCCGATTCAATTATTTTAGGATTTTTTCGGTGCCGATTCCATTTAAATTGTGATTCTTAGATATTTTAAGTGACCTGTGGTGCAAGACCAGACCATGTGAAAATTATGATTTGTCTACAGACTATATCAAGAGCCATATATGCCAAATGTTTCCGATACTTTGTTGAATCTATGACACCAGGAATTTAAAACACTTCTGAATGTAAACAATCTGGTGCTAGCAAGGTAAAACTATAATAAAGTGGCCTGTGAGTGTATATTTGTATAAAAACATATTCCTGAAAAGAAAAAGGGAGAAAAAAGCAAACACACATAAACTACATAAAAACAAAAAAAAAATAACAGTTAAAGTCAGAACATTGTGATTGTGATTCGTCACATCACTGATGGTTTAACACCGTTGCTCTGAGTTCTCAGCCTTGTTTAATGACACTTTCACTAAATCCTATTTCCCAAGACAAAAGGTCAAACTGTAATAATGACACTTTTTCTCCATGCCGGGTGCTCGTGTCGGAGTTCCAGGACAACCTGCACTAAAACGCTTGTGATGATGATGAGCCTCTCTGCTAGGTCCACTGTGACCTGATGTCTACTCCATAATAGTATCATCAGCTTAATTTGCTGCCAAGCGGCATAAAGAGGCTGTTATGTGTAGGAGCACACAAAGCCTTTCCAGAGACAAAAGAAGGCTTTTTTTTCCCATTCTGTGTTTCTCTTATCGTTTTTTGGCCTCGGAAATCATATCACAGCTCATTCTCCCTGTCTCTCAGGTGCCTGGCAACATCTTTTTATATCTTCATAGTAACAAGGAGGTGCAATTAAAGGTAAAACGCTCAACTCCCCCAGTATTTATGCACTCCACTTCAGGTTGCTAGAGGAAACCCACACTCTCAAAGCAAAGAGAAACAAACAGGTGCATCTTATTGTACAAATTTGTAAGGAATACACTTAATTAACATTCACGCTGTCCTTTCATGTATTAAACTCAGATCAAGCTGCCTATCAAACATAGTCAGTCATCTCAGACAATGTGACAAAGACATTCATCCCTGTTGGGAAAAAAGACAGCTACTTCAGATGCAAAAATTTCAACCTTAAATGTCAGTGTGGGTCTTCTTCTTTATCAGTGACTAATTCTGTCACTGTAATTGCCTCATGGAGGAGCTGGTCGATTTGAAGGATAAATGTTTGTGACCCATGCTGAGAAACTGGAAGACTCACTGTCATACACAGTATGTAACCCATAAATACTAAGAGGAGCCCTCATGTCATCATTGATCATAGAGTTGATGAGAACCAAAGATGCAGACACTCGCAGGTGATAGGCTAAACGTTGTGCAAAGAAACTTTGATTAATTAAAAGCTGCTGCACAGACAGGAAGCCCAAAACACATAACATTAGGAACAGAAATCAAGCCAGGCTGAGCACAGCTAGTTACTGGTGAGGATGAGGAAAATAACAACAATCTGTCTCAGAATCCTGATAGGAAACCTGGTAGTATATACACTGAGATTGATTATCGCTGGCATAATGCTGGTGTGTAGTAATCAATAACAGAACCCAGGAATGAAACAATAACAGGGACGAAAGGCAGTCTGACAATGGCTTATATTTATATCCAAGGAAGGAATGGTGAAAATAATGTCCAGGATGGCAAATTATAAATTTTAGCCATAAATGAAGCGATGTCTTCGAGCTGTTCTGCTGCTTCCCGTGTGTTCTGCCTCATACTTGACATCAACATATCAAACAAACCCATCCAATCAGGGCGGACAATTTAAACTCCAACATTCCTGTCTTATTCTCTTCATACCTCCTACTACTGCATCCATGAGTTTAAGAGTGGGATGGGTAGAGGGGGGTGAGTTTGCACTGATTTATGCTCAACGGTCATCAGGCAGCAACTCATACTTCACTTAATTCCTGCATTTTTCCCCAACTTCAAAGTAGAAAAATCTATGAAAATACTACCAAGATTAGGATTTCTGATCCCATCAATAGCTGTTATACCTTTTGTGGCTTTTTAGTCCTTCTGTTTATGTAGCTAAGTGAACTTGTGCTGGAGGGAGTCAAGCATTTTTACCCACTTAATCAAATTCCTTATGGCTGAAAATGACATTTTTATCTCCAATGTACAACCTTCAAGGGGCATTGACTATAGCATCACATCAGGTAATATAAGCCATAACACAACTGGGGTAATAATTCTCTAAATTCTCTACATGGGTCAAGTATTGAGTGTATGCCATCAGCATTTTATATCATGGCAGGTGGGCTGCTGAACCACTTGCATTTCAAGTTTATAGCCAAGAGGCTTTGCATATAGTTCAGCATAGAGACTGGAAGCAAGTGAAGAGGCTTGACCCTGTTCAGAGGCTCAAAATAAAAAATATGTATGTGAAGTTAAGATAGCTGTTTCTACGCTTTAGTTTCAGGTTTAATTGGCAGCTTCGAGAATAGTATTAATCTTCTCACCAACTCACCCAAAAATATCAAATCCCTTCTCCAAGCCACCGGCCAGAATTCCCTCCAGGCTTTGAATTTTTTCAATGTCTCCTAGAAATTCTACATGGTAAATGTCATTCATTGTTTTACTCAGTTGATGCACTGAGCTGTAGTGCTGCATGTGAATCCCTGGACATCTTTAAACGACCTTTCATTTTAGCCCTGAGCCCTGATAAAAGACACAAAACCCCTGAAATCACGAGCCATCCCCTGAAAGAGCAATGTGGGCACTGATATTTAACAAGTTATGACTCAGTTAACGAGTGCTGTTAAAAAGTGTTTTCTTCTTTTGTGTCTGGGAAATTGCACAGCTGCTTCTTCGGCAAGGTCTCTCTAGTAAACCTTTTTTTCACAAGCGATTCCTTGTCATTTGGGGCTACACGGCAATATGAAAGCAAATTAAAAAGAAAAAAAAGGTGTTTGAACACGCTTCTGTGTTTATCTGGTCCGTCTCTCTGGATTAGACTAATCTCTGCGTAGTTTAGGCTGGTATTACCAGCAGCAAATTGCTTTTGACTGCTTTATCTTCATGCTATTTTATAAGAATGATCATTTTAGCTGTGTAATTTGCTTCACTGGAAATGGTAAAAAGCCAGTTATTCTTGCTTCAGCCTTACCTAAATATATCCACTTTTTCTGTCATCTAGGCAAAGTAAAGAGTCCAGTGAAAATGCACACTTGAACTTTTCCAATCGTAAACAGCAAAGACGTTCTCAAACTGCACTTGTTTCTATAAATAGCAGTAGTAGGCTAACAGTTTTAATATAAGTGGGTGGGAGCAGTCAGATTAAAATGCAGAGGAGTGAAGGGAGTCACAGTGATGGAGGTGAAATGTAATTAAAAAAGCAGCAGGCGGAATCCCTCGAAGTAGCTGAAACATCAAGAAGAGACAAGTGTAGCTGCTTGCATTTCTTTTAATTTGCTGTACGTGCAGTAGGATTCTTTATTGAATAAATATGACTGAATAAATAATCACAGCCTGAGAAATAAAAATAGAATAAATAAAAAAATACAGCTCAAGAATCATACAAGATGAATTTACCATCACATTTTACCATGGATTGTCAAAAAATTCTTTGGAAAGACAGTATCACACAACAACAGGTCGATTCAGTCAGTGCTTACGTGCTGCAACAGTGCATACGTCCATAAATATCTGCATATATGAGTCATTCTAGGAATAAAAAGCAACATTAGCTGATTAAAGTACATACAGAAGCTGTGGCAGATGGTCCACAGAAGGCATGAGAGGGTTGTGAAGTGCCAGCTGTTGAAAGCTGAATTTCAAAGTGCGATCCTGAGTGTTCATGCCGAATGCCTTTTCATGTCATATTTCTCTGTATTCCAGCTGAGAGAGGAGGTCATGAGGACGATGGTGACATCTACTGGCCATTTGGAGAAGTTGCTCTTACAAATTCAGAGCACACACACACGAAAACAAGTATTTGTATTATGTTGTAGAAATAAAAAACCCTTATGGACCTCATGCTTATAAAGGAGAAGCATCTAACTAATATAGTTCAATTAAACATACAGTCAAGCTGAAAAATTTCCCAACGTGAATATTCTGATTTGATTCACTGCATAGGGAAACTCTGGCATAGCTCACTGAGCTGGATAGACTAAAACAAACAGTGTTATCTTTTCCGGTGCAGCAGTGTTCAATTAGAGTTCAAATGATTACTCACTCTACTGCAAATACAGGCATAACTTATTAAACTTTTAGAGCGTGAGTACTGAATAAAAATTGACTTGTTAAGTTTGAGGTATATTATCTTCTACCTCTTCCACATCAGAACCGTCCAATGTTTCGCTGTTAGGACTTGCATCAAAAAGCTAAACATGTTTGTCTGCCTGCCGCTTCAATTGTTCCTCGTACAGCTGTGAAGTGTAATCTTCTGTCAGTAATCACTGGGAAAGGGCTATTAGCTGTTCTACAGTCAAAATGCTTTTTTGGATTCAGCTACATGTCATCAAACTGTATGATTGAGGAAGTTAGTGGAGTTTTCTGTGTAAACAAAATGGTAATTACCATTAGTAATGGGTGCAAATCGTAAATCACTACATATATCAGAGAGTATCCTTCTTAAATATGACTCTACTACAAAATCAATATCAATAACTTTGAAAGTGCATAAATATACCACAAAGCCAAGGCACTGGCTGTTCCATTTCAAGTATTCGTGGACGTCAAATTTCAGTCTTTGCTCTTACGGTGTCAGGATCATTCATCAAGGTGGTAAAGGAGCATGCTTTACCCAGCTGGTATTGATCGCTCTGAGGCTCATCAACTTGCCTGTTTAGCATTTCCATCGTTTCCCCTCCGTTTTTTTTATCAAACTCTGCTGTTATCTGAGCCAGAGTCTTACCCTTTGTCTCTGGCAAAGTCATTCCCAAAAACAGAGCAGACACCAAACACACGGCCAAGAAAGGCAGAAAGCAGTAGTTACCAAGGCCTTTCACGATGAAGGGGAAAAGCATTCCCACGGCGAACAGGCCGATCCACATAAAAGAGCCTGCCACCATGTATGCGGCTGGCCGAGCTGCCTGGTCAAAGATCTCGGCCGGTAGGATCCCTGTTACCCCTGCGGGGCCTAGGCCGAAGCTGAGGATGTAGGCGAACACGCATGCCATGCTGAGGTACGGCATCCCTGCCACCCCCCAGCTCTGAAGGGTGAGAGCTATGGTGAAAACTATACTCCAACAACTCATAAGAGTGTAACCCCCAATGAGAAGGTACTTGCGGCCCACGCGTTCAATCAGGAGGTTACTCAGAATAGAAGCTGTAAACTCAGATGCCCCCGTTCCGATGGCGATGTACTGGATTTTCTCTGGAGGGATCCCCGCTTCGAGGAAAATGTAGGAGGCGTAGAAGTAAATGGAATCATTGCCGCAGAGCATCATGGCGCTACTAGCAGCCATGACTGTCCTGAGCTGGGATCGTAGGCTACGGTCCTTGAACAAGGACCAAGGTGTCCTGGAGAGGGCTGTAGACCCAGTTTTTAAAGCTGCTGACATTTGCTGCTGCTGCTCCTGAAGCATCTCCTCCATCTCCAAAGCAGGAGCTTCCCCACCACGGAGTCTTCCAAGAGCCCGGATACATGCCTCCTTATCTCCACGGTCAATGAGAAGGTATCTAGGGCTTTCTGGGAACCAGGGTAAGGTAACTAGTTGGATCAATGCTGGTAAGGCATTACTAGCTAGTAAGTATGGCCAAAGAAGCTCCGTACCCAGTAGCTCACTGATTCCCACAACCTGACCAAAGAAGATCCCAAATGCGGTGAAAACAGCGGAGGAAAAAGCCACAGCACCTCTGAGGTTTTTGGGAGCGCTCTCTCCAAAGTACATAGGTTGGATGTTCATACTGACACCGGAGTTAATCCCAACGAGAAAACGAGCAATAATGATCATCTCAAACGCTTTTGCCACCTTGCATGTCAGCACGAGTACAGCACCGACAAGTAGGAAGATGTTGTTCAAAAGCAAGGACTTCTTTCTACCAAAGCGAACCGCCATAGGCCCTGCCAGCAGGGCCCCTAGCAAGCCACCCAATGAGAAAGCTGACACGATAACAGTCCACACCAGAGTCACCTGGGAGGTATCCAAACCTGTGCCCCAGCGCTCCATATAGGTGTCATTGATGAAGTTTTGAATATAGCTGGTGGGAGCATTGATGATTGAGAGGTTGTAGCCATATTGGAAGGTGCCTCCAATGGCAGCAGAGAACACAGTCAGAGCAAGGGTCCTGGCACTGGCCGAAGATTTGCTGGTTTCCTCTGGCTCATTTTGTCCTGTGGAGTTCATTTGAATGCTGAGTGTCCCAGTGTGTCCTACAGCGTTGTATTCATCGCAATCTCCAGAAGTAGCTTGTGGTCATTTAGTTCTCTTGTTAATAAAATATGGCATGAAAACGGTTTTGTCAAGAGTCAACAGGCATATGTCCTTATCATGTGTATCAGAAAGGGAAGTGACCGTCTATCGTCATAGCCGGTCACAAATTGTGACTAAATAATACCTCAGTTATAGCTTTCAGGCTATCTTGTTTAGGATTGGTTGCAGTCACCTCTAAAGGTTTACTCATTAAATAGAAAACAGTAACGACGCCAAAAACAGTGGAGTAAGTAGTAAAAAAAAACAACCTACAAATATACATATTCTTTTAACTCAGGATATCGAGGAATTGTAACACACTTAGTTACTAGATATTCCTGTAAGTCTAAAATAACGGAATAACATACGTCAGATCCATCCAAGTCCGTTGGGCGACTGTGCGACTACGTAGAGGTTGTTAATTGGTTTAAAAAGAGTTGACGTATTGCGTCATCTCCTTGCGACTGTGCCGTCCGGAGCAGGTGAAAAATGTAAGGCAAAGCTACTATTTCGTGTAGTGTTTGTTATATTTCTTCAGT
Organism: Leptatherina wallacei; assembly: GCA_028567055.1. NCBI lineage: Eukaryota > Metazoa > Chordata > Actinopteri > Atheriniformes > Atherinidae > Leptatherina > Leptatherina wallacei. The sequence goes on from JAOXYM010000023.1 coordinate 19,093,028, forward strand.
ATCTCCGATAAATAGCAAGTTAAAGGGCTAGGGGTGTAATAGATCTAGAATTTGTGGTTTTAAGATGTAAATAATTGCAGATCATAAACTTGTTTTATTAGCGTGTTCTCCAATGCTAACGCGGTGGTTAACGGTAGCTAGCAAACTACGTGTTCGTTTAGTACATGGATTATTGCAAATATTGGAGAGGGTTAGGTCGTGATTGTGACCTTTAGATTATGCTGGACAGAAAATTGAATTTCAGAGCTGAAGAGAATGCAGCATTGATTGTTTAGGAGCAAAAAGGAAAAGTCTATGCGCCCATTCAAAAACTGAACCCTGACGTAGACGTAGGCGTAGACGTAGGGAAGAGACGATGAGTTACAATGAGATAAGTTAAACCCCCCCCAAAATGCCGAAACCTTGGGTGCGGGAAATGTGAATAGAAAGTATTCCTTTACCTATAAGAGCAGGAATGACAGCGTTAAGGAAACCAGAGGTAATGCCAATCTTGAAATCTGCTAATACCATTGGCATTTATTCGCAAATCAACAAATAGAAAGGTGGAGATAAGTCAATAAGGATACTGAAATACAGCCCAGGTAGCTTCATATTTCTACTATATATATATATATATATATATATATATATATATATATATACATACATTTGTTTATTTTAGCTATTTTATTCTATTACATTTTAAACAGGATATTTATCATTATAATAGTTATATATTATTATAATACTTATTTAAGCTGTTAAGAAGAAGAAGCATGTTATTCTCTAGGTGGGAGGACAATGGACAATCTCTTAGAGGACAATCTAACGTTTTTGCTGACTAGAAGTGATGTGGAGTCCTGGTTAGAAAATGTAAGATTGTTGAATTAAATAGACTCTCGATTGTGGTTTTATATCTGTTAAAGGTGCACGTACATACATCACAGTGGATTCAGGTAGGAGGATTGTGTGTGTGTTTATATAAATAAAGGAGTTGAGGGAAGGTGTATATGAGTAACTCAAAGAGTTGTACAAGAAAAGACTGATCCAAAGAGAACTGCTGCTGTATTTGTTATTTCTATATATCTGTTATTTAAAGTTCTTCAAATCTAGCTGGCCCTTTATTCGTTAATTATAACTTTAACTTTAGTCCAGTTGTCAGTTTTATTTTTGGGAACAGAAATGTCCAGAAACCAGATTAGATTTAGGAGTTATTTCCTTCTGACGCTTTCACTCCTCTGTCACTCTAAGTTTTTGTATGTGATCTGTAATAACTGATAAAGCTATGAAAAGAATTAAATACATTTGTGGGTTTAAATAGACAGATGGGTTTGCATTAGTACCCTGATGAAAAGTTCTGTCTGACAGGAGGGCGGTGCGGTGAAAATGTTCAGAATTTTTAACATACATGTTGTGGTTGGCAATGAAAATCCAGACTATTGGTTGTTTCCTCTTAATCAAACAGGGCGCCTTCTCCAACAAAGAAGAAGGAGGATGACAAAAGCAAACCCCGCACTAAGGAGAAATCAGGAGCCACGAAAGAAGGAGCCAACAAAGGCCGCGGAAGAGACAAGACCCGGACTCGGCGCAGCGCCTCCAGCGGGAGTAGCAGGTCAGCAACTGCTGTTAGAAAATAAAACTCCCAGCGTCTGACTTATCTCACCTTTTGTTTTCAGTTCTGTTTTTGAGCTTTTAAACAAGTGGATCCATCCCCTGTTTTATTCTAATGCGTTATTTAGGTCCAGCTCGAGCTCCAGCAGCAGCTCCGGTTCCAGCTCCGGCTCGTCCAGTGGATCCAGCTCTTCTGGTTCCAGCCACTCGGGCTCCTCCAGCTCCCACTCCTCTTCTTCCTCATCCTCTTCCTCCTCTCCAAGCCCCAGCCGCCAGCGTCACAACAACAGACGCCGCTCACGCTCAAAGTATGAAACTTGTTACCATGGAAGTAGATAAAAACTTCAATATGAAAATGAACTTAAAACAAAATTTTGCCCCTTTGTAAAACCTCTGATTGTGGAGGAGATTATTCTTACCGCTTTTCTTTTAAGGAGCTCCAGTTAAAAGCATGTCATTAAATGACAAAAGAATGTTTTTGTAGGTCAAAATCAGCAAAGAGGGATGACAGAGATCGCCGACGTAGGAGCCCCACACCCAAACCTACCAAAGTTTACCTGGGCCGGCTGACCAGAAATGTCATCAAGGTAAAATCTTAACCACAATTGTTGCTTTCACTGATCTGACTTCCGGTTTTTGTGTCACCATTAACACTTTGGGATATTTTTGACACGTCTACACAGGCACAAATACAAAGTGTTGGCAACCGGCCATTAAAATGTTTTTGTGTTTGTATTATCAGAGATGATGTGAATGCTCACCAACCAAAGATTCTCATGTTTTCCCACATAAAAAGAAAAAATGTATCAATTCCCGTCATCTAAGGAGGTGAAATTTCCACTGATCAAAGAGAGAGAATGAGTCATAAGGAGTTCCCTCTTGTTCTTTAACAGGAACACATCCAGGAGATTTTCTCCCCTTATGGCAAGATCAAGATGATTGACATGCCCATGAATCGTCTCCACCCTCACCTGTCCAAGGGCTACGCGTACGTGGAGTTTGAGACCCCGGAGGAGGCCGAGAAGGCTCTGAAGCACATGGGCGGAGGTGAGCAGATGTGAAAGAATGTGAACATGGACGGTTGTGGTGAGGAGTCGTGTTCTGACCCGTGTAACTCTCTCACGCATGTCCTTCAGGTCAGATTGACGGTCAGGAAATAACCGTCACAGCTGTGCTGGCACCAACAGTACGTGCCCCACCTCGCAGGCTGTCGCCTCCCCGCAGGATGCCGCCTCCACCCCCGATGTGGCGGCGTACTCCGCCCCGTATGAGGAGAAGGTAGTTGGCGTGTAATGAATATGAATGCAAGCAATCTCTTGCTTTCTGTGACATTTATCTTCTCTGTAGTGTGTCAGATCTGTAAGTCTTAAACGCAGAAGTCCCATCCACGTCAGTCATTTATTTGAATGGAGAAATGATAATAAGATATTATGGATAAAATAATAAATAATGGAGATGTCATGATATAATTGACAGATGATAAGACATTAAACACAGGAAGAGGTCAGAATTACAAAGTAAAGTGCAAGTTTTATGAAAGCACATCAAAATATTCATCTAAAATCTAAAATCAATCTAAAACATATCAAGATGATTTGGGCTTATTTCATGGCAAACCTTTATGTGTGAAACAATTTTTGTGAGTATAAATTGACCAAAGTTGCTCTGTGAAACGACTGGAAATGTCCAACTTTAAATTTCTGAACAAAAATCCAATTCCAGTTTAAAGAGAAAAAGCTTTTTCATACACAATGTTTCGTTTCTAAGATTTGTTTAAGGCTGGATTCCATTTAGTTCATCACTTTGTTTCTGATCCCCTTTTTATGGGCAGAAAACTTAAGATAGATTAAATAGATTATATAATAAATTGTGATTGTGGATACGAATATAAGTTTTATACAGCATATAAAATAAAAATTGAATTGTTTCAATTGAATTGAATTAAAGAAGCACTTTTGTTGAAGGTTTTTGGAGTTTAATGGAATTTATTAAACCCAAGTTTACAGTCACATCAGGAAAAACCATTACATAACAAGAAAAGCCAGTACAGGACTGACAAAACTGTATGATGATACTGAAAGTAAACCGCACACTCAAGTTAGCGAGTGTTGAAAAGCTGTCTGTGACCACAGATTCATGGACAGAGCTTAAACTGGAGTCGTACGTAACCATCACGTCTGCAGAACGAGCTGTTCTGCAGACCAGAACTACGCTCGTACGGCAGCGTACTAGAAAATGTCAAATGTGTTTTTATTGCAGTTATTGGGGACTAAGTGGAAAAGTAGCGTGTACAGGACCGTGCTACCGACATGGTGTTTGGCATTACCAAGCACCTGTTGAGGGCGGGAGTATTAGAAGAATGGTTAAATGATTCTAGGTGATGAGTTTTATTTTTTAGAAAAGCCCATCGCCAATATAAATGTCATATATTCAGAACTTTGAGTGCTGAGACTCTTACTACTGAGCTAAAGATATCTTTTATTGAGCCTGTACAACAGGAGATTTTCTGTCAAGGCTCAGAAATGTCAAGTTTTCCGATACAAGTGTAACCACAGGAAAGTAAGATGGCAGAACACTACTGATTGAAGCTATTGTTGCTGACGGCATTTTTTCATATCAGCAGCTTTATTAGCAGACAACTGTGGAAAACCCCTAAAAAGTAACAAATGGCACTTTTTTGAACATAATTTTAATTTCAATGGTTTCCTGCTCAAGTGGTAGTTAAAGTAGTCGAGCTTTCCAGAACTCAATAAACCAAATCCAAATGGATCATTTTCCTTTTTTTAGCTTTTGTGAACCCTGAAAAGCATCAGAGGTATAAAATGTGTAGTGCATCCTAGCTATGACAACAAAATACCCACTTTTACACAGAATTTGCAAAAATGCATGTGTATTTATATCAAACCTCTAAATTTGCTCAATTATTGGCTTGAATATGTTTGTCTATGTTTACGTTACAAGCCACTGAAGACAAAGTGACTATTTCCTCTTTATTAGCTGACAGATGATTAAGGAAGAAGTGAAAAATAGTTTCAAATGGATATAAATGAGGATGTCGGTGAACGCTGAGGTAACAGCGGATTTTAATTTTCTTTTGTAGGTCCCGGTCTCCTCGACGACGCTCCCCTATAAGGCGCAGATCTCGATCCCCAGGCCGTCGCCGTCACCGCTCCCGCTCCAGCTCCAACTCCTCCCGTTGATAACTGGGACCCCTTTCCTCCTCCTTTTCCCCCATCCCAGTGTCACCCAGTCAGCTGACTCAGCCAGTGTTTTATACTAACATACATTAATGATGCTCACGTGGTGTTTTTTTTTTGTTTTTCTTTGGGGAAAAGCTGATTTCTGTAGACGTTGAAGCTGTTTCTTGCTGGATCGTGGTCGTCACTTTTCATACAGTTTTTAGTTCGCTTATGTGTGTGTGTAGTTTTTTTTTTTTTTTTTCTTCTTCTTTTATTCAGTTATTATAAAGAGCCAGTGCTCAGGAATAAAACCAACGTGTAATTGGAATAAAATAAACTGTAACAAATACAGTGTAGTGTCCATCAGCCGGTATGAAACACCTCTACCAGTAAGCCAGTGTCACAGTTGCACTAAAAGTACAAAGTTGGTAGTTTTTAAAGATAATTTTCTTCTAATTCTGTTAAATATAGGCTAATGTTTATCCAGGATTTATTACTGAGGCAGATCTAGGCAGAGTACAATCACATCTTGGAGCCATATTTTAATCAATCTGTACGGTAATAAGCTGCATTATGTTGGTTTATGGTCGATGAGTAAGCTGGTCCATGTGGGAATCCTGCTCTAGGAGGCGGGAGGGTTTTTTATTGCAGGAAAATGTTTCGGGTCAACATGGAGGTTCACAATATTATCAGTCCTATCTCACAAAAGAATTGGGAGAATTCCCCCACGTTATTTTAGTGATAAATCCGAGGTCTCTGCTTGGAATAAGTGCAGTGATGATGGAGAGGGTTAGCCCAATAGCTGAATATATAAATCTCTTTACCCTCATAGATTTAAGTTTTGGAATTCTCCTTTTAAAAAAACAAATAAATGGGGTGGAAACTGTGTATGCTCTGATTGATGATGGATTTTATGGGCCCTAACTATTCTCCTGGAATTTTGAACTCCACATTCTCAAGATATTGAGATGGAGAGCTGTTCGGTTTTGTCGGAACAATATTTTTTACAGCAGAAAAACAAACGTAATTGTTTTAAATGAACACTTGATCTTCAATAAAATAAATAAAAATATAAAAATACGTCTGCAGTGAACTGATATTACATACAGTACCAGTTATGTTATGACACACCTACTTACTCAAAATAAATGGGACATTTTACTAGTACTGTTACTGTATATTACAGCCTTGCTTTGGTTCTGTTGTTGTTCCTCAATCTGATGTAATGAACCCCAGATCTAACCGTTTACACTTGCCAACCACCTCTATATTGAGTGAGCAAGTTGTCTATTGGTTGGTTTGAGTGTCTGTGATCTTACCTCGGGTACAGTTTTAAAATAGTCCAACAATACTCCGTGGTTCCTGGTGTCATTTTACTGCAACCCTAATTCCATAAACCCATATTTTATTTCCAATAAAAACAGATGTTAAAATGAAGAACATTTCATGGAAAAAATAGTTTTGTAGCTATTTGTTTTCTACCGTCTGGACTGCAGGCAGGCCAGTTCAGCACCCGGACTCTCTTCCTGTGAAGCCGTGCTGTTGTGATGGATGCAGTGTGTGGTTTAGCTGAAATCTGCAAGGCCTTCCCTGAAAGAGACGTCGTCTGGATGGGAGCAGATGTAGCTCTACAACCCTCCATGTACTTATCAGCACTGATGGAGCTGCACAGATCGTCATGGCCACTAATACAGCTGCAGAGATGCAGGCTTTTGAATTGTCCACTGATAATAAGCTGGATGGTCTCCCTCCGGTTCGGTCTGCAGGACACGGTGTCTGGGGTTTCCAGAAATAATTCCAAATATTGATTCATCTGACCACTGAACGGTTTTCCACTTTCCCCCATGACATTTAAACGAGCTTTAGACCAGAGTAGACGGCGGTGTAGATGGTGGGATTTTTTAAAATCTTTATAATTTTACATTGAGGATTATTTTGCTGCGATTGTTCCACATTTTTTAGATGCAGTTCCTTGCAGATTGGTGAACCTCCGCCTCTCTGAAATCCTTTTACACCCAGCCATGTTGCTGACCTGCTAATAAACCTAACTAGCTGTCAAATGCTTTTCCATTTTTAGTTGTTTTTATTTGTGCTGATTACACTTCCAGCCTTTTGTTGTTCCTGGTCCACCTGTATACAGATCTGCTTCTGTCATTAAATATAAAATGAGCTCATATATTTCATGAAATGGTAAAACCTCTGTCTCAACATCTGACATGTTGTTTATGTGCTATTGAGAATAAAATCTGGATTTATAAGATTTGGAAATCATTGCATTTTTGTTTTTATTTACATTTTACACATCCCAACTTTTATTTGGAACTGAGGTTGTAATGATGAACGGTGCTTGTTTGTCATAATTAATGTAGGAATCAGCATTTAGTTTTCCCTCAGGTAGCGCTCATCCTTGTTAGGAAATCAATTAAGAGATAATGAGGAAGTTGGACAAATCACCTGTGTAATAACTTCATATTGATTTGCTAATTGCAGAGACTGTCCTGGTCAAAGGGACACCAGCTGGTATTGATCCTGAAAGATCAAACTCAGCAAGGAAGTCCAATGTACCTGAAAGATGGCTCCCAGGCTTTGCTGTTCTCTGTCCTGGTGGTTTCATATTAAAATTGTGATCCTCTTTTTTTTTTTATTAAAGTTGTGGGAAAGAGTGTTATCTTTCTTTCATTAGTGATGAACTGCTTGTGTCTTCTTGTGTGTGCGTGTGAATTATTTTATGTAACATGCAAAGAAGGCTGCTCATCTTGCTGTTGAGACAATGGATTTCTCTAGGTTTCTGAACTATTCAGTTCAGAAATATTATGGAAATGTTCGCTTTTTTCGGCACAAAAAAAGTTTTAATTACATGTCCGTGCAGAATTACTCTCGGTTTTCCTTTAGAGCCAGTGCAGAAGGGCCGAGGAGCCGTGGGTTGCAGAATACCCATAATGAAATGAACATATCTCTGCAAACACTGGGTCTATTTGAATATTATTTGAAGTCATAATAAAGGGGAATTTTGTTAAAGATGTCTAAATATCGGTATATGTGTTACTGGTGGAGAATAAATGACGATGGCACCCAGCACAAATAAAAGTAGTTCCAGGCTTACCTTAGAAAAGAAAAGAAAAGCTAAAACTTTCAGGATGAATATGACTATCTCTTTGGAATGATGCAGCTTTAAACTTGATCCAATCACAGTGCAACATGTGAACATTTTCTCTGCAAAATAAAACTCTGATCAGAAGAGAGGTTTTAGCACAAAGAGTTTAAGCAAAGTTTCTAAGTTAGGCCATCTGTCTTCAACATCCCAAACTTTGGGGACCTCAGGTCTTAAAAGGCTAGAGACATCTTGCACTAGAAATAAGACCCCAGAGTAAATTTGAAGCAGTTCATATTTTTACTTAAACTAAGCATTTAAGCGTTTTCCCTTAAACTGGATCAGTGAAATAAGGACATGTTTAAAATGTGAAATTAAGTATTTTACCAGACAGGAAATCTTCTTTCTTTCTGGAATAAACTGCTCCTGCAATGAAACTCTGACCATCTCCAGTTTCCTTTTGCCTTCTTCTGACTCGAACAAATACTTCAAGGAAATCTTGTATCTTTTTAATCTAATTCCTTCTTTAAGAGTTGTCGGTGTAAACACATCATTTTTACATCCAGAACCTGTTTTCTTTAATACACTTACAGCTAATTCTCCTTTTTTTTTTTCTACACAGCCCAGTTTATAAACTTAGTCAAACTCTTTCAAATTGACCGTGACTGTTTTAGAGCTGATATTATGTTAAATGTTTGGATTTTAAAAAAGGGGAAAAAAAGATGTCCCCTGGTATCGTTTTCACTAAACCTCCATCCATACAACTGCAGTACCTAAATAATAATAAGTAAATAATGTATTTGTGTTATATAAATAAAACTGAATTTGACTGACTGTAACACATGTATTGACCCAAAAGTTTAAATAAAAAATATTTATTGTTCTGCCAAAAAAAACAAAAAAACAGCATCTCTTCTTATATTAGACATTTTCAGGTTATGCAGAACATCATTTGTTTCCACTCAAACTCAGAATCAACTTCCTCCTGCAGGAGCTGCACTCAGTCCTTGAACTCCTTCTTTGCAGCTTCATAATCAACAATCTTTGTCCTGTTTGTGTCTCTGGAGGCCGAGTGTCTCCATCTCATTCACAGCTGATGGTTGGATAAGTTTAAATCAACACCAAGCAGTGCAGCTTGGAAGCGTCAGACTTTAGCGTCTTTGTTGTCTTGGCTGGGAGGAGGATCCATCAAGTCCTTGAATCCCAGTCTCTCCAGGGGCTCCCTGTTCATGAGTTGACTGGAAAACACAAGATGAGTCAGTTAAAACCAGCTGAGTCAGTAAGCAGCGTTTACAATCGAATCATGAGCTCTCTCACTTGTCCATCCTGCATTCAAGGTAGTCTTTGGACTGCAGCCGGCACTTGGAGTTGTCAAAGCTGTTCTCTCTCAAGCACTTCATGAAGGTATCTTTAAAGGTTTTACAATCTCCTGAAACAACAGTGAGTTCAAATCAGCCTCAGTGTCCAAACATGTGAGGTTATGAGAACTGTGATGGTTCAGATTATGTTTTAAGGTGGTAATAGTAGTAGATGTGTGTTTTATTCATTTAATGTTTTTTAATGAAAACCACTGAATCTACTCTTGTTATGCTTATATATCATGTTCTGCCCAGACTACTGTCGCACCGTCTGTTGGTTCGGGTGAGTGTTCTCGGCATCGTTTAGAAGTTCTTCAAAATGCTGCAGCGGCTCTTTTTACTAGTTTGAAAAAGTTTGAACACATAACAATGGTTTTCAAGTGGCTTGGCTCCATTTAAGTGAACAGATCTTCAACAAAAATCGACTGTAGGAGCCCTGCAGTTGTGCAGCCAGTTTTACTTAAAACACAGATGTGATGAAACTTTTTGCATCTTTTAAACTTACTTCATTACTTCAGCCTCACATTTGTTTTCAGCTCGACTACTGTATGACACGAATAGATCATTTGTATTTTTGTGCGTTTCATCTCCTTCTAATGTTATTCATTGTGCTTTTTTTTTTTTTTAAAGATTGTACTATCTCTACATTTATGTCATTTTTTTTTTTTTATTGACTGTTGGTTTTTTAGTCTCACTCGGTCACTCTAAATGTGCTATATTGTTCGCGTCATGCATGTTCTTCCCTCAGGGTTCCACGTTTGTATTTGTTGTGTTGGATGTACCACATTTGGACTAGAAAAAAATCAGTTTATGGTAACATTGAGAGGAGAATGGTAACAGGAATACAGGGTTAAAAATAGTTTATTCATTTGTTTATACAATAAGTCATTTCTTTTTTAGAACCATCTTTATATGCACTACAGTTTGGTTATGGAAGTAAGCTGTTGAGACTCGAGCACATCGCTCCAACCTTAAACTTAGCAAAACAAATTAATAAAACGGAAGAAAAGCCGTGTCTGTTTATTTCTTTGTTGTAACTATGCTTCTTGGCAATAAATCTCATACAACTGGCAAACCTTTTTATTCAGCTGTCGGCCATTGGCAGAGAAGATCATGGGTGCTACCAACTAAATAAACTCAGCTGCTCATCCCATAAATGCATTTTTCCTTACCAAATGAGCACCATTTAAAAAGGGAACTAAACAATCTTTCCAACAGTATGATATTCATTGGCAAGAAACATTGTCACAACTAAGAAAAAAAAAACAACCAAACACTAATTTCTTTACTTTTTGTGGTGTAAATTGTCTTGTTCTCGCGAGAAGTGTGCAGCTTCATAACGTTAACGTTTCATTTTCTGCTGCCTAATCGTTAAAACAGCAAAACTCTGCTGATAAATAGTGTATTAAGTGCTTCCAAGGAGTAAATGAGGAATAAAATCACAAGGCCTGCGATAAATGTCTTAACTATCTAGGTTTTTAACCAACCTAAGGATGGAGATTATATAATTACATCTAAACAATCACAAAGGACTAATCATGTTTTGCTTAACCCGCTTTGAATTTCTTTACGTTTCCTTCATTGCTAATATTCGACATTTACAACAAACTAAACAGCTGGAAACGTAGTTGAAAATGCGTGTAAGTATCTATTTTATAAGGTAGAATTAAGTGTTAGTTAACCAAACAACCAGGACAGTCCGAGTCCTCACTCACCAAAATGATCCAGAGGAAACGAGCCTTTGTCGGGAGCTCGAGGTTTAAAACTCTTAGAACCAAAATTCATAGCAGTAGACATGTTTGTCTTTGTTTTAAGCCCCAAAACCTGCTCGTTTTTATGCAATTCGACTGTCTCCGTCTGTGACCCCCGTTGTCGCGTAAATGTGACGTATTGTTTTCAGTCAGGTATTACTAGTCGATTAGAAAACATCGATGGTCGAGCAGCATCGAGAGACTTCAAGTCTATGCCGCCAGAAAACTGGACAAAGTAGTCCAATTTACAGAAAAAAAGATGTTTTACTTTGTTTTGATCATAAAAACATTGACAAAGACTTGATCTACTTCATCCAACTTCTGCTTCTTCTGGGAATATTTCACATCCATAAAACAGGATGGGCAGGCTCCAAACCAAATATACAATATAGGCTACAAGAACTTATACAGTACAGCAACACGATAAAAAGACTGGAAAATCAAAAGGCAATTAAAATAAACTGTGTTCTGGATAAACTGAATGTAGTTCTGGCCCCTATGTGAATATATGCATCCTAAATGCTGTATGTATATATAAAGTACCCCTTCCTTTACTCTTCTTCCTGGTCAGTTTGATCTGCTATCATATCCTAATGTCGTAACTTAGCATTTTTCCATTCATGTTTGTCTTTATTTCATGTATATAATGTGTACCCCTGGCATTCACTTGTTACGTATATACATTTAAATGTTAATAAAGGTTTGTCAAAAAACAAACAAAGAAAAAAAACTTCTTGGCTTCACTGTTTCTGTGTAAATAGTTAATATAATATATAAAACAGGCCCCTTAAAATATAAAATGAACAATCAGATTATTAAATAACTTATGGAGCTACCGAAGGGGGGGAGAAACACTCTTTTTTAGATATTGAAGTGTAAAGAATGATAACTTCTATATGCATGAAAATTGTATTTGTCATAGTTCAGGATTTTGTGATGACTGAGACACAGTGTAAATATTTACTGAGGTCAGAACAAACAATATACCAAATATTTTTCTGGGAAGAAATGATTGCTGTCTACCATGGACCAAAGATAATAAAGGACCATCCAGTCAGGGATCTGCATCTGGTCCTCATGAGCTACATTCTGCAGGGTTTAGATGTTTCCCTGTTGCAACAGACCTGACTCAAAAAGTAGAGTAAAAGTAGATGAAAAGTAAAGTTTTGCTGAATAATAAAGACTGAGCTTGGTATGCCAACAAGCAGTGCCTGCCCACAAGAGGCTTCTTGGAAAGGGGAACTTGTTCAAGTAACAGACTTGTAGAGAGGATGCAACCACATTGCACATTGGTCATTTTTGCCCAGAGTGTGATCCTTGTTGTTACCATGGATACAGTAGTTACTGCCAGTTGACATTTGAAAAAATAACAATGTGAAATGTATTATCAGCACAGTTGAAGATAAGATGTTGAGAGACAAAGGGATTGCAATAATAGAGGGGAAAGAATGATCACATGGAGGACGGCAGTCCTTTTACAAAATCAGTGTGAGATTAAAGATTTAAAATGTACTAAATGTTCAATGTTTATTATTAAGTCGTAAGATGTTGAAAGTCTTGTTAGTATTTTATTTGTTCGTTTTAATTTGTTTCTAAATTACAAGTTGGTTTTTTTACAATTGTTTTTTATAATTGTTTACACTCACACAATTAACAAACACACAAGAAGAAATACACTTCTCCAGAGTTATAAGCAGCTTCACACTTTTTGCAAAACATTACACAGTTTCCACATGAACATTTTCACCCCTTAGACACAGATAGGGATTGTGAGGCTATTTCCTCTCATTACAAAGTGACCACACTAATGAACAAATTAGATAAGCACATCCACCAGATGTGGGGACACACATGTGGTTATTGAAAACACAGCAATTGAGAAAACAAGTAAACCAGCTGAACAGTGGATTGAAACTGCAGCTCAAGAAGAGAAAAGTAGAGGAAGAGGCGTACAGTCATTACACTTTTTTTACGAATGCATAACACTAAAAACAAAATAATTAAATACTTCCCACCCGCAACCATGATTTGGATTAAGTGGTACAGAAAATGGATGGATGGATGGATGACTGACATACCACCACACCCATGAGCCAGATGCTAAAACATACACATCAGGTGTACAAACACACAACTTCTTTATTGTAGACACACCGATCAGGCTTTGAACCAATGGAAGAAGTCAGAGGAAGAAGAGTGAGGGTGAGAGGGGGAATCCAAATCGACCCCATGGCTGTGTAAGGGTGGATCTGTTATTCAAGATGATTCTTGCTATGTTATCTTGCCAATGAGGATGTTGCCTATGATGATGCAATTCTCTGGCCAGATCCAGAGAATGTAGATTTCTTTTTGTTCTTATTTTACTTTACAGTCCTTTTAACATGTACTGGTAGTACAGTATTTATTATTATTATATTTAAAGTTACAGCAAGAAAACTACTATTTTGTTACAGTTTTTACTAGTTGACATGAACTTAAATACTTTGCAAGTCAGAAATTCCAAAAATCACTTTATAAATCTCATGGATGCATCACAGTAGTGGTTTGTGAAAAAAAGTACACACATATATATATATATATATATATATATATATATATATATATATATATATATATATATATATATATATATAT
>JAOXYM010000023.1:19121598-19146260 GCA_028567055.1 Leptatherina wallacei
GATAGATAGATAGATAGATAGATAGATAGATAGATAGATAGATAGATAGATAGATAGATAGATAGATAGATATTGATAGGCTCTATCAGTAAGCATGTTGGGTTTCGACAAATAGAAAACTAACGTGGTTTGTAATAATGGAACGTCACCCTAGTAGATGCCGTTTTATAGGTTGCCATGGTTACATGTAAAAACACAACAAGCTGTGAAATTTGGTGATTTTCTGTTTGGGGTTTAGGCTGTATCGTCCCTTGTTCAAGCATCCTATTTTCAGTCAGACACTGGGCCTTTATCTCCCCACTTTCACCACGCTTGCGCCTTCATGTGGAGCGTCTGCCTTATTAGGTGCTGTCTGATTCTAACACTGGTGTCGAGCAGTATTGGTTTATAATACTCTCCAATGCAGAGTGAACAACAAGGCTGACTTAATGAGGTGGTATAACACCCTTGTCTCATTGTGGAAGATAAATCTTTCAAATGAGAGTTTTGTGTGACTACCTTTGTAGACTGAAGACATCATTTGTTACTATAAAAATGATCAAAACAGATCTTTAGTCTATGTTAGCAACAAAAAAGTACTATTTTTGGCTTCTATAATCTCCTTTCCCCTCTTTTTAAACTTTATTTGAAGCCATTGCTCAATGCCATAACCATTACAAATAATAAGAGTATCCAGTTTATTTAATATCATGGAAATACTTCTAAAGACAATTACTGAAGGGATATCAGTGATTTCTTGTTAAATCCATTGTGATTTATATGAATTAATGTCTGCTCTATTATTTATGTACCCAATGTTCTTATTCGCTACTTTATTCAGTACACTTGCTCTGAATGTACAACATGTCCAACCTTGAAGCAGATGGGCTACAGCACCAGAGAACCACACCAGGTCCCACCTCTGTCAGCGAACAACAGGAAACTATAAGGCTGTAATTCACTCAGGCTCCCCAAAATTGGACAATAGGAGGTTGGGTTCATGTTTTCTTGGTCTGATGACTCTCCGTTTCAGAAGTAGGAAGGATCATAAATTTTTATTTCCCAACTCCTTTCTTTATGGTATTATTCTTTCAGCGTGTGCCATTGTTACATACCTAGGACATCATATAAATGACAACCTGTCTGATGGTATGGACATCAGACAGTGTCACCTAATACATGCACAAGCTAATATGCTAATACATTAGTTTAACATGTGCTCTGTATCAGGGAACAATGGCCTTATTAAAGCATATTGTATCCCTGTGTACCATTTGTGGTGGTGCTACAGAAAAAGAAATGTGTGATGACTGAAGCTGCTGCTTTAGTTGCCAAGATGGAACAGTGCAAGCTAAATGTTTGTTAGTGTTGGTGTACTCACTTGTGATGCTGTATTGCACAATCTCACGTAAAGCTGTATCTGCAGGTCAGCGGCTTCATCAAACAGCATCATTTTATCATTGATTGACCCTGTATTAAGCCAATTTTAAACCAGTTTTATTTTACTATGTGGAACCATTTCGTTTGTACATGGGGTGGCCAGAGGATGGGCAACACTTTATGAATTAAGAAAGGAAATGATTGTGTTCCTCTCTCTAACACACACTCACATACACTGTTGTGATAACTGTGGTGACATTAGACAGACGTGAGATACAATCACATAAATTTTTTTTTTTTTAAAGCAACTAAAACACCACATGACATTTTTTTTTTACAAAAATAGACCACAAAGGTTCACTTTTCTATTTGTTGATCTTTATAATTTTTACATGAAATAAACCAACAAATTTGTATTTCTATACGTTAAAGCAGGATATTCTGTAAATATTGCTCCAACTGGAGTTTTAAACAAAATAATTCAGACATATGAGTAATAATAACCGAGGTAGTGCAGTCTGCTTCATAGCGGCAAAAAAACAAAACAAAAAAAAGGTCTGCAGATGCATTCACTGACCAACTGGTGTGTATGTCTAGATATACAAATGAACTGGCACAGATGCAGAAAAGTGTTCGTAAATGCTCACAGCCACAGTCATTGTATTAATACAAATGCTTCCCTCATTCACCCCCCACCCCCCCCAAAAAACAAGCATCTGGCCTGCAGCAACGCCACAGGTTGAATCAATAGCTGTGTTGTTTTCTACATGCAAAAGGATTGCAAAACTCCTTCTGGACAATACCTCAGTGATGGAGCCGGGGAAAAGCCGCAGCACTTCGGAAAAAGACATCTCTAGCAGCATATGCATGGTGAGGAAAAACAGCAGAGTCACAGTACATCAGGAGTTTTCCACCTGCTGTTCCTCACAACTGTGCATCTGTTGTTCACAGCCATCCTGCTGAGAAACACCTCCAATGTACATGTAGAGGAGATGGCACTGTGTGTGTGTGTGTGTGTGTGTGTGTGTGTGTGTGTGTGTGTGTGTGTGTGTGTGTGTGTGTGTGTGTGTGTGGGTAGTTAGTCATGCAGCCATGATAATCTTCATGAGTGCTGTCTGCTTCTCTACAAGCTGTGACTCAGACAGCGATGACCTCACCGCTGAATAGCTGGCTGTGTGTTTTGTGTAAGTGGTGTTGCTTTTCAGCATGTGTGTTTACATTTTTGCGAAAGCAGACCCTATCAAAACCTTTTAACAAAGAGTTGTGATTTATTCACGTCAAGCCTGTGATGGTTTGTGCTTGATCACGATCCGGAATGATTAAAGGATGAGCCGGCATTTTGGAGAAGCAGTGCCTATTTATCTTGGGATAGAGCAGAGAAATCAGAGGAGGGTTAATGTGAATGCTGGTAACATTCTCATGGGATCTTCCCTCTACTTCCATCCCTCCTATCTCCTCTTCCTCATCTCTAAACCTTCCCTCTCTTCCACCATTCTCCAGTAGGACCCTGTGGCTTTTCCATCTCTGCTCACTGAGCTGTATGGTGTTTTAATGCTGTCTTCATCCATTCACTCTCACTTGGCTTTCACACGATTCCCTTAATTATTGTCAGTATGTATGTATGTGTGTGTGTGTGTGTGTGTGCTCACATGGTGCTGAGGGCCTCCTTGTCTGTGAAACGGCAGCTGTACAGAGACTTTTGAGTGCTGCCCAGTGAGGACACTTGCACTGCTCCCATTAACTCGTGGCCGTGCACAAACCGCCAGTGTTTACATGTGAAGATATATGATGCATTATACACAAACATACATTCTAACACGATTAACAGAACCTAAGTAAAACACGGGTAATGAATGCTGTGGCATGAGAGGAAAAACAGTGTTTCTGTGCTGAAGCAATGACTTAATAAGCAAACCAACAGAAAATGATTTAGCAATGATTTTTAGAATCGATCAAGAGCCTCACCGTCAGCTCTGCATCGCACTGACTCAGAGCTTTGAATTCAGTGCAGGTTTCACAATGCTGACATTCAATAGAAATACCATCCGGATGCTAAAAGGAAATATTATCAAGGTATTAAGCTGCTGAAATTCTTACGTTTAATAAATCTGGATAAAGCAGAAGTAGTGTTAACCACTCGGCCAGGCTGAGAGATTAAAACAGTCATCAAGTAAATAAAATTTGGCCTTAAAATCACAGGAAAAGGAGCCTTGCTCTATGCTCTCAGATTCTGGGGTGGGGGTTGTCTGCACAACACCCTGATGGAAAAATCTCAGATCAGCTCAACTGATGCACAAGAGACAGACAGGATTGTGATTTTAGACCTGCCCTAAAAGAATATGAGCAGAAAACCCAATAGAAAGCAATTTAACACACAAACTCCATCATTCTCAGGCTTTTAACATGTTTAAAACATGAACTTTGTTTCTACACAGATCTGTCAATTTGCCTTACTCTGACTTCAATCCACACTAAAACAAGAAAAACTTGTTTTTGAGGCTGGAGGAAAAATGAAGGGATCATCAAATGTCATCTTAACCATCATCTGATGTTTTTTCTGTTTAAACACCTCATAAGACTTGTGTATTGAGATAGAAAAATGTATACGCCAATATAAGAGATCAATATCAGTTCCCCATGAGAGTGAAGTTAGCAGACAGGTGATAAACCCAAAGGTTGCAGAGACATTTTAGTCTGGAAAATGTTTTGTACCAACAGACAGAGCAACATGTGGAGGGGAAAATGCCAGCATTGATCGCTGCACTTTTTTTTTTTTTTTTTTTTTTTACACACTCTTTGACTTCTGGTGTGTGTTTGTTCCCATTTTCAGGTCAAATTCAGAGCTTATGCATAAGTGTGTGTGTGTAATGTAAGGCTATGAAGTGTGAATTATTGCATGCACAAACAAAAGTATGTGTGCATGTGTGTTTTTGTGCCTTGCTGACGTAACTAACCCGATAACCTGGGCTTACTTTTTGATCAGATCTCAGGTGGTCTGTTTTCTGTTAGAACGCTGCAGTAAATAGGATTTCCCCAAAATCATATTCCGCTGCTCTGCTCCTCCCCTATGTGCAGGACACACTCAACCAGTCCTTTGTAATATTTGCTTAATTTATTTGGCTTCTATCACCCCGTAGCAGCAGTAGCATCAGCACTTTCAGCACTTTCTTTATTGCTTGAACCTTTGCTGTTCTTTTTGTTGTGGCACTTTTATGACAAGACTTTCTCACCCCCTCCTTCTTTATCTCCCCTCAATCTTTCTCCATCATCCTCCTGTACTACTTTCCCCCAATTAAATTTCCTCCTGGTCCTCTTTGTCTCTAAATCTTCTCCCTCTCCCTTTACCTTTGTGTTTGCTCTCGCCACACCATCCCTCCTAATTATTCCCCGTGCTCTCCCTCCTTTCACTTCCCTCCCTCTCTCCTGCAGAGCCGGATTGGGCGTCGCTGACTTTGGGTGTGTTTGTTTGCCAGGCCTGCTCTCTCCTTCACCGGAACATCCCTGACATCAGCCGGGTCAAGTCTGTCCAGGACACGTGGGATGCCAGTGAGGTGGAGGTAGGGTGGTAAAAGCAGTCATGACTTCCCTGCAACCCCAATCTAAGATTTCCCTGCGTTTTTATGTTTGATTATGAAGGGCTGAACATGCTGATATACCATCACTGTGTTAGATATGGTGGAGACACAGAGAACATGAACACCGTTTGGGGGCCTGATTGCTGAGTTGATAAGGCATAAACCAAACAAGAGCAGATACCCCAAGCAATGTGTTCCTGGATTGATCCCCACCTGACAATTCATTTATCAATAACCCACTTTACTCTATTTATTCTTCTGCCATGGCTATAAAATGAAACCAATATTCCCCAAAATATTACTGAAATAAAAACAGATTCAAGAAAGGAAAATGAATTAGCAATTTCTTATATTTAAAAAAAACTTGTCTAACAGGCCTGACCCATCTTGACGAGAACTCCCATTTAAGCTCACAACATCTATAACAAAAACTCATTTATATAACCATTTTTACTCTAATTACTTACATGTTGGGTTTAAATGATGAGTTTCACATTTTTGTAGTATGTCTTAATTCACTTTTGTGGTTTGATTGATACTGTTGATACTGACTGATACTCCTCTCATATATGCATGGTAACAGAAAGCTACAGGTTAGCTTACGTTAGCAAAACACAGGCTAACAAAATCTAATGCTAGCAACTCTAAAGCCAGTCACCCAGGGAAACCTGAGTGGTTTGCTGGATTCATACTGGGTCAGAATTGTCACTAATGTATTTTGGTCCTAAACCATTCAGAGCTTTATAGACCAGCAACAGAACTTTAAAGTCTATCCTCTGACGGACAGGCAGCCAGTGTAAAGACCTCAGAACTGGACCGATGTGGTCTACTTTCTTATATTTTAACCTTGATATATTTTTAAGGTGATAATAGGCGGACTTTGTGATTCCCTAAATATGTTTTCCAAAATTTAGGTATGAGTTGTTCCTCTTTGGCTCCAAAGACAATCACCTCAGTTTTGTTTTTGTTCAGCTGAAGAAAGTTCAGGCTCATCCAGTTATTAATTTCCTTAATGCATTTACCAAGAACCTGTACTGGACCTCGGTCTCATGGAGACATCATAATATAAATCTGTGTGTCGTCTGCCTAGCTATGGTAACTAACTTTGTTGTTCTTTATTACCTGTGCCAGTGGGAGCATGTAGATGTTAAACAGAAGAGGCCCCAGGATGGAACCTTGGGGAACTCCACATTTAATTCTTGTCTGCGCAGATGTAAAGTCACCTATTGAGACAAAGAACTTCCTGTTCTCTAAGTATGTTTTGAACCAGTTTAGTACAGTGTCAGAGAGGCCCACCCAGTTCTCTAGTTGTTTGAGTAATATATGGTGGTCAACTGTATCAAATGTAGCGCTGAGTTCCAGTAAAACTAAGACAGACATTTATCCACCTTTGGTATTCAAACATATCATTAATGACTTTGATCAGAGCAGTCTCAGTGCTGTGGTTCTGTCTAAAACCTGACTGGAAGACATTATAGCAGTTGTTTTGTGTTAAAAAGTCATTTAGCTGGTAAAAAATGGCTTTTTCAATTATCTTACTTCAAAACTGAAGATTTGTGATCAGCCTGTAGTTGTTTATTTGTGTCCTGTCTTGATTGTCGCTTTTTAGCAGAGGCTTGATTACAGCTGTTATGAGCAACTCTAGGAAGACGCAACTGTGTGATACTATCACATCAATATGGAGCAGAATCTCTAAGGAATGCTCCCAACCCTTTGAAAAATCTATGCCTCCAAGAATAAAGGCAGTTCTGAAGACCAAAGGGAGTCCAATCCAGCAAAGTGTACATAATAGTGGTTGGTAAGTCTATGTTTTGATAGATTAGGCCTCAAAGTTTTATTTCATGCAAAGCCTCTCTTAAGCTTAAAAAAATAAATAAATCCAGTCCAACCCATTACTAGCACAGTGTACTTAGTAAAGTGGCCTGTGAGTGTATGATGTTAGTTGCAGCCTCTCCTTTGGAAGAAAAAAAAAGCTAAATAAAGATGGTTAGATGCAAATAGTTTATACAACAACGAATAGTGGTCTATTGTTCTTTGGGAATGATTACAATAACTTTGTGGAAAAATGTAACTCCACAGTAGCCAAAGAACTTTTTTTTTAAAGAAAGTGTTAAGTAATTATTGATGGGTATAAAGAAAATAATGGTTTTAGTCCTAAACTTGAATTAATCCCAGTATGTGTGCAGCCAGGGCACCAAAAACTTTATGATCCTTCCAAATTTATGAGTCAGTCCTGAGTATTTAAATGAAACAGCATCAGCTGATTTTGTTTCTTTCTAAATTTGTCCATTGGGGTTTGTCTATCAGAGTATTTCTTGGGAATAAGCAGTTGCTAAGTAACCAGCAGACACTCCAGGAAATTACTTGTATCAATATTTAAATTCTCAGCAAAGAGACTTTTTCCCCCAAGGTGCTGACCATTTACTAATGATTCAGATTGTGTAAGTTTTCACATGAAATAAACTGTGTCTACTTTCTTTTATTCTTCACACTTATTGGGAGCAAATTGCCCTATTGGAATGTAAAATTGCTTATTTGGTCTGTTACTGCACTGAATATGCAGAGAAATATTAAAAATGAAGGTTGTGATTACTAAATAAGTGTAGAATTCAATATCTTGACAGGAAAGCCGCCATTCGCTCATTTAACCTCCTGAACCACAATCACCAATGCAGGGACATGATGTTTTTTTTCTAAACTCCAAGCAGTTCTGTCTGCTGACTCCTTTTAAATGTGCAAATCTCACTAATGGCCGGGGTTAGGTTTTTTTTGTTTGATTTGTTTGATTTTTTTTTTGTTCTTTTTGTAGTTTAGGCTGACATTTTCAAGGCAAGAGTAATACATTTCAAGATAAGGATCAGAGCTGCCTGTGGATTTATAAAGCTTTGACTGGCTGTGATATTTGGCCTAGATATTGGAATTCTAATCAGCTCACTGACCATCTGATTCTGACCTTTGAGAGAATTTCCCAGGAGGGAATGATGAAGTTGGTTCCTGAAATAATAGGATAGTTTACAATATCCCCTTGCATGTAAAAAGAAGCTGAGCTGTTGCGTGCCTTGCGATCATGCTCCCCTTAGAAATATAGCAGAAATATAACGTCAACGCAAAGTTTACACAGAAGCAGAGCAAAGAAACACAGTCATTAATGTTTTGAGATTGTGTCACTGTCTGTACAGACAATGAGTAAGGCTCTTTTTGAATGTAAAATCCTCTGAGCTGAAATACTAGCAATGTGTAACAATGAAGATATTGGGAGAGGTGATGCTGACTCACAAAGAAAAACATGAGGTTCAAGCTGGGGGAGGACAGTAACTGGGATGTCATGGGAATTTGACTTGAGAAGAGACTGGGAAGGCAATTATGCAAACTTATGGAAAAATACACTCACCGGCCTCTTTATTAGGCACACCTGTTCAACTGATTTATTTGGTTCAACCGTTGTGCCATGTGATTGGCTGATTAGATATTTGTGTAAATCAGCCAATCACATGGTAGCAACTCAATATATTTAGGCATAAACATAATGACTTGTTGAGGTTCAAAACGAGCATCAGAATGAGGAAATAATGGGGATTTAAGTGACTTTGAATGTGGCATGGTTGTTGGTCTGAGTATTTCAGAAACTGCTGATCTACTGGGATTTTCATACACAACCATCTCCGGTTTAAAAAAAAAAAAAAGGTCCAAAAACGAGAAAATATCCAGTGAGCAGCAATTGTCTGGACAAAAATGCCTTGTTGTCAGAGATCAGAGGAGAATGGGCAGACTGACTAGAGATGATAAAAGGCAACATGAACTCAAACTGGTTACAAACAAGGTATGCAGAATACCATCTCTGAACATACAACATGTTAGAAGATGGGCTACAGCAGCAGAAGACCACACCAGGTGCCACTGTCAGCTAAGAACAGGAAACTGAGGCTACAGTTCACACAGACTCACCAAAACTAGACAAAAAAAGATGGAAAAATGTTGTCTGGACTGATGAGTCTCCATTGAGCTACCACATTCAGATGCTAGTCTCAGAATTAGCCTTAAAAAACATGAAAGCAAGGATCCATCCTGCCTTGTATCAATGGTTCAAGCTGCTGCTGTTGGTGTAATGGTGTAGGAGATATTTTCTTTGAACACCTACTTTAACTTAGACCCTTGGTAACAATTAAGCATTGTTAACCTGTTCTGACCATGTCCATGTCTTTATAAGCAGTGTAGGATCTTCTGATGGCTACTTCCAGCAGGACAATGCAACGTGTCACAAAGCTCAAATAATCTCCAACTGGTTTTGAGAACATGATAATGAGTTCACTGTACCCCAACGGCCTCCACAGTCACCAGATCTCAATCCAATATTTATCCTTTGGGATGTGGTGAAAACGGGAGATTCTCTTCATGGATGACAGCGGACAAATGACGCAAGGATCAATTTTTTAGGAACGTTTTCAACACTTTGTTGAATCTTAGCCATGAATAATTTATGTAGTTGAGAATGAGGTAGGGGGTCAGTACTAGGAAGAGTTACCTAATAAAGTGGCCAGTGAGTGTATATTTTCATAGATGAAACCCCCAAGTCTTCATTTTAATCAACACCCATTTAAAGCTTAAAAAAATCAGGCAATTTTTCTTTTTTATAAAAATCATGTTAAATCAAAGATTATTTGATTTGATTCATTAAGCTTTAAAGATGTGTCTCTTGAAAGCATTGAATACTAAACAGGGTTATTGTGCTGTAATTGTTAAATTTGAAGTGTCATTTGGGCAACATTTAAGTCACATGTAAATTTGAGTGACTTTCTGTAGAAATTAGTGGTGTTGTTGGATTTCCTGCTGCTTTGACCTTCACAGCAGAATGCCACAGCGCTGCATCCCTCTTAGAGCTCTTCAGAGGATAAGAGGAGGCGTGCTGTGGGATTCATCCAGTTGGATTGTGCACAAAAATGATCCTCGGGTAAAGCACACAATGAAAGAACAAGAGTAGAAGGAAGACGTATTCAAGTGCAAAGCAGGCTATATTGTCAAGTGAACATGTTCTGTAATATTTAAGGTTTTCTGTGCTGCAACTATTTTCAACTAACCTGATTTTAGTACCAACAAGAGATATTTTAAACTAAGCTAAATTATACTCTGTGTTAGATTGGAAATTTGGTTTATGAATATTGATAGTTTTTAAAAAGTCTTATGTAGTCATTTCTTCAAATTATTTAGTGCTAGTGCAGCACAATATCTTTAAAATTTAAAGTTTCACCACATTCAACCCATATTGCAAAGACCATTGTGTACAACTAGTCTGTCTTCCTCTGAACAGTGTTTATATGATACGGTATAATCGGGCTGTGCTTCTTCTTGTCTCTCTTTCAGTTAATTGCTGAATTAGGAAACAGTGCAGCCAAGGCTAAATATGAGCAGAAGGTTCCTGCTTTCTACTACAGGCCAACACACACTGACTGCAAGTAAGTATTTGATCATTTAAACCACAAATACGGGAGATCACTCTGTGCCTAATTTACTCCTAATGATGTTTCATGGGCTCTTCATATTTATTGTTACTAAAAACAAAGAAACATTCTATTAAATTAGCAAACTTAGCTAAATTGTAAATTTATGCCAGCGCTAAAGTGCTAACTATTATGTTTTAGTGCAGCCATTCTGGCAGAAAAACTGTAGGTTTTCATGTCAAAGTAGCTGCTGTGTAAATGTACTAAAGTCCGATTCAAGTATGCATTGATAGATTTTAGAGGTCACTATTTCTTCTGAAGAACATGCTTTCTTTTGTAGTTACAGATTGAAAACTGGTCCACTCGTAAACGGATCAGTGATCAGATTTCACATGATTTTATAATGATTTTTGCATCCCCTTTTAATTATGTCCCAATATGAAATGTTTCTTTTTGATCTTTTATGTACTTTTTTATTGCTAATTCTGCACCCCACTGTAACACTTTGAATTGTCTTGTACATAAAATCTGCTATACAAATAAACACAAGAGACCAGTTATCTTCATACCATCTTTGATGATTTGGCTTTCATTTAATGCCAAGCAACATATTTTCTCCTAACCCTAAATATGCTAGATTTATGCTATTCCTTAATCCTAACCAGGAATTTAATTTCCTAAACCTAACCAAGAATCTTCAGTGTGTATAAAACCTTTCGTTGTACAGATTAATAATGAAATAATAATACCTCGGATACAAGATTTTATGTTCTAGAATATACTCTCAAAAAATATTGATATTTTAGTTATTTGGGTTGTTTATCAATTACAGGAACACAGTGTAAATAACTGTACAGTCAGGATCCTATCTAAATGATACCCAGCTGTAAGGAACTTCTTCGTCTTCCACCTGCCATAGTCATATGAAATTTGGCACATTATAAGCGTCGCTACAGCACATTGCTCACTCAGTTGCTCAGAGCGCATTCTGTTCAGTTCAGCCAGTTGACAATATTGGCTGAACACAAACTCAGACGTGTGGAGCTATTACAGCTCCACAAACAGCAGTGTTACAATATGAGATGTGTGGGGGAAGACAGCGAGGTGTTGTAGCAACACCACAAACCTCATTAAACATCTGAAAATCAATCTTAACGCAGAATATAATGAGGTTATGATGAGGCTATCTGAAGAGGAGAGTAGCGGGATGGGTACTGCTAGGGTGAAACAGATTACAGGATTTTACTCGGTATCAGATCGGAAGATAAATCAGTGGTATTGCTCATCATTAGTAAAGCTTTGTTTTCAAGGGGAAAAAAGTTTGCAACGGGACTTAACCCAAGTTTAAACTGGAATACCAAACATAAAACAAGAACAAAGACATTGCGTGTATTTTTGTTTTTCTGAAATGGTGGCTGGTACTGTAAATCAGAGAAGTGCATTCTTAGTGAGGACACCAAAGAGTCTGAAGCTCAAATAGTTCATTTTAGACAGTGAATACAGATGGGAGAAAAATGTGTGAAGGTTCATAGCATAGCAACATAAGTGAGGTGTTAGAAGTCCCCCCTCAAAATTATTTGACTTTTTTCCCCCCCTTGCCACACTGCTTGCAACTGTTTGTGACATGCAATCACACTTCATGCTAAAAAGTGTCAAAGTGATGCAAACATACAGCCGTTGCTGATAATGAAACTAAGCTACTGAGCAGTTTCACACCTCTGATCATGCGTATCCATTTCATGACTGTTTTTACTTCCTCTTTGTGTCCACAAAAGGCCTAAAATAAAATCATCCTCAAACAATTTCCTGTCGTTAAACATCACATGAAAAGGCATTTACTCAAGCTTTTCTGACAAGCATACATTTAATAACGTGTGACGACTTCTCTTTAATAGTGACCGCATCAACAAATAGTTTTTTCTATTCCAAGCTATACTTTTTGAGGTAGACACACTCTTGTCCACCCATCTACTTCTGTGCCTACCTCCCACAGAGTTTAATAAAAATAGACAAAACCAGACCAAAGGAACTTTCTCTCTTTCACACCTCTAGTTCTGTCAGTTCTGATGAAAGAAATGTCTTTCTCAGTGTCAGGATCGGGGTGTCTACTTGTGTTCACACTCCCCTGTTCCCCTGAGATCCACAAGGTTTAGTGTTTAAGATCCAGTCTCTCTCTCTCTCTCTCTCTCTCTCTCTCTCTCTCTCGAGGGTTTCATTCAAATAATTTTCTTCAGAGAATAGAAGACATTTTTATCTCTTGATGCTGATGGAATGGCTGATTTATGTCTTCTTGAAACAGAGGAAAGGGAATGAGTGCAGAAATGTGTAGGAAAAGAGGATGAATAGTTCTGAGCCTGAAGGGGGGTCTGGAACGATGAAAGAGGTAGAGAGCTTGTTGGCACGGTGACGAACTGAGTGGTGTTGGTTTTACTGAAGAGGAAGAAATTCCAAAATTGTGATTGTACAGCTTTTCATGGAGCTTTAGTCCAAAGCTTTGACAATATTTTACTCTTTGTTCTTGATGCCATGTATATCTGTGAGTTGTTGAGCATAATCTTAAAGATTAATCCATTCCTCAATTCCATGCTATCATGTCAATATGAACCAAAATCTCTGAGGAATGTTTCCAATACCTTGTTGAACCTTTGTCATGAAGAACTAAGGCAGTTCTGAAGGCAAAAGGGGGTCCAACCCGGTACTACCAAGGCTTTAAGATGTGGTAAGAAGCTCAGATATCCAACAAAACCTGAGAAAAGCCTCTGCCCCGGCACACTAAAAGGATTTAGCTGAGATGGTTTGAAAAGACTGCGGGTTCTATGTAGCAGAACTACCCATGAAGAAAAGAAATTGGTTTCTTTTGTGTGTAGATCTCATTTGATGAGTGTGTAGTTCACATAAGAGCTAACGGTGTGTTTTCATCGTGCCTCCAGGCTGCTGAGGGAGCAATGGATCAGAGCCAAGTACGAAAGAAACGAGTTTGAGTTTATTGAGAAGCAGGAGCCTTACTCTGCAGGTACGTACACCAGGAAAGCTTTGTGTCATCATTACTTTTGAAAACTCTCAAGAGTATTTACGTTTTTTCCCCCTCATATAATTCTGATATCATCTAAGTTGATTTGTTGAACTTCATCCATTTTCGGATTGGAGCCATTTTGCGGAAATGTGCTGATAGCATCCCAATAAAGATTCCCTAAAAGCACCTCAATTATGTTAATAATTTACTTAATTTTGAGGTAAATATCAAGGTCCAGCTTGGATAATTAGTTCATTTTACCACAAAAACTGAAAGTTTGGAGTTATTTCCAACTACTTTTAGTCTTGTTTCTCTCATATTCAGCAGGTGTCTAAATCGGCTTCCTTCTAACTGCAAAACATCACCAAATTACACAGATAAACTAGTTCAAGCATTCATTACTTCCAGGCTAGATTTCATCTTGGTGTCCATATAACTGCCTTCAAATCTTTTAGTTGGTCCATAATGATTCTGCAAGCAGACAGAATGGTACTGCAAAGAGAGACCAGATTTGCCATGTGTTATATTCTCTGCATTTGCTTCCATTGTAAGTTAGAACAGAATTTAAGATCATCCTTATCACTATTAAAGCCCTAAATGGTTTGGCTCCATCTACCTTTAAAGATCTTGTTGTTTCCAATAATCCCACTCGAAAGCTTCGCTCTCAGAACGTGGGTCCCTAGAATTTCCAGTTATAGAGTCGGTGGCAAAGCCTTCAGGTATCAGGTTCCTTTCTTTTAAGTCTCTAAACCATGTTTTTAATTCTGTTGTATTCAATTCAATTGCACTTAAATACAATGGGCCTAATTCATTTACAGTTCTTAAGTGAACAGACTTGTTCTTAAGCTCTACTTACACACTTTTTATGAAGAATGTGTTCTTCTCTGGTATTATTTCTTAGGTAACAATACTTTAATTTACATTAAGTTAATTAGAGTTTCCATCATCAGTTAGTAGTTCCACCCTTTTTATACGCCAAATGTAGCTTTTCTGCATCCCAGTCTTGCTCACTAAATGGCATATTTACAGTTACTGGAAAATATTGCAGATTGTGCCCTACATAGGGAACGAATATTTCATGACTATGCAGATTTATTTGTCGAGTGATGATTATCTGGATTCTTTAGGCTACCAAGAGCTCATGGACCTTATAATTGTTTGGAGCTATACCCAACGGTCTGAAACTTATGTAGTGTTACTTTCAGAGAAAAATGGCATGTTGATGCTTAAAATCTTAAGAACAGCTCATCTATTATGAGGATATGCAGTAAACATCCTTCACCTTTTTCAAACATAAAAAGATGGATTCTCTATGCTGTCTGTCTCAGATAAAGATAAGTGCATGCTCTTCATTGTGACAGATCAGGTTGGAAGGTGTTGAGGATGTTAGATTTAGTTTTGTATTATTTTTTAGGTACTAATTTCCCCATCTAAAACAGTGAGTCGGCTTCTCTGTTGTCGTGCCAGGCTTTTTGTTGTTTACCCTTCGATAAGCAGAACCTTGAAAACTCCTTGAACAAACATCTCCCAGTGGATGCCGGTAGCAGAAATTCAATTACCCTGAAACATCTATTGACGTCTTTCAAAGATTCATTTTCGTCCTTCTTCTCCTGAGTGGCTCCGTATATGTTTGCTGTTAAAAGCAAATTCAAACAATGACTTTGTAATTGTCACTGCTGGAAAGTGGGATTGCCATTAAAACAGTGAACGCATTCGGTTGGTTGGCTGGTCATCTGAGTATGTGTGTGTGTGTGTGTGTGTGTGTTAGTGTACTTTGTGTGGGCCTATGCATGAGTGTGCCTGTGACTATACATTTCTCATCCTGCTGAAGATGGTCTTCTGATTGGTTTTTGGTGACCTCACCCTTTTATTGATATGGTGGAAACTAGCACACATACACACACACACACACAAATGAGAACTGAGTGTAATTGTATGAGTCATTTCATCATCTCTTTGTGCATTTCTGCTCACTTCATAGCTCATTTTGAGGTACAAAGCTTGTGAATATACGGGGTGGCTATGGGCAGTATCCTGCCCTCCACTGCAGCCAACATTGATCGGGTACGCAAAGGATGGGAAGAAGAAAAAGAGTGTCAGTGAAGGAGGTGAGGGTGGGGACAAGGAGGTCTATTGATCGATGAGGTAATGCCTGTAGGTGAATGTTTCAAGTCAGAAAGTCACAGACACAAAGTGCTGAGCAAGTGCTAACGGGTTTAGTGATAGAAAAGAGCACAATGACATGTCGGGTACAGAGAAAATTTGATAGATTAACTTTTTACATGAAAACAGGCTTCATGATTCATGCCAGGTTGAGATGCATGTGATGTTTTTCTTTGCAGTTTCAAAGATCTCAGTGAAGGAATTTAAAATGTAAAGATGTCTTTGGATGTAGAGACAGCCTGTCCAACAACCAACACAGTGGAGCATTGAGCATACAGACCCCCAAAGATGTTGACCTCAACGGTTGAAACAGTAACGTTGCTAACCTGCTGTATCGTGTTGCTTATTAATGGTCTACAGATTTTTTCCTGGCCAACCAGCTACCCGAGATTACCCGAAAAAGATTGTTGATCGTGTAAGAAAAGTGCTGGAACATTTTTTTGCGTATTACTTGACCCCTCCTACAAACATGTGACCCCATTGGTTTAGCTTTCCACTACCACATGGGGACAGTGCTCAAAATATGAGCCGCCTCAAACATTTTGACTTCCCTGTGGTGATTTTCGCTCTGATTCAGGAAGGAGTTCATTAGCTTTTGGAGAGAAAGCACAGAATGTTGTTCTTAAAAAGTATTGATCACTATCAGAGAAGGATGTTTCAGGCTATGTTTGTGTGATCATGAGGGCCACATTATTGCCATTTTATCACAATTTAGCTGGAGTCTAGCTTTCCCAGGTCAATTAATCCTTGCATCAGCTCCATTGGATTTGTGTTGTTAGCTTTTTGGAGGACTGCGAGTCTGTCAGTGTGTGCTGAAAAATTACCCAGAATCCTTCAATCTTTGGGCACTGAGAGTAAAAATCAGCTCCTGATAGTATTTAACTCTTATAGACCCACATTGAAAAAGTAGTAACTTTTCTTATGAATGTCTTACCCCTTATGCTAAAATTCACTCCTAGCGATTGAACATGGCAACCGTCAAATCCCAGACTTGAGGCTTCAAACTGGTCGTTGACAAAACCACCAAGCAAGCACTGACAGTATTTTCCAGCTAATGTTGTGCAGAGTACTGATGATAATCCATACAGGTTTTAACTTTGTTGCATATTGTTTGACAAATATCACTCGTTATAAAATGTTCAGCATGGAGCACATGGCTTGGACGTAACTGAGTCACTTCTTTGGGCGTCTTCCTACCATTCAAGCCACAGAAATGGATTCAGATGAAACAGCCAACACTTCAGAGTGTGACAGAAATAGAAGACAACAGAGAGAAAATAGGAGCAGAGTGGGTTGACCAGTTTACCAAAATAGACTAAATGAGGCTATACAAACTGGCATGACACAACAGCTTACTACAAAAAAGGAAATTTAATGTTCAGACACATGTGCTGACTCATGACATTTTTTTTCCCACTGAATTCTTCCTTCTCTCGTTTATCTCTTTGTGCTCTCACCCATTTAATTATATTTCATACAATCTTTGATTTGAGCTCAGCTGGAGTTTCATCCTACACCAACCAGTAACAGTATCTCACTCTTCTTTGGTTTGATCTCCTGTCTCCTCTGAGGGATGTTTTTCCTTTCTCTCTCCTCAGGGTACCGAGAGGGGTTTCTATGGAAACGAGGAAGAGACAACGGTCAGTTTCTGAGTCGAAAGTTCGTCCTGTCGGAGAGGGAGGGAGCACTCAAATACTTCAACAAGCAGGATGTGAGCAAGATGATACGGCCGATTTTAACGTGGTGTTTACAGGGACAAAATTTCACTTGGGGGAAAAAACCAATACTTGGAAATATGAAGCTTCTTTGTTGCTCTAAGTTCTTGTCTGTTCTGTTTCCATTAAGGCCAGGGATCCCAAGGCAATAATGAAAATTGAAACCCTCAACGCCACCTTCCAGCCGGCCAAGATCGGCAATCCCTGCGGCCTGCAGATTACCTACTTGAAAGACAACAGCACAAGGAACATCTTTGTCTACCACAGTGATGCTAAGGTACATTGTCTCGTACTTATCTGTATATATACATGTGTATTAAAGCCGGGTATTTTTGAATAGCCTTTTTATGTGTTCTGGGTCAGATCTTAGATTAAACTAGAACAGAGCAGCATGTTGTCTGCTTTACTGAACAAAGTTGGACATAAAAATGTCCTGTAATAATGCCATTTTCACTTTGTGCTTTCTTGAAACTAAAGATTTTAACATTGCTCCAAGTTGTTCTCATATGAATATTACTATGAGCTATTTGTCATTGTCCCAGTTTGTGTTGCAGATCCAACTTTCTAACAGTTCATATATAATGCATAAATATAAAAAAAAAAATGCATCTTTGTGTTATGTGTTTAGTCCTTTTATCTGCCGTCTGGCTATAGTTAAGTATTTTACACAAGTGAAGTCAACAGTAGACCTTGTTTTTAAATCCCCTGTAAATAAGTAACGCTTCATGAATTTTATGACTCCCATTGTTTCACTAAAATGTCTTTGGACAATTTTTGGAAAATCGGATAGCAATGAGACAGAAAATAAAAACAGTTTACGAGCCAGGGCAGTGAAATACTCGCAAATGTCTTTTTTATCATTCATAAAAGTGGACGGAATTAATACAATGCATAATTTCCAGTTAGTTTTCTTTTAATAGCTGGTTATTACCAGTTCAAACCGAACACTGAGATACATATTCTTCATTTTAACCCTCATCTAAATGAATGTGTCTGACATCCGGTTGTTGAGTCTCACAGAACTGCTACATCTGTGGAAACTGAAATAGAAAAAAGAGACAGACTTGATCAAAAACTGAGAAGATTAAGAAAAGAGTCAGATATTTATAGTCATTCACTGGGGTGAATAAAAGCAAGAGACAGATTGAGCCATAGGAAGCGCTGCCCTCTGCTGTCTGAATGCTGTAATTGACAGGGAGGTTCATCGAGTTCGTTCAGCACCACCATCACTGCTGACGTGTGGTGGAGTTATCGACAGCACACGGCGTCCACACAGTAGCTTACAAGGTGTAAAATATCTCATCAATGGGTAAAAAAGAATGGAGTAAAGTCACAAAAGTATGCATGAGTTTACATAACTCAGAGCAAAAAAAATGTAGACTGTAATTAACTTAGCACAAAAAGTAAGGAAATTAGCATCTGGTTGATTATTTCTCTGTTGAAACAATGCTTCTTGGAAATAAATCTTACACTGTTGGAAGCATGTCTATCTCCCTTTTAAATGGTGCCAAATTTGTGAGGAAAATGCATCTGTGGGATGAGCAGCAGAGTTGAGTATGTGGGTTGCCATATCCTCTCTGCCAATGCCAAACAGCTTATTGACAGCTGTTGACTCGTTTTTGGTGTCGTTATTAAATTAATAATCAACAAAACACACATTTTCTTACTTTTGTGCTAAGTTCAGATGCTATGTGGAGTTCAGCAGGATGTGTTCCCACTAAATGTTTTGGGGATTTTTAAAAATCTTTTTCTATGCAGGAGATGGTCGACTGGTTCAACGCTATCAGAGCGGCGAGGTTCCACTACCTGCAGGTGGCCTTTCCCGGAGCAAGTGATGAGGAGGTGAAGCCCATGACTTTACTGTTATTAAATTCATGGTTTCATATTGATTTTCAGAAGGCTTCAGGTGAATTCATTTCAGCTGCACGGAGCAGCAAAAGTAAATGCTCTTTTCCAGAGAGCTTAGTGTGCACACGAGGGACGGTCAGATAGAACAGTTCTAAATGTGTTGTGTGAACAAAAGAACTATCACTATGTCAAATGGAGCAGCGAGATGGAAATGAAGTGGAATAGGCTATTCTTGAGTTGGACTTGAAAAGATAAAGAGAGTTTTTGTTTTTAACCAACTGAATATCCTGCTCCTGAGGGAAATGCGGTAAACAATACAGGAAGTGACATGGCTATCAACAAGCATAGTAGTACTGGGCGTAGATAGGGGAATGCTGGTTAGGTGGAAATATGCAGACGTTATTGATGTGGGATTGGAATTACTGTATACTGTTGAGGAAGACACTCATAGTCTTGACCTGAGGGAAGGAGGGAATCAGAGGAGCTGTCATTAGTTCATGATGCATGTGTAAAATTAATCTCAAGAAATAGTTTCACTACAACATATCAGTATGATACTGCGAAAAAGAAAAAGCTCATTTATCCTGTACTTTTTCATATTTAATGCATAAATTTACCAATAAACTGATCTTTTTCTTATTCTTCAGCTGGTGCCAAAACTGACCCGAAACTTTATGAAAGAAGGTTTCATGGAGAAAACTGGTCCAAAGGTTTGTGTTGTGCTCCATTAAGTCCAGCACCCATCTTCAGTGAAAGCAGTGTTACTACTATATTCAAAAGCAAATTACATTTTCAGTGTCATAATGACTCTGTTCTGACCAAGCTGTCTGCAGATATAACTCAGTTAAAGAAACTTTGTTGTATTGGCAAAACTCTAAACTTTCAGGAAAGTCCTGTAAAATATCAATATTCATTTCAAATCTCTAGTATTTCCACACTACACTCCTGCTGTTTTCTCTATAGTTGTGCTTTCTAATACAATAACAAATTAATTAAATGAATGAGACCCATCAGAAGACAACACTGAGTGAGTTGAAGTGGGCCGATAGCGGCTGGTAATGGTGTGTCATTCCTCTGAGTTGGAAATAAAATACATTTAAAAATAAAAAAAATCCTTCCCTACCTGGAACATGTTGCGAATGCCACAAATTGCATTCATAGGCCACTCTATTAGGTTCACCTTGCTAGTACAGGGTTGACCCCCCTTTGTCCTTCAGAACTACCTTTATTCTTTATGTAATAGATTAAACAAGGTGTTGAAAAAAAATTCCTTAGAGATTTTGGTCTGTATTGACATGATAGCATCACACAGAGTGGTGTGCTGCACATCCATGATGAGAATCTCCCGTTCCACCACATCCCAAAGGTGAAATATTGGATTGAGATCTGGTGACTGTGGAGGCCGTTGGAGTACAGTGACCTCATTGTCATGTTGGAGATGATCTGAGCTTTGTGACATGGTGCATTATCCTGCTGGAAGTAGCCATCAGAAGATGCTCCACTGTGCTCATAAAAGATGCACATGGTCAGCAACAATACTCAGGTAGGCTGTGCTGGTTAAACCATGCTGTGTTGGTAAGAAGGGGCTGAAAGTGTGCCAGGAAAATATCCTCCCACACCATTACATCACCAGCACTAGCAGTATGAACCGTTGATACAAGGCAGGAGGGATTCATGCTTTCATGTTGTTTCTGCCAAATTCTGATCCGACCTGAAATGGAGACTCATTGAATCAGAAAACATTTTTCCATCTTCTATTGTCCAGTTTTGGCGAGTCTGTGTGAATTATAGCCTCAGTTTCCTGTTCTTAGCTGACAGGAATGGCCTTGGCTTCAAGCCCCGTTGAGTGTTTATAGATGCTATTCTCCATACTTTGGTTGGAACCAGTGGTTGAGTTGCTGTTGTCTCTGACCTCTACATCAACAAGACATTTTAGTCTAGACTACTGCTGCTCACTGGATATTTTCTCTTATTAAGACCATTCCTTTTAAACCCTAGAGATGGTTGTGTGTGAAAATCCCAGTAGATCAGCAGTTTCTGAAATGCTCAGACTAACAACCATGCCACATTCAAATCACTTAAATCCCTTTTCTTCCTCATTCTAGTGCTTGGTTTGAACTTCAACAAATCATCTTGACCATGTCTACATGACTCGATGCACTGAGTTTCTGCCATGTGATTGGATAGTCTCTTTTGCAATTGAACAGGTGTACTTAATAAAGTGGCCAGTGAGTGTATATGGTAGTAAGTTGTTAGCAAGCCTACTAATTGATAATTAATTGTCATTTTCAGAGGCATACTGCTCAAACCATACAATTAGGAGTTAAGTTTTCCTGCATTTAAGTACATGAGCCAGGGTTTGTCACACTAAAACACAAATTAACTTTAGAATACACAACAAACACAAAACTGAGATTATGAATGTGATGAAATGACCGGTCATCAACTGTGGTTTTTATTTTGAAATGAATCAAGTTAAATCTCGTCAGGTCTGGAGCTTTCAGAACTCTTAATCTCTCTGCAAAATACACTAAAGCCATTTTGTTTTAGGTTAAATGTGGCTAATTTTAATGTCAAACCTTGCTGGCAAGATTTAAATTTATTACAGACTTCAGATTTTTGATTAAAGCCATTGACGTGTTAAAATGTGAGGAGCAAAGACTTTAAGTTTAGATTTTATTCCTTTTTATAACTTCCCCTGTTTCGTCCTGCCACAGCACACAGAGGGCTTCAAAAAGAGGTGGTTCACCATGGACGACAGGCGGCTCATGTATTTCAAAGACCCTCTGGTAAGAATAGACCTGATTCATCCTGACTTTTTTAGCAGTTACAGTTTGTTCAGACATCCATGTGTCTGTCTCTGTCTCAAAGGATGCGTATGCTCGAGGGGAGGTGTTTATCGGCAGCAAAGAGAATAGCTACACCGTCCTGTCCGGCCTTCCTCCATCCACACAAGGCTACCACTGGAACCATGGCATCACCATCGTCACACCAGACAGGAAGTTCCTCTTTGCCTGCGAGACTGAGGCTGAGCAACGGGATTGGATAGCCGCCTTTCAGAGAGTCATCAACCGGCCAATGAGGCCACAAGAATATGCAGGTTATTTAATTTTTTTTCTTATTAACACAGGCATTTTTGCAGTGGGAATTTTAATAATATTAATGTAAGCTGAATGTTATAATAGTCACGCCCAAAAAAACCTGGATAATTTTTAGTTTTTTTTATTAGAAGCCAAAACTAAATGGTGGGAATGTTTATTTACAGAAAAAATACCCTTTTATTATTTAATCTTTTCACGTTCATTTCATAAGATTATGAAATTTTGAACAATTTAAGAAATATAAAATATATGTTTTTTTCCTGAATTAATGTTTTGTTGGGTTTTTTTTACAATATTTTATAATTATTTAATTTTGGTATATTTGGGGGAAACCTACAACATAACATCTAAAGTGTGTTGCTTTTAATACATTTAAGAAACAACTAAATAAACGTATCACATAAAGATGCACATATTGGTCATTTTTAACCTTTAATCATTTTATACTATTAGGGACCTCGGTACCATGTGGAAGATCCATACACAGATCCAGCTGGTTCTTTTTTCTTTCTTTTTTTGGGGGGGGTGAGTCTGGTTAAAAAAACAAAACAAAACTGTAGTGCACTTTGTGGATGTGTTTGGGGAAAGAAGAATATGCATTAAATTACATGACTTGTTTAAAATGCCCCTCCCATTGCTGTACCTCATCTTACTCCTTTGTCTTTGCAGTGGAGGCCCACTTTAAACACAAGCCTTGAAGACTGCTGGAAGTCAAAGCTCAAGCAGACCGACCTGGTCTCATTCAAATCCGAGACAGCCCCAGCGACGTGTGACAACAGACCACGATGGGGTGGGGTTGGGGGTCAGGAAGGGTTTTGGAACAGGAAAGAAGAGAAAACCACAGAGAGACTCCAATCTATCTGTGTGTAAAAGACTCTAAGGGTGCTCGTGGTGAGATCCAAGAACAAAGGGTCGATGATGTCATCCCTATTGAGCCTTGTGCTGTACATTATCATACCAGACCCCCCTCCCCTCCCCTGCAACAAACTCCCCTCTACCCTGAATTTTGTCTTGTGAATGGTTCATTCTGCTTGTAATCTAATGTAATTATGTAATCTAGAGTCATTTCACTGGTCGCTTAACAAAGACAATGCATTGTTAATTTATTGAATGTACAGTTTTGATGACAGTGGCTTACTGTGTGTGTGGAATTGTGATGTTTTCATTGAGGACGCTGTGAGGTCACCCAAACCCTGGTAAACCTGAATCTACAAAGTGCTGTTAAACAACAAATATACATTCAAAACTCGCACACAAACTCTCAGTGAACACCGCCGCTTGTTAACACAGGTGGAGCAGGCCAATCTGCATCCAGACAGGGTTCTTTTAAAACCTCAATCTGACAGCTGTTCTCTTATTTATTTGTACTGTTTGTCATACCAAGTCATCGTAGATGTAATTATTGCTGCTTTCAAGGATTGTAAAGTGATAGGATTGTAATTTATAGACCACTTCAGCATCAGTTTGATTTCCTTGCATCTTGTTTTAAAGACACATTGTTGTGTTGATCCTTACAATCATAGTGAGTTTGTTTCATTATGAAAATCCTAACATCAATACAAAATGAGCCTGGGTTGTACTCAGTGTTCACTTCTTACCATCTTCTCTGGGACCATCATCTTTTTTGTCTCTTCTGTCACATTCTTATCCCAATAAAGGTAAACCCTCATTAGAGCATAAAAATGACACTAAAGGTTTGTGTTCATGCACAGTTGTATCACATATAGCAGATTTTCAGGGCCTTTAACAAAAGTGAAAAGGTAAACATGGACATAGCAGCTCAGGTGGATAGAGCTGTCATCTACTAAACAGGAGGTCAGCGATTCAATTCCCCTGACTATATGTCAAAGTGTCCCTGGACAAGACCCTGAACCCTACGTTGCCTCCCGATATGCCTATCAGGTGTATAAATACTTAGAAAAGCACCAAGTATATATATGTTCCAATATACAGTAGGTGTCGTGTGAATGGGTGAATGAACATGTAGTGTCAAAGTGCTTTGAGTGGTCACATGCCTAGAGAAGTGCTATACAAGTACAGTCCACATCAAAATAACCTCTTGTTAAGATTATCTGATAATATGTAAAGTGGTGCATGTTTTCCTAAAGATACAGCTGTTGAACTTTTTTGTTTACCTGACACAAGTAGTTAGGAAAGTGAAATTATGTCTGATTCATCCAGCAGATGGAGCTCTTCCATTAAACATAAACACTCCTTGAACAGTTAAAAAGGATTAAGACAAAATGAGATTTCAACTCATTAAGAAAGACGTAATTCTTTAACCAAAAAAGATGTAAAACCAGTTGGAAAAGGATTTTTAAAGATTGAGGACATTTATTAGGAAATGTTTGAGATTTTGGTAATGCTCTCATTGGCCCTATAGATAGATAGATAGATAGATAGATAGATAGATAGATAGATAGATAGATAGATAGATAGATAGATAGATAGAT